>OZ005649.1:266055571-266303071 GCA_963930645.1 Salticus scenicus | reverse complement strand
TTTGGGTTTAAACCCAACAGTAATTTTTCCTGACCTCTGTTTGTATGTGGCTGTAACATTTGCCATCTCTCAGACTGACGGTTGACTTGAGAACGACTATGCCCTGCCGTCTTCGAATTCTTGGATCTTCAAAGCCAGCAGTTTTTAATTTAGGCCGTACCACGAAATCTATCTTCGGTGGAGGCTTCCAGGCACGATAAGTTGTTACTTTGGACGGGTCTTCTGGAATTGGAGATTTTGGTAGCGGGCTTAATAGCGTTGGTACTTTAAAATACATCATCTCTGACATGGGTATTGAAATTTGAACTGGATCAGGCTTAGGCGTGGAAATGAGAGCTGGGGCTGGTTTGGGAATGAAAACTGGATCTGGTTTAAGTGCTGGTGCTGGTTTTTGAATGAGAACTGGAGCCGGTTTAGGTGTGGGAGCGAGAACTTGAGCTGGCTTAGGTTTGGGAATGATAGCTGGAGCTGGCATATTCATAGAACGATCGTAATTACATATCAGCTCACAAGAGACGCGAGGGGTGTTCAATACTTGCCAATTTGGTATTATGACACAGTCGCAATCAACTCGTTCATCCGTCAGAGAGTCAAAGGAAAGAGTGGCCATTTCAAAAAGCAGAGGGTCAGAATGAATAAGCTGAGGCGAGAGGCCGGTATTTATACTCTGGCGAGCGGAACATCTGATAAGACTATAAAAGGCTCGACCGGATGACCTTTTAGATTATCGCTTAGAGAGGATGTCCTGTTGCTATCGGCGAGGAAATAACTTTATCGCGTCCTGTTTATGGTTACATAATATCCTGCCATTAAATTTGAAACAGATTAGAACCGTTGCTGGCAAAGATTGAGATAGACTGATGAAGTGGCACGTCAGCGATACTATATATAGAGAATGTAATCAACCAACCAACCAACCTTGAAAAAAAAAAAAAAAAAATTTTTTTTTTTCAGGTGCCACGCCCACCCTTGAAGCTTGTCTATATTTACTATCGCTAACATGACTACACGCTCATTGTGTCTCGACATTTGCCAGCAACGGTCGTCTAGTCACTATGTCTCGTAATGGGTTTTCAGCAAGATGTACATTGATGGAGAGTTAGATTTTTCTATAAAAGCCTATGATTTATTCTGATTTCATGAAAACCTGCAATATCTTGTCATTTGTCTGCAGCGCCATCTACAATGATTGGCTAAAGAAATATAGCTTTAGCAGCCAACTGAGAAATATAGCTTTAACGGCCAACTTAGAAATATAACTGTAGCAGCCAACTTAGAAATATAACTGTAGCAGCCAACTTAGAAATATAACTTTAGAAATATAACTTTAGGAACCAACCAACCAACTGAAAAAAAAAATTTTTTTTTTTTTTTTTTTTTTTTCAGTTGGTTGGTTGATTAGTTGATTTATATTTAGTATAAATAGCGGCTCCGTACTCAAGCTACATTCATTCTGTCTTCATCTCTTGCCTCATTGAAATAGCTTATTAGATATTTTCTAGTCTGACCAGACAATACGTTATTTAGTCCTGTTTCTAATCTATTTACGATGACCCTTATCAAGTACCACGAGATCACAAGCCAAATTTATTCGGGCATACCTTTAATAGCTACCGAAAAATTGGATGGTTCTAATATCGGTATTGGCTACGTGAAGAATACGTTCAGGATACAATCTAGAAACGTAGTGCTAGATGAAAAGACACGCCTTTTTAACTTGAACACAATCTTGGAACCGCTGTCGGAAAAAGTACGGCTTATCAAAGACATTTTACATGACAATTTTATCATTTATGGAGAAGTATTCGGAAGCCACATGAAGAGAATAACCTATCGTGATTTTGAATCCGAAGCCGTATTCGGTAGCAATACTGTCTTTTTTCGGGCCTTCGATATCTACCAACTGGATTCTGATACGTTTATGAAGTATAGCGATGCCGTGAACATTTTCCAGCGAGTGAAGCTACCCCACGTACCCATCTTAGATTTAGATTACCAAACGATAGGGGATCTGTACGAAAAAGTTGAAACTTATCCCAGCGCTTATGCAGAGTGTCCGCTAGAAGGATTCGTCATGAAGGCCGACGCCGAAGAATCTCCACGCTCTAGGAAAATTTTTAAGGTTAAGCGTAAACAGTTCAACGAACAAGCTCTGAACAAGTACAAGATTAAAAATTATGTAAATTATAATAGATATCTATCTGCGTACTCTAAAATAGGTGAAGACTTTGAAAAAATCAAAGAAGAAATGGTGAGCGATTCGCTAAGAGATATCATGTCAGTCTATGAGAAGGATGAAGGTTGTAGCTACGACTTGAACAAGATTCGTACAGAGATTGAAAACGAGGCGGATAAGCTTATAAAGAAGTTTTCTGGACCAGTTATCAAAGATGATAACTAAATAAACAACTAACTTGAAAAAAAAAAAAAAAAAAAAAAAAAAAAAAATTTTTTTTTTTTTTTTTTTTTTACATGCCACGCCCACTCATGGATATTCTATATAAATAGTGGTTCCGTACTCAAGCTACCATCATTCTGTCCATTCTAGTTGCCTCTGTTTATTGAAAGATCATAGCGCAATCATGTATCTGAAAATTTGTTTTGATACCAAGCCTGCACTCATCGCCGCTACTGTTGGTAGAGATGTTTATTTCATAGCCGTCGAAGTTGGCAAATATCTAGGCTACGCGTCACCTTACAACTTTGCACATCGATATTCCAACAAGGATCTGGCTGATCTATATCCCAATGCACAACGCTTGAACATGAGTTCCAGGCGCGTGTTTGATTTCAACGATATGCTTCACGTACTTGTGAAGACGCACCGAATGCCTATCGAGGAGATCTGCCGTATCCAGAAACTGTGGACCGATGGCCGGGTAACCTCTACGTATCCCAACATTATACCGTTCAGCAGAAGGATGGCCTTTGAAATCACAGTTCGAAATGAAGGCGAGATGAATGTACAAGATTGGCTTAAAGGGTATTACGAATACTCGAGGGCAGTCTGCGAACAACATACGAATATCTACGCACCCCCGTCGGTAGAATCCAGGTATGGGGATACTGAAGAAGAGAAACCTAGCAACTTTTCCATGCGTGTGAGAGCTGAAGGTATATGGTCTGTCAAATCGGGCGACATGCTTCAAGAATTGAATGCTACGGTTAAGAGAAAGTTTGAGGAAATAGAGAAAAACTATGTAGTTGACGAAAAAGATAGAGCGTATGAGTTGACCGTCAAGCTGGCTCGTAGAGAGATAGTTTAATTATGTTAAACTACCAACTAAGGTTTGTAAAAAAATCTTTGTTAAAAAAATCTTTGAGTCAATCAACCAATCAACCAACCTTAAAAAAAAAAAAAAAAAAAAATTTTTTTTTTTTTTTTTTTTTTTTTCAAGTTTGGTTGGTTTTCATTCCTATATAAATGATGGCTAGCGACCATCATTGTATTTTTTGGCACCCATCTGCACAATACATATATTTTTCAAAGTCTTAATAATATTTTCATACATGTAATTGTAAAGTCTGAACTTAAATTTTTACGTCTTAATTATTTTTTTATGCTGATAATCTCTTCAATACTAGCTTAATACATGTAATTGTAAAGTCTCAACTTAAACGTCTTAGTTATTTTTTTTTTTATGCTGATAATCTCTTCAATACTAGCTTAATAGATTTTTTTTATAAATACTTAAATTAAGCCCCCTTAGCATCAAAGTCTTAAATTAAACCCGTCCAATGTTGGCACTATATCTATCGCAAAAAAATGGGTAGAACGAGGTGTCAAAGACAGAAATTCTGCCATGAGACACCTCGTTCGACCCATTTTTTTACTCTCATTTTAAAGATTAGCATAAGCTCTCTATGGGTTGCTCATTAGATAGCCTCCTGATGGTCATCTTCAACAGTCCGGTCATTTGAGATTTGTATAATTCATAATCCTCATACTCAAGCTCAAAAAATTTCCTCACCTGTAGTTGGTATGCGGCAAGGAAGTCTTCGAACTTGGTATGGGACCTTTCAACAAATCGAACACCTATGGCTTTCACGAAGCTGAGCTTCATGTTAGCCTGGTATTTCACCATGGCCGAACCATCGAACATTTCATCAAATTCCTGTTCGCCCATGAACCCTTTCAAATGATGCTTGGCTTCGCTAATCGAGAAGATTCTCGTCTTAGCGAGCCATTTAGGTAAATCGATTTTAGGGTCCATCACGTCTCGGACGGTGAGGCCTGCATATTTTTCGGCAAAATGAAGATCTAGAGGGTGCCTCGAATAAATAGCCAGGTCCTCAGCCCGGACAAACAGGGTGCCATCAGTGGCCATTAGGCATTTAAAGACAACGCCATAAGCATAATTTTTTACATGGAAAAACATGACTGACAGAGAGCTAATGTATCTAAGCAGCTAGTAGAGAGATCGACTAGCAATTGAAGAGCTCTCGCTGGACACTCGTATATATACCCGGTCTTATCAACAGATCTGATTGTAAATTTCTACGAACCGCTTATCAAGAGGAAAGGCTTGCATAATATCCTGTCAACACTTCTCGAAAAATCTTTTTATAGAGATCTGATTGTAATTTTAATCGGAGCCGCTTATCAAGCATCCTGTCAATAGTTTCTCGAAAATCTTTTTATAGAGATCAGATCATAATAACTGGCTTGGCTACACTTAACCTTTAAAAATTTTAAATTTTACATAAAAAAATGTAAATTTTAAATGAAAAAATTAAATTTTTAAACTCAGATCCCTTAAATTTAGCTATCGATATTTTACCAAGATTTATATTTATCTTATAGCTAAGCCATATCCCTTGAAAATTACAATCGGTACGCATTCAATGTTGGCTTGGCTACACTTAGTCTTTAAAAATTTTACATGCAAATTTTAAATGAAAAAAATTAAATTTTAAAATTCAGATCCCTTAAATTTAGCTATCGAGTCTGTATATTTTACCAAGTTTCATATTTATCTTATAGCTAAGCCATATCCCTTGAAAATTTAGAGATCAGATAAATGTAAATTTTAAACGAAAAAATTAAATTTTTAAATTCAGATCCCTTAAATTTAGCTATCGAGCCTGTATATTTTACCAAGATTCATATTTATCTTATAGCTAAGCCATATCCCTTGAAAAATTAAAGATCAGATTATAATGACTGCCACACTTAGTCTTTAAAAATTTTAAATTTTACACAGTAAATTTTAAATGAAACAATTAAATTTTTAAATTCAGATACCTTAAATTTAGCTGTCGATATTTTATCAAAATTATCTTATAGCTAAGCCATATCCCTTGAAAATTACAAGTTCAAATCGGTACGCATCCAATGTTGGCACTCTATCTATCGCAAAAAAATGGGCCGAGCGAAGCCTCAATGACAATGTCATGAGAGGCTTCGCTCGACCCATTTTTTTGCACCTCGTCCTGATCTTAAGACGAGGATTTATAGAAGTAGGGCTTGTTTCCCACCAAAACTTTTATTTTTCGGGGGAAATAGCCTAGCTCCAAGTCCCCATATCGTTCGCCAAACACATAGGTGTCCATGGGTACCGTTGCCAGGTACTCCTCCATGACAATCTTTAGATCGGCCAAGAAACTCTCCATTGTGGCATTGGATGAGGTTATGGCTGCGAGCTTAACCTGGACAGGCCGCCTCAGGTTCAAGCTGCATTCGATGGGCGTAAGAATTTCGATCGGCCCCTGAAATAAGGAATCAAACTCTCCTGGATGCATATCCATCAATATTTTTGCATCCTCCAGTCCAAAGACGCATGACTTGGCTAAAGACGGGGGTAGTTTCAAGCCCTCAGGAGCAATGTCCGTTACGGTTATATGGCAGAGGTGCACTACTCTACTGGAGTTTTCATACCCCATGTAATAGGCCACGTCTCGGCCTTTGATGAAGATTTGGTTGTCAAATGACAAAAAGCATGTTAATTTAACATTCAGTTCATCAGATAATATTTGGAAAATCATTTTGGAGAGACTAGCTCAGAATGAAATGTCTCGTCCAACAGCCTGTATATATACTAGCAGTAATCTTTAGTTCTATCTAAATTCCAAGTAAATTTCTTATCGGTGACGCACGTCCTGTGACGCACGTCCTCATGCTATCGGACCGTTTAAACTAATTATATAAATAATTTTATCGTTCTAGAAGGTCACGCGGTTTTCTTAGTAAAGCTTGATAAAACGAGGTCACGACTCGGGTATATATACGAGCTGCCTCTAAGAGCCTGCATCATTTTGACTTCTGTTGCCATGCTATTCACTATTGAACATCCACAGCTCGACGCTAAAATCCTATTCGTAGTCTCTGCGGATGGACTTTTGTTCGTCAGGGCCTCTGATGTGGCCAAGCTGATGGGCCGATCTTACGTGAAAAAAACGACCAGGCTGAAGGTGAGCGATCTCGTTTACAGGAGGGTCAGGCTACCTATCTCTCTAGCCAATACCTGGGTGTATCCAGTCGACGAGATACATTTTGGAGATGCCCTGTCGTCGTTGGGATTCGAGGCCATGCTGACATCCTCTAAAATCCAGATTCTAGACCCCATAGTACCCACCTCATGCATCCATAAAGCCATCCGAATTCGGATCGTGAGGGACTCTGACAAATTCATAGATGAATTCTTAAAAGATTTCATAGACAGAACCATGCTGTTCTTCGATGGGGACCACGATGACGACCCTCGCCTCCACGAAGATAGATTTGAGACTATTTCTTGGACAGACACCCCTCCGTCCAAAATCAAAGTCTTTGTGGGGGATCGATCTAGATGGTACAAACTGATGCCTTAAATCTGGAGGGGGCAAAAAAATGGGCCGAACGAAGCGTCTCATGGCAGATTTCTGTCTTTGACGCTTCGTTCGGCTCATTTTTTTGCGATAGATAGAGTGCCAATATTGGATGTTTATAAATTGAGTCTTTGAATTGGATAAGTCTCCGAAATAGATAATAGTAATATTTCAATATTGAAACGATGCCTTTGAATCTGAGATAGCTAATGTCTTTTAGATAGAAATTTACAATATTGAATAAGGATTATTTTTTAAATGAATGCAGTACCAATATTGAATATATATTTTTTAACGATTTCGATAAACAAATAAAATATTTAAGTAAAATATTTATATAGCCAATCTGAAGGATTCCATAACTCATTTTTTACGAAAACAGGATGCTGAACACGGAAACAGGATGCGGTAAAGATATTTATAGACGCTGAACACGGTAAAGATATTTATAGACGGTTTTCAATATTGAAACGATACAAAATACTAATGCCTTTGAATCTGAGATAGAATCGGCTTGAGATAGAAATTTACAATATTGAATAAGGGCATTTTTTAAATGAATGCTGTACCAATATTGAATATATTTTTTTAACGATTCGATAAACAAATAATATATTTTTAACGATTCGATAAACAAATAATAAATATTTTATTATTAAAATAAAATATTTAAATAATAAATATTTTATTATTAAAATAAAATATTTAAATAATAAATATTTTATTATTAAAATAAAATATTTAAATAATATATTTAAATTCTAAATATTTATTATTCAAACCGACAACTGAATCGAAAAATTCTGACGGGGTGGAGTTGCTCGAAGAATAAATCTGGCGACTGTCTGATAGACCTTTATATGCCGTAAAGAAGTAGGTTCACCCAGCTTTGCGGTACTTGGCATAGGAGCTGTAGTTTGAATAGACTACCCTCGTAACTGTAATCTTTAACTCTTAATTGTAAAAATTTACATGCTTAAATTTCTAATGTCTCGTTGCTGAGATTGGCGGGAGCTGTAGTTTGAATAGACTGTAATCTTTAAATCATAATTGTAAAAATTTACATGACTGCATGCTTAAATTTCTAATGTCTCGTTTCTAATGTCTCGTCAACGAGATTGGCGGTACTTGGCATAGGAGCTGTAGTTTGAATAGACTGTAATCTTTAAATCTTAATTGTAAAAATTTACATGAATGCGTGCTTAAATTTCTAATGTCTCGTCAGCGTTTTGCGGTACTTTGGTATAAGAGCTGTAGTTTGAATAAATTGTAACTGTAAACTTTAAATCTTAATTGTAAAAATTTATATGCTTAAATTTCTAATGTCTCGTTTCTAATGTCTCGTCAGCGACTTTGGTATAAGAGCTGTAGTTTGAATAGACTGTAATCTTTAAATCTTAATTGTAAAAATTTACATGACTGCATGCTTAAATTTCTAATATCTCGTTTCTAACGTCTCATCAGCGAGATTGGCGGTACTTGGCATAGGAGCTGTAGTTTGAATAGACTGTAATCTTTAAATCTTAATTGTAAAAATTTACATGCTTACATTTTTAATATCTCGTTTCTAATGTCTTGTCTGAGATTGGCAGTACTTGGCATAGGAGCTGTAGTTTGAATAGCTTGTAACTGTAATCTTTAAATCTTAATTGTAAAAATTTACATAACTGCATGCTTAAATTTTTAATGTCTCGTTTCTAATGTCACTCGTCTGAGTTTGACACAATGTCTCGGATCAGGGGCAGGCTTAGATTTCATGCGATTCGGTCTTAGCTGAGAAAAGAATCGAGGACGGGCTGGATTTAAAATGACGTGTAACTTGAAGATTATTTGAAAAAAAAACTAATTAGTATAAAGTCCGATAAATGTTAATGTACTTTACCAACCAAATAAATATATTATAATATAAATAATAAATATATTATAAATATATTATAATATAAATATTATTATAAATATTATTATAAATATATTATAATATAAATATAATATAAATATAATATAATATAAATATATTATAAATATATTATAATATAAATATTATTATAAATATTATTATAAATATATTATAATATAAATATAATATAAATATAATATAATATAAATATAATATAAATATATTATAATATAAATATAATATAATATAAGTATATTATAAATATATTAAAAAAAAAAAAAAAAATCTATCCATTTCTATAGGGTAGCTACGATTCATGCTCCTACCTTCTCCTATTTTGCTCCGACTTGCTTTTTGTGGCAACGAGCTTCAAGGTCATTCAAGGTCATACAAAACAACCGTCGCTAACAACCGTCATTGTATTTGACCAGCAGCAGTCGTCTAGTCATGTCTTCAGTCAACAGTCTTCAGTCAACAGTCTTCTAGTCAACAGTCTTCTTCTTCCAGCAACAGTCTTCTAGTCATGACAGAGGTATGTCGTTTAATGATTGTTTAAATTGATTCAATATTATCATGTCTTTTAGAGTCTCAAGTTAAATATCATAGGTTTTATAGAATATAATAAAATAAATTAAATTAAATATTGGAAATAAAATATTTTTTTTATCTGTATTTAAACATACAGATAAAAAAAAATATTTTATTTCAAACTCAATTATAGGTAAAATAAATAGTTTATAATACTCTTAGTATATTATATAATATTAAAATTTTAAATACAAATACTCTTAAAAAAGCTTGAAGCTCGTTGCCACAAAAAGCAAGTCGGAGCAAAATAGGAGAAGGTAGGAGCATGAATCGTAGCTACCCTATAGAAATGGATAGATTTTTTTTTTTTTTTTTTTTATTATTTATAATATATTTATATTATATTATATTTATATTATATTTATATTATAATATATTTATAATATATTTATATTATATTATATATATATATATATATATATATATATATATATATATATATATATATATAATAATAATAATAATAATAATAATAATAATTATATATATATATATATATATATATACTTGTATACTCAGAAATTACTGTAAAACATCTTTTAATTTAAGTGATTATATTTTTGTAGTCTGAATTCGTATGTCAATTATAGTGTCGCTGTCTCAGCGAGTTTCACTATATCGGCACAAGACTACGCTCTTTATTGTCTTGACAAGTTTGTAGTCTGAATTCGTATGTCAATTATAGTGTCGCTGTCTCAGCGAGTTTCACTATATCGGCACAAGACTACACTCTTTATTGTCTTGACAAGTTTGTAGTCTGAATTCGTATGTCAATTATAGTGTCGCTGTCTCAGCGAGTTTCACTATATCAGCATAAGACTACACTCTTTATTGTCTTGCCAAGTTTGGAATTTGTATGTCAGTTATAGTGTCGCTGTCTCAACGAGTTTCACTATATCAGCATAAGACTACGTTCTTTATTGCCTTACCAAGTTTGTAGTCTGGATCCGTTTGAAATTCTAAAAGGGTTAAATGGTTTAGTCTCTGAAAATATTGACTGATTTTTTTTAATTTTGACGGCTAAATTTACAATATTAGCATGATATCTTGTAAATTTATAGGAGACTCATGGGGTAATTTTAGTTTTTTCCACAACAAGTTTTGATAAAGGCCTCACCCTTGGAAAATATTAGCGAGACTCTCTGCAAGCAACTATTTTTTTTCTTAAATGTGGCTTATACTACTGATCAGGAGTCGATAATAGATTATCCAGGAAAATTTTTATAAGATTAGTTTATCGCTTGGGGATTTATCTAGCTGACCTTCTAGAATAATTGCGTTTGCAGGATATTATGTAACTCGTTTCCTCAAAGACAAGATCTAATCTATAAACAGTCATCCTGTCGAGCCTCATATACTATTATTTTTATCGTTTCTCAGAACCGCTTATCAGATCTCATGCATCCGCTCGCCAGAGTATAAATACCGGCCTCTCGCCTCAGCTTATTCATTCTGACCTTTTGTTTTGCAAAATGCTTTCCGCAGACTCTGACAGGCAATTTGATTACGGCTATGCCTTACAACCTAAAAGGAAAATATTAAAGACCTCTCGTCTCTATTGCGAGCTGATATTACAATATGATAAATCGATGTCTCTGCCAACTCCAAAGCCAATTACAAAGCCAGTTACAAAGCCGACTCCAAAGCCAAAGCCAAAGCTAGTTACAAAGCCAGTTACAAAGCCAACTCCAAAGCCAGTTACAAAGCCAGATCCCAAACCAGTTACAATAGCCACATCACAGAAGATTTACTTAAAAGTTCCAAATCCCATAAGCCCACTGCCAAAATCTCCTGAAGTCTCTACCAGATACAAAATATACCGTGCCTGGAATCCTCGACCAAGGGTTAATTTTATGATACGGCCGAAACAGTTGGAGAATAAAACGGCATAGTCGTTATCAACTGCCTAATAGAAACAGAGGTCACCCAAACGATTTATAAAAAATCGGGTCGAACGAAGTGTCTCATGGCAGATTACTGTCTTTGACACTTCGTTCGACCCGTTTTTTTGTAACAGTTATATTGCCAATGTTGGATGCGTTTAAGATTTTGACTTAAGATTTTGAACGGATAAAATAAGGCTTGTAAAAATTTATATACAAAAAAAAATATTAGAAATAAAATTCCATCAAAGTCACATTGAAATCAACCAACCAACCAACTGTAAAAAAAAAAAAAAAAAAAAAAAAAAAAAAAATTTTTTTTTTTTTTTTAAGGTGCCACGCCTACCCTTGAAGCTTGTCTATATTTACTGTGGCTAACATGACTACACTCTCATTGTGTCTCGCCTGCAACGGTCGTCTAGTCACTATGTCTCGTAATGTGTTTTCAGCAAGATGTACATTGATGTACACTAGAGAGTTAGATTTTTCTATAATAGCCTATGATCTATTCTGATTTCATGAAAACCTGCAGTCATTTGTCAGACAAAAGTCTTGTTTTCAAAGCCGATATTGTATAAATAACGCTATTTCATCCTATTTTAAAGGAAATGGGTTTAGACGTCAGGAGCTAGTTTATGCATGACCGTACAGTAGAAAAAATAAATTCCACTCCCACCCACCCTAATAGATATACTATATATATACTATATATATATAGACTGCAGCGCCATCTACAATGATTGGCTAAAGAAATATAGCTTTAGCAGCCAACTGAGAAATATAGATTTAGCGGTGAACTTAGAAATATAACTGTAGCAGCCAACTTAGAAATATAACTGTAGCAGCCAACCGAGAAATATAACTTTAGAAATATAACTTTAGAAACCAACCAACCTTGAAAAAAAAAAAAAAAAAAAATTTTTTTTTTTTTTTTTTTTTTTCAAGGTTGGGTGCATACTATATATAGAACTGTTGACATGCCATCTCATCATTCTATCTCAACAGCAACGGTCATGTCTTTGATACATTTAAATTCATGTCTTCTAAAGTCTCAAATTAAATTTCTACACTATTGGTTTGATACATTTATTGCTACGCTAAATGAATGCTGTGCCAATATCGAATACATTTTATAAATAATTAAACTATTTAAATTTTATTATTTAAACCGTCTGAAAGGGTGCAGTTGCTTGAAAATTATTGCTGGTGACTGTATTTTATAAAACATTTTTAAGCTCTGAATCTTTTCTTTCACTATTTGTCAAATTAGATCACAGAGTAAATATAGTAACTAGAGAGCGCACCCCTATTGTGCCGTCCAAACGAAAGTGTCTGGAAGATGAAACACGTGAGTCTAGGCATTTGGCGATGAAAGGGTTGCTTGTTAACGCCAGTTCCATTGCTTTATCACAGTTATTGGCGTGAGTGTAATACTCCTATGCGGCGAACGGATGATTAAAAAGAAAAAAAAAAGATACGTAATAGAACATTTACTGATACGGATATGTTCAACATAATTATAATTACTATTATTTTATGTAATTATCATTCGTTATATTATTATTTAAATATGTTTGCCTTTATTTATATTTTAATATAGTTTATCAATAAATAAATAACAGCAATTGTTACTTTTTTTTTTTTTTTACATTTTTTATAACTTTAAACAAAAAAGAATAAGTCATGTGTTGTTGGAGTAGAAGAGGTGTGAAAGAAAGAGCATATCCCTTTCAACGATCAGACTTTGGCTAAAGCCCTAGATTTTAAGCAGTTGGAAGAGGCAAAAAATTTTAGAATTTAAATCTGAAATAAAATAATGATAATGATACATACTTTTATATTTTAAAGCATATCATTTTTATTTAAAAACTTCCATATAATAATTTGGAAAGTTATTATTATTTTAATTACCATCACCAAATTATATTCCCTGAATTCTTAATTTTTTAATTATTAATCAAACGATCCGTTTAGCTAAGAACGAAAGGGCTTGCGAAAACAATACAAATCAAATAATATATATTAACTGCATCTATTTATTGTATATTATTGTAATGATTAAAAACCGTAATCTATAGAAAAACAAACACACACCCATATATAAATTATTAGCAATACTATACAGTAACATTTATGGGTTTAATAAATTTTGAGCTTTAAAATAAGGGTTAATGTAATTAACACGTAACATAAGTTTAAATTAATATAAGCGTAATTGGACTTTTAAAGAAATAAAATTATTTGAAAGCATTTAAGACAATAATTGAATTATACGGTCCGGCGAAATACGAAATTGAAGTTTTTTGGAAAACACAAGATAATTTCTCGTTCATTTTTATGTTATTTGGTGTGCTAATTTCGAAAGTAACCTCCATTTTTTTACCATCACATCAGGATTTTTTGTATAATCGATACCGATGTTTTTCTTTTCCCGAAGAAAATTGCATGTATTATCTAGTAACAATGATTTTTATCCATTTCAATCTATGTAAAATGACCGTTTCTTGGTGCAGCAAATTGATTTTTCTACAACTCGTTTATTTTCTTTTATAGATTTAAAAGGATGAAAATATTTGAGGCATGAAGACTGAAGCGTTTTATTCTTTATCCCCCCCCCCCAAAAAAAAAAAAAAAAAAAAAAAAAAAATCCCCCTTCATGACAATAACTTTTCGGCAAACCGCGTTCAATTTTACCAATTAATTCAATTTTAATAAATTTTTTAAATGCCTACAGACATAGGAACACCTGGTATAGAGATAGATAAGCATTTTTTCCCCCTTTAAATTTGGGTTGTTAGATGTTAAAACAATTTTATTTCCACATGAACATTTAAGTTTTAGATAATTTTAGGAACACATTCGGTTATTAGCAAATTAAATTATAATATTTACAACTTTTAATTTAGCGAATAGGGCCAGTTAGATGCAAACTGACGAATTAGAACGTTGGCGCTTTATGCCAAGGATACAAGTCTTGCTCACATTTCACTTTTGTCAAAATTAATTCGAGATCAAAAATAGGAACAAACATAATACAAATTGTAAACACGCCATTAATTAACATTCTTTATAAGGCTGTGAAGTTATTATTAATGTCATTATTTTTAATATAATCAATATAAATTATAACTTTTAAAAATTATAAATAACTTATTTTAAAAATTCCAATTTAACATTTTCAATTTTATCAAATACAGATTCCCCCCCCCCCTTTTTTTTTAAATTTAAAAAAAAAAAAAAAATTAAATGTTTTTTTAATGTAATCATTTTGCTACCGCCTGAGAAAATTTAAGATTAATCACATTAAATTTTTGAAATGATGGGTTTTTTATTTATTTATTTTATTGAAGTGAAAACTTCTTTAGGCGCGTTGAGCACTTTTGGGGGAACAAAAATCATGAAACTCGCGTCATCGTCAGCGAACGCTTTCCATTTGAAGTGAAAACTTCTTTAGGCGCGTTGAGCACTTTTGGGTGAACAAAAATCATGGAACTCGCGTCATCGTCAGCGAACGTTACTTAGTTTTCACTTCTATCGGCAGTCCCCAAAGACTGCTTTGATATATTTTTTAATACTAATTGTAGGAACAGACAATTATTTTGCATATAATAAAAGAAATTCGAATTCTTATCAAAATTGATTCCTGAAATGCGTGATTATTTTGCGGAACTGCCAAAATACTGGAATTTTTTTTGGCTCTGTTTGTAAAACCGAATTACAGTGGATATAACCAAATATTCAGAATGATTGAACTTCGATAAATGGCCCTTTATTGATTTTAAAACACATATGACTTTGTTTGTGATTTAAAATAATAATAATAATGAATTTTTTTAAATGGCTTAGTGAAATTAATTTTCCTTTTGTATATTTATTTAAATTCTAAATAATTGAGAAAATCTTTCTTCGCACAACTACCAGGATATATGCTAATAAAGCTTTTACACATTCATTCATAATGGAATAATTTCATATATTGTGGTGAATATAGGCTTTCACCAGTTTATATCTTGGTACAAAAATCAAGTGAATTTGCTTGTCTATGTTTTAAGCGAAGTTAATTGTCGTCAATTCCAGGTAACTACAAAATTTAATGAAAAATTTATAAATTTTTCAAGATGCTTGTATGAGTCTTTAGACCAAGAAGTCAGTGGGGGGCCCCAAGTGGATTTGGGCTTCCCTCAATTGTAAGGTTAATCGGGCCCTGTGCGATTCTTATAATGTGGGGGAAAAGGGCAAAATTTTAATATATGTACATTATGACTATAAATTTAATCTTAAAAGTCACGGACCAGCTTTAAAATATCATTCATGATACTGGCGTGAGCATCTTTAACTATGTAATATGCACAAAAACTTTGTGCATATTACATATTACATTGTAAAACTTTGAAAAAACACCATAAATTGCAATAAACTTGCAACAATTGTTTCGGGTAAAAAAAAAAAAAAAAAAAAAAAACGACCTTTCGTCAAGCGAAAAAAGTAGGGACGAGTCTTTCAAACAAACGTTGCCGCTTTGTTTGCAACACTCGCCCCTACTTTGTTCACCTGACGAAGGGTTGTTGTTTTTTTACCTGAAACAATTGTTGCCAGTTTGTTGCAATTTATTGTGTTTTTTTAAAGTTTCGTACTTTTTACTTTAAAACGCTAGTTCTGTGGTGTTTCTTAATAACTCTAACTATGAAATTTCTATTTTTAAAACTTTGTAACTTATTCAAAATTTGAATTTTTATTTTTAAATTACTATTATTTTGTTCTAAATTTTTATTTTAGAAAAAAAGAAAAAAAAAAAAAAGTTTCACACAAACAAGCATTATGTGAATTGTTTTCTTATAGTATAAACACAGAAATTAAAGATAACAAATCTATGATGGGGAATAGTGAAGAAATATAATTTGGTAAATTAATTTAAATACTCAATCTTTTTAAATACCAGTAACGGGAAAATATGTCTTGTAAACCGTAATTACTAAAAAATTTCATTAAATGAATAAATAAAATTTCTTAAATAAATTCAATTTAATGCTAACCTCTACAATGTTCTTTCTTTTTTTCTAAAGTAATTTAATAGATGTTAAATAACTTCAACGAACGTATTTCTTTTAACATATTTTCAATTCAATTGTAACAAGATTTTTTTTTTTTTTTTTATGAATAAAATATTATATATATATATATATATATATATATATATATATATATATTAAAATGAAGCATTGCAAATTAGCATTTTAGCATAAAATACAGTAATAACATTTCTAAATTAATTTTAGCAATACAAATTTAGTACACACATGTATTGAAAATTAAAAAGGATTTTTTTTTTTTTTTCAATATATCAAACAAAAATAATAAGGAAAAGTACATTTTATTTTATAACTTTATTGTTATTTTTATTATTATTTGTAAGAAAGTAGAGCATTTCAGTGAACGGGAGAAATTTCTCTTGGCGACAAACTCTATCGCCAAGATCCGATAGGCATTAAATCTTCTAAACTACAGATTAATTAAGCGTTTTTAATCTATGAAAAATGTAACAGGGCCTCCTTTGATTGCTCTCTCTTTGCATCCATAGGCACAGAAGCTTACAACCATTTTATTTTTGGGTAAAATCTATCGAAAACATCAAGGACATTAGCGACTACCATATAAATCAGTGCTACAGTGATGCTCAGGGGAGAGTGTTTTGCCAGGAGTCACGTGACACAATCTCCCTTCCGCAAGTACCGTTTTATTGCTCTCTCTAGTTTCTATACTTACTCTGTGAATTAGATAGGTGTCTTATAATTATGTCCAGCACTGTATATATATATACAGGGTGATTCAAAAAAACGTGGACAAAATGACATGGCAGATCCGTTATGCAACAAGGATAAAAAATCACATACGAACAGAGGGTCGCAAACGCCTGTAGATCGCGCTAGAGCCTCGAGAGGGCGTTGCGATACAAACGCGAGCTGAGCAAACGGAGATTGTCTTCATTCGAGCCGTCGATGCGTTGGGCGTAACATGGCTAGTTACATGCACCGTGACATGGCTGACATGCATTTAATTTACGGGATGGCCAACTGCAATGGACGAGAAGCCTTGCGAATGTATCGTGTGAAATATACTGGTAGATAGGTGCCTAGCCGCTCATTCTTTGCCACTCTGCATCGACGTTTGGGTGAAACCGGCACGTTCGACGTGCCGAGCCGGATGCTGGTCGCCAACGAATGACTCGGACAGTTGATGCTGAAGAAAGAGTTGTCCAAGAACTTCAACGAGTACACGAGTTGTATCTTGAAAGACCCATATCCTCCAAGCTACCGTCTGGCGCATCGTACACGACGAAGGACTACATCTTTATCACTTACAACGTGTCCAGGTACTGGAACCGGGAGACTACAAAAATCGTATGGATTTTGCGCGGTGGTTTTTACAAGAAAGTGCTGCAGACCGAAACTTCGCAGCAAGTATTCTCTTCATGGATGAGGCTGCGTTCTGAGTAGAGGGTGTGATGAACTTTCACAACCTGCATACGTGAGCAGATGAAAACCCGCATGCTACACGTCCGCACGGCGCACAATGAAAAATTTCCGTTAACGTGTGGGCTGGCATTGTAGGAGACTGTTTACTTGGTCCGTACATTCTCCCAGAAAGACTTAACGGTCCCATTTATCTAACATTCTTGCAAGAGGTTTTGCCAGAAATGCTGAATATTGTCCCGATCCCTATTCGTCAACGCATTCGATTTCAACAGGACGGAGCTCCTGCACATTTCAGCACAGACGTCAGAGCACAACTGCAGGCTACTTTTCCTGGCGTCTGGATTGGTCGCGGTGGACCAATCGCATGGCCACCACGATCACCAGACCTGTCTTCCTTCGATTTTTTCTTATGGGGATTTTTAAAAGGACTTGTGTATGAAACACCTGCTGCAACGCCGGAAGACATGGTAGTAAGAATCGTTGTGGCAGCAGGATGTGTTCGAGATACACCTGGTATCTTTGAGAAGGTTCGGCGTTCCATGCAACGTAGATGCCAGGCTTGTCTCGATGCATCTGGCAAAAACTTTGAGCATCTCCTGTAGGCTCAACATTTGGCTAGCATTAGTCGCATGTGAGTGAGTAAATATCAATAAAATGATCTGTAATGGTTTTGTTTCTTCTCTTTGTGTTATGTATAAATTTAGACGCCCTGTAGCGGCTCCGGATCGCAGTTGCGACCCTCTCTTCCTATGCGATTTTTGATACTTGTTGTATGACTGATCTACCATGTCATTTTGTCCACGTTTTTTTGAATCACCCTGTATATATATATATATATATATATATATATATATATATAATTGTTATTGGAAGTACTTTACTATAATATTTTATCATGTCCAGGAAAGCTGCTCAGGAATTGAAATCACAACCATATAGTAAATAAATTATTTTTTAAATATAAGCTAAATATTCATCGCTTGTTTTTTTTTTTTTTTGTGTGTGTGTGTGTGTGTGTGTGTATTTACACGTTTTGAGGCATGGACGTACACTATGGACCGCCGAAGCTGTGTTATCAGAATGGCCCCATTTTGGTCGCTTTTAGAAGATGGCGCTCGCATCGACTGCCTTTCCACTTCAGACTTGAAAGAGCGCTTTAACGCGAGAATTAAATGTAATAATGTTAAATATCTCGAACAAAAAAACATATATCCGTAAAATTTTTGCTTTAAAATATAGCTAATACAAATGTCTAACAATCGATTTCTGGAATTTTTGAAATTCGGTCCCCAAGGGGGGAGGAGGGGGCGGAACGTGATTTCACATGCGTTAAACGTGATTTCACATAATCCTATATATCTCAAACAAAAAAAATAGATATACGTGAAATTTTTGCTCTAAAATATAGCTAATGCAACTATCTAAAAACCAATTTCTGGAATTTTAGAAATTCAGCCCCCAGGTGGGGCAGCAAGGGGGGGGGGCGTTATGGAGCAAAAACAAATAGAAATACAGTTAGGCCGTTCAAAATTGGTACAGATAGGTTTTAAAGGCCTGCAAGACGAATGGGGATATTTTCGATTGTGTAAAGTTATTAGGAGGGGCAAGAAGGGGGGAGGGGGAGGGGGGGTGCAAAAAAATAAAAATAGTGTCAGATCGTTCAAAATTGGTACATAGAGGTTTTCGATACTTACAAATCGATTGTGGATATTTTTAAATTTGTAAAATTATTAGGAGGGGCGGTAAGGGGGTGGGGCGGTAAGGGGGGCTATGGGGCAAAAACAAATAGAAATACAGTTAGGCCGTTCAAAATTGGTACAGATAGGTTTAAGAGGCCTGCAAGTCAAATGGGGATATTTTCGAAAGTGTAAATTTATTAGGAGGGGCGAGAAGGGGGGAGGGGAGGGGGGGGCAAAAAAATAAAAATACTGTCAGATCGTTCAAAATTGGTACATAGAGGTTTTCGATACTTACAAATCGATTGCGGATATTTTTAAATTTGTAAAATTATTAGCAGGGGCGGTAAGGGGGGTGGGGGGGTAAGGGGGGGTATGGGGCAAAAACAAATAGAAATACAGTTAGATCGTTCAAAATTGGTACAGATAGGTTTAAGATGCCTGCAAGTCGAATGGGGATATTTTCGAAAGTGTAAAGTTATTATTAGGGGCGAGAAGGGGGTGGGGAGATGAGGGGGGGGGGAAATAAAAATAGAGTTAGATCGTTCAAAATTGGTATAAAGAGGTTTTCGATACTTACAAATCGATTGGGGATATTTTCGAATTTGTAAAATTATTAGGAGGGGCGTTAAGGCAGGCTATGGGCAAAAACAAATAGAAATACAGTTAGGCCGTTCAAAATTGGTATAAACAGGTTTTAAAGGCCTGCAAGTCGAATGGGGATATTTTCGAAAGTGTAAAGTTATTAGAAGGGCCGGGAAGGGGGGCGGAGGGGCAAAAAAAAATAAAATAGAGTTAGATCATTCAAAATTGGTACATAGAGGTTTTCGATACCTACAAATAGATTGCGGATATTTTTGAATTTTTTAAATTATTGGGAGGGGCAAAAAAATAAAATCGACATGGATCGTTCAAAACTGGTGCATAGAGGTTTTTGATACTTACAAATCGATTGCGGATATTTTCGAATTTGTAAAATTATTAGGATAGACGGGAGGGGGGGGCGAAGGGGGAAAATAATAGAAATAAGAGTTAGAGCATTTTGGGAATTTTTTCCGAAGACATTGAGAACTCGGTGCGACATTTTTCCTAATCAGATTTTGTTTCTCTTTTTTTTTTCACGTGATAAAAATTAATGCAATTCTGAGAAATCAATAATTATAGTGATTCATTTAAAAATATGGACCAGCGAAGCGAGCGTCGCCTGCTAGTATGTAAACATATCTATAAATATAAACAATTCGCTCCCCTCCCCCACCCCGAAAAAAAAAAAAAAAAAAAAAGACGAAATAGTATACTGAAAACATATGATATTTAAAAAATAAATATGAAAATATGAATTTTCATAATTTAAAACAATGAATGTATTTCAAAAATCACAATTTATGCCAGCATTTCCAATAAAAAAAATAAAAAAAAATACAAAGTATGTAAAAAGAAAAATTTTAAAAATTTATTGTGATCTTTTCACAAAGGCCGCCCTTTTCCCTCTTCCGAGACTCCAATGGTGGTCAAGCGGTTCTGCGCTCAAAGCTGAGTGACGGGAAGTGCCTGGGTTCGATTCCAGGTCGCGCTTGTCTACTTAGTCATTCAGAGTTTTCCGTGTTTTTCTCCGAAAATTGTGTGCATACGGACTAGAATCCCTTAGAGAGCACTCCCCTTCAGACGTAGGACCTACAGTAGTCAATCGACGTTATTCCCAAATCCAATAAATCCATAAACCGAAATACAGCACTTTTTCATTTTTATCAATATTTTTCATTTTAAAATTTGCACTTTAAAGAGATTTTCAATCTGTATTAATTTGCTACTCACTTAAAGCAAATAATTTATTCAAAAAATAAAATTAAGTTATATATATATTTAAATATGCGCGTTATAAAAATCAATGTAATGGAAAGCAGAGTCAATCATAATAATTTGAGCATTTCCTTTCAAAAAGCTAAAGGAGCATTTTTTTATTAATTATTTTATTTATTTATTTTTGGAACCAAAGCCTATAATACTGTATGGGGAATTTTTTTAAATTCTGAATATTTTCTTCTAAAGGATTCGAAAACTGCTTTTAGGTCATTCATCTGACTTTATAGCTTAAAATCAATGTTGGTGTTGGAGATTAAAGCCAGCTGACTGCATTAGGGTCCAAGGCCTGGGTCTGCCCACCGTGGCGGTCCTTCTAAAGGGCCTTTGTCCACAATTACGCAAGTTTCAGGAAAAAGAAAAAAAAAACGCGCAAAACTCCGAACAGCTAGACCGATAAGCGCGATTTGGGATCGAACCCGACATTTCACGTCCACCAGCATCAAGAAGTCAATTTTTGAAGAACTAGAACAGATTTAATGGTCGAGAAATTTCTGAATGTGCAAATGGAATTATGAAAAATATACTGGATAATGTAATTCTGTGAACATCCATCTTTGCAACAAACAGTATGATACCACTGTTTCTTGCATGTAAAATAATACTCTGTTCCTTAACAACATTATAGCTGCCTGGTACTCATAATTTCTAAAGTATTCTCTCAGTTTTTTAATACAAGTTCCTATAGTAAGATTTTTAATTAAAAACTATTATATTGAAGTTAGAGAACATTTTTCTCTTTCTAGAAATTTTTTTTTTTTTTTTTTTTTTTTTTCTGCTTGTGCAACAAGAATTGGGAAAAAAATAAGAAGGAAAAAAAACACCTGTTATAACAACATAATTAAAAAGTAATGTTTGGGTTTAAGGCCGATTGCCTACGCTAAGTTCCTAGGTCAATAGGTGGAATGCCCTCCGTGGGGGTCTTTCTAAGGGGTTCTAGCCCGCATTTACGCGAGTTTCTGAGAAAACCACGGAAAACTCCTAACGTATTGGTCGATGAGCTCGACCTATAATCGAACCTGACATTTCTGAAAGGTAATAAAAATTACTTTACAAAAAATTGATTCAATTTATAAATTGTTTAGGAGATTTCTTTCTTCTTTCATTTCTTAATTTTTGAAATATAAGGTTTGCCACTATGTATTATACAATGTGACCCAAGGAGAATGATATATGCTTTAATCCTTAATTTTTATAGATAAATGGGCAATGTGACTCAAGTGTGTTAAAAATAAGATGTTATTAAAATTTATCAATATTAGCATGGCTTGCTCAAGAAATAATGCATGTAATATTTATTAGAATTATTTCTAAGAAATAAAAAAAGATGGCAATAAAAATAGCATGTTGATAAAAATGTGAAAAAAAAAAAAAAAAATGTGAAACTTCAGTTTACAAATTCTGTCGAAATTAAAGCTAATTAAATTCTTAAAATATTTATCTGAATCTCAGTGGAATAAGAAGTAATATAATACAGTCGAACCTCGTTAATGTGAACACTGTTAACATGAATTACTTTTTGCCCACCAGCGGCCGAGCGGTTCTGCGCTCAAAGCTGGTAGACGTGAGGTGCCAGGTTCAATCCCAGGTCATGCTCGTCGGCCTCGCCGTTCAGAGTTTGCCGTGTTTTTCTCCGATACTTGCGTAAATACAGCCTGGGACCCCTTAGAAAGACCCCATGGAGGGCACTCCCCTCAGGCCTTGGACCTACAGCAGTCAATCAGCCTTATTCCGAAATCCAATCCAATCCATGAATTACTTTTAACATGAACTGTTTCCACGATCCCCGTAAAAATGAAGATTACTTTAGTAGTATGAATATTAGTTACTGATAGCATGAAATACTGATACCATGAACAAATTTTTTATCCTCCTTGAGATTCTCGTTAACAAAGTTCAATTATATATATATATATATAACCATTTAAACATTATTATAGTTCTTTTCTATTTTTCATAGCGAAATAACCAGTGATTATACATAAATCTTGAGATATATATGTTATCTGTATCAGTTGAAATTTTTAAAAAAGTGTGGAATATATATATATATATATATATATATTTTTTTTTTTTTTTTGAAGTAAATGCTAACGATGATTTTCTTTTACTCTGTTATCAAAAGAAAAGACAAGGAATCATGTAAAAAACCCTTTATTATATAAAAAAATTAACTTAAAAAAGGAATGAAAAAAAAAGTTACATAGAGTTTTATTCAATTAAAAAAACCTTGAATTTAATACTCTAATTTTTACATAAAATCTCTAATTTTCAGCTGGAAGAACACTAGCTTATAAATTATGAAATGTGAATGTGGCACTGGTGATGAATTTAATTAAACATAATTTTTCTTTAAAATCTCCAATTGCCAACTGAATTTAGGAGTTTTTTTACTGTGAAATCATAATCATTATTTTTAATTATTGACAAAACCAATTAAAAATTTCTTTTTTGTTAAAAACAATACATTTCTATAATACGGTAATAATAATGATAATAATATAACGTGATTTATCATCTAACATGAATTAGAAGTTAAAAGATTGGCAGTTTGTAAAATTAATTTAAAATGTCAATGCAAAGTGGCCTGAAATCACATTTTAAATTATTTTTAAAATATCTTAAAACTCAGTAATTTTGAAATGAATTGAAAAAATCTGGAGTGACTCCACTCGACTTTCCGAACATTGAGTAATTAACAGTTTTGTAGATAAAGTAAAGAAAGAGGAGTTGTTAAACAAACAAAAGAGAGAAAACCATAATAGAGTGTTTGAGTATTTTTCTCCATCTATTACACGTTGTTTTATTTAACGCTACTGAACTTTGAGCCCATAGATCATAATGATAAAGAAATTTTCGTTGTGTCCCTGTAAAAACCTATAAATGCTAGATTCACCTAAATGCTTATAGTCAGTGCAACAGTGATTTATAATACTCATATAAATTTTCAGCTGAATTCAATAAGGCGTTTAGATGCTATCGTACTTTTAAAAATTTAGTCCCATAGGCCATAATGATAAAGAATTTTTCTTTGTGTCCCTGTAAAAAAACTGTAAGTGCTAGATTCACCAAAATCTATACAGTTAGTTCAACTGTGATCTATAATATGTGTACAATTTTTTTGCTCGGATTAATAAGGCGTTTAGACGCTATCACATTTTCAAAAATTTGGCCCCATAGGCATAATGATAAAGAATTTTTCTTTGTGTCCCTGTAAAAAAACTATAAGTGCTAGATTCTCCAAAATCTATACAGATTGAGTATTTGTGATCTATAATATGTGTATAAAATTTTTGCTCAACTGAATAAGGCGTTTAGATGCTATCGCATTTTTAAGATTTTGCTCCCATAGGTCATAATGATAAAGAATTTTTCTTTGTGTCCCTGTAAAAAAACTATAAGTGCTAGATTCACCAAAATCTATAGGGTTCGTACTATGGTGACTTACAATATGCGTACCAACTTTCAGGTTAATCGAACAAAGCGTTTAGACGCTAGCGTGTTCACTCACACACATACACACATACACACACACATACATACATCATCGTAAAAATAGTGAAAACGGACTCAGGGGACCTCAAAACGTATAGAAACATCAAAATCTCGAATTCGGATTTTTGACATGATTACAATACTTTCCTCACTATAGTGTTCGGAAGGTAAAAAGTCTGACTGTGAACTCATATCATTTTTAACCAATTTTTAACTCTTGCCAAAATCGGTTTACAATTCAAGATTTTTAAAAATACTTGTTCTTAAGCTCCAATTAAAAAAAAAAAAAAAAAAAAAAAAAACGTGATTTATAATTAACATGGTTTAAATTCGGAAAATTACAAGCTCGCATGTCTTAGCCGAATAATATAAAAAAAGGAATACTGCTAGCACTCAAATTTTAAAATCTTAATGCAAAGTGACCTGAAAAATTACATTTTAATTAATTAAAAAAAAATCTATCAAACAGAATTTTACTAAGAACCATCCCAATTAAATCAGCCTTTTTTTTTTTTTTTTTTTTTTTTTTTGTATAGTAATAGAATATTTATAAGACAACAATTTTATCATTCAATAAAACATTAAAATCAATAGCTTACATTAGGTGGACGAAATAAACTTGGGTTCTTTTCACCTATTTCCTTGTTTTTTTTTTAATACTTCGATATCCAGAGGTGCAACCCGGTGCGTAACAGTGTGACATTATAAAAAAAATCTAATATTAAAAATAAATTGAAAATAAAACTAAAATTTCGTCTGCTCACAATGCTATTCTACGGCGTAAGTGGACAGTCAGAGAACACATACGACCCCTAGCGGCGAATGAATAATAGCGACCATTTCGGGTGCATTTGTGAGGGACGGCCACCGTTGGAGAAACGGGTCCTTCTTCTAAGTCCGTGTTTTGAGGCTTCCTGTATACCGAAGTCAAGTCTTTAACGTTTGATATTTGTCTGTGTATCTTAAAGTAAATTAAAAACAAATAACTTCAGGCGATCCAGTTGTTGTATTTTGAAGTTAATATAAATTTGTTACTAGAAAAGTTTGATCAAGATTTATGTAAGTTTCAAGGAATGTTGCGTCTGAATAATTTTCAATGAACTTTTAAGTTTTATAACAGATTTGAATTCTCTATAAATATACTTACAATAATGCAATGGGGGGTGGCCCCCTCACATATATTTATTTGTCAAATAAAGCTGTCCCGAAGCTTAATTTAAATTGTTTTAACAAAGGTTTACATCACAATACTCGTTATATTACCACTTAGTCAACAATCTATATTTATAGTATTACATTTCAGGTAAGAGAAGTGAGTGACACACCAGATTATTTAAAGTTTAATTTATTATTGTTATCTAATATAAACTCAAATTCATTGAGTGATTTTACCATATAGTTTCATGCCCAATGTCATAGGGGATTTTATCATTAATTTAGGTCATTACAACCAAAATTTACTACTGGAAAGGATACTGAGAAACTAACTATTGATAATGCTATTTTTCCAGGCCGTTTAAAATAAATAAATATACTTCGAAACCTTATTTATATGTAGTCCCACTAGACATATTTTCATTGTATACAACTGAGATTTTCCCATATTTTTTTTCCTTCAGCTTTTCTTTTCTTTTCTTTTTCCTTTATATATTTTCTTTTTCCTCTGTTGTTTTAACATTTCCATATTTAAACTCGAGGTATGACTTCATTCAGAAACGAATTGATTTGTTGACAGGATGGAAAAGAAAGATCGAAAACAAGGTTCAGTTTGTTTTTTTCTCTAAAAAGTGTGGAAAGAATATATCGGATCTCTAAATAAACATAAGTTGTTTAAAGAGAAAGATATTATAAATTTTAAATATTTATTCGCTCATTAATTTTTTTAAAGGGTAATTCATGAATTATGACCAGCAATAACGGATCTCAAATTCATCTATGAAACAGGACACGAAATATTCACTTACCGGAATAAGAATTAGTTCTCAAACAGAATACGTAGTAATATTTGAAAGTACAAATATTTGACGTCGTCAATATACAACGTATCTTCAATATTTTTATTAAAAGTATTTTTTTCTTTTTAGCACTTTCCAACAAGGTTGATAAGTGTTAATGACTTCGGTTTGTCTGTCAGTCAGCACTGGAATTTCTTGAAACTAATATATTATAATCAAGTTCACTATCGGATGTTCCATATTGAAAATGGAATGAATACCTCTACAGGCTTGTGTAAAGGGACACCTAAAAGTATTCCAAAGCAATGTCTTCTGTGAGAGGTATTTTTATGAACTATATTTTAATTCCTTTATTTTAAACAAATTCCAATGAAATTGAAATATGTTAATCAAGTTCACTATTGGATGTTTACTATAAAAAATGGAGTAAGTACCACCACTGGTTTGTGTACAGGACACAAGAAATCATTCGTTTTATGAGAGGCATTTCTATAAACTAAACTTTACTTTGAACGATTTTTAATAAATTGAAATGTGTTATTTATATACACAAAAGAATGCTTTCTGAAAATGTAGTAGGATTAGCATTTGAATTACAGGGCCTACACGAAAATATTCAGTTACATTAAGGGCCTTTTATTGAAAATTTGCTGGAATTGCATTTCCGTTTACATTAAGCGATTTAACACTTTTTAGCAATTTCAAATATGAACATGATTTCAATTTGTGTATTTATCTGCCAACTATCCATCTGTCTATCTGTCTGTCTGCCTCCCCCAGTCTCCTTAAATATTGTTAGAATTTGTTAAAATTTATATATGTGATTCAAATTCTCTAAAAAATGTTCCCTATTTTAAATGGCATTAATAGGTCCTGTGCAAATGGTTTGCGTACAGAACCCCCCCCCCCCCAAAAAAAAAAAAAAAAAAAAAATCCTATGCATTGCATTTTAGAACAGACATTTTTATAAATTACATTTACAGAGCATTCTGTTGTAAAAATGATAAAGAAATTGTCATTTATTGTTAATATGCTAAAAAACTATTTTTTTTATAGAATATGATTTTTTTTATTTTCATATTTACACAGCTACACTAAAATATTCAGATACAAGAAAGGCTACAACTAGAATATAATGGCTACGTTTTCTTTTGTTTTAAACATTTTTAGCACTTTCTAACAATGTTTAAGAATGACTAGGAATTCAATTTGTCTGTATGCCTTTCAGAACAACTGTCTGTCCGTTGTGTGATAACGTAGGCAAAGATCATTGAAAGTTATACGATACAACAATTACGTAGATTTAGAATGTGTTAATAACCAATGTCTACCGCATGATTTTTCGTTCTTGTTTTTCTTTTTTTTTTTTTTTTTTTTTTCCCTTTAAATGATTGTATTATTACGGACTCTATCATTAGCTTCTTTTGAAATCTCTATGATAGTAGGTCATATACAATGGCTAAAACCTTTGTAATTTCGTCATTGTGAATATAATTTTCGTAAATACCTCCAAAAGGGAAAGTCACAGAAAGACTAAGTAACAATATATAACAATAAAATAAGTATATAACAATAAATTTTTCTAATAAGTAATTTTTCTTACATGCGTCATGAATATTACTACTGACGTTATTTTCATTAACTGAATCATTTTGCAGACAGTCGGATTCGAATTAATGGAGTAAACTTTTTTTCATACATTCTAACAGTTAAATAAATAAAACATCTGGTGTGAACAGCCACACGACTTCCATTACCCACTATTACACGTATTATATGCATTTTTGAGAGATAATGTGATCAGAAAACATAAAAGTGATCTAAAGAGAAAATCGTTAGAGCCGTTTTTGAGATACCAACTTTTACAAAAAATCAATTATTGACCGGAAAACAATAATTACATACAAAAGGATATTTAAAAATGAGTTAATATGGCGAGTTTGAAAAAAATCCGTACAACCGTTTTTAAAGGAACGCCTTTGCGAGGCCTGAAATTGAGCTATTTATACAGGACGCCTATCAATTTTCCTGAACTAACCAACTATATCATTCGAAAGGACATCTAATTGAGTGTTTATATAGCAAGTTTGAAGAAAATCGTTAGAACCGTTTTTGAGATACGGACTTACGGTCTCACTTCCGGTTTCCGATGTCCCACTTCCTGTTTTTCAATTTTCACAAAATTTGGAAATTTCATCTGTACACCAGACGTATTTCAATTCTAAAGTTTCGTAGCTCTATCTTTATTAGTTTCTGAGCTATAACAGCCAGAAGATTCTCCACATACATACACACACACACACATACATACACACTGACCAATTGCCAAAAACCACTTTTTTGGACTCAGGGGACCTTAAAACGTGTAAATCAGGTGAAAACCCGATATCAAATTTTCAGACCGAATACAATACTTCCATTACCTACGGTAGTAGGGTAATGGAAGTAAAAAGAACGAAATAAATTTGAATTTTATTCATTTGGATTATTTGTTGGTGGACGATTTTAATGTAGATTTTTAATTCGAAAAACGAAGAGAATTCATCATACAAATAAAATCATGGTCCTCGATTTACGGACAAATTCAAAATACTATGCAACGAATTTCAGTGCGAAAAAAGACTCTGTCTTTTCAAATAAAGATACACGAATGGGGTTTATACGAATGTGTACAGTTATCACAATCACATGAATTCATGTGTAAGAAAAGACGTAAGAAAACAATGTTGTAAAAATTTTGAATTTTTCGGTAATAAACAGAGAATGGCAAGTACAAAAATATCAGACAAGAAAACAGAATCCGCTAAAAACGTGCAATATTTGCTTTAAAATATCAATATACTAGCAAAGCCCCCGGCTCGGGAACGAACCGAATTCCGAATGCGGGAAAAATTTCAAAATCTAACTCGAAATATACAAAACTCGGCCTGATGCTGCTTGCGTGCCAATCCGCGTTTGTAATGATCGATAGATGGCGCTTTTTCAGATTTTATTATTAGTAAATATAATTGCCACGTGTATTTATTATTGTTCTATTTGTGTTACTACTTAATATTCGTGCTATAATTTCTCCGCTATTACATCATGAAAAATTGATTGCTTTTGGAAAAAATATTTCAGTTTATTCAAAGTTCGATTGGAAGTAGTTAACTGAAGCTGAACAAATATTAATTTCAAATCATCTGATTAATTCTTTACTTCCATTAGCCGAAGGAACTGAAATTTTAAATTTGTCATTTGGAAATAAATGGAAGTTTAATTCTAGATTTCTTGATTTTTGTAGTTACACTGTAGCACACAACAGTATGTGTTATCTTTTTTACCGGATTTATTTATTTTTATTCAATAAACATATGTAAAACTAAACATCGGCAAGCAATGGTGTCTCGATGAAAGCCGAAAGCTATTCATGTTAATTGTAATTTCAACTTATCCCACCAGAGGGCGACCATTTCATTACAATTGCGGATAGATCAAAGTTTGTTAACGAAACCATTTTTTAATTCATGAAATCAATGAAGGTAGTGAACGAAGGCTTTTCTCGCTTCGCTGGTCACTATATTTAAAGGAAACTCTTTTCTATATGACTTTACAAACAAAAATAAAATTTAAAGAAATCATGAAATTGCTTTAAAGCCTGCTTTGGTTTCTCGCTGCTTTCGGCAGCGATCCACTCATTCGCAGACTCTCGGGTGTCTGTCCCTATTAAGACTGGGCTTTATATCGATGTAAATTAAAATATCGATTTAACGCTAATATCGTTTATCCGATTTAAATATTTCATCTTCCGTAAAATATCAATGCAGAAACATCCGAACACGCGAACGTATGATTCCATTCCAGGCTAAACCGTATGAATAAAGTTGGAATAATGCCAGGTAACTATTCATTATTCATTCAAAGGAATTCCGGTTTAGTCTAAAGCATGGCAGTCATAGACAGCTAAATCATGAAAATACCGATTGAATATAGTTGGAATAATGCCAGATATTCATTCAAAAATATTCCGGTTTATTCTAAAGCAAGCGCAGTCACAGACAGCTAAATCATGAAGATTGAAGTGCCGTTTCGGTTTAGTGTTACGCAGGTGCATTGGGAAAAAGAGAATATCGGTTTAAGACCATTCTTTCGAGCCAAAACGCGTGCGCACTAGCAAAATGAAAACCGATTCTGGTACAAAGTTTTCCTGTTAAGACGTTAAGTTTGACTAGTTGAAATGAGATGTATTCATTCATTCAAAATTCGTTTGATTATTGGAGATTTATTTTATCAATATTAGTATTTTATTCTGCTATTATTTGTTATAGTTCCAGTTCCTATAATTTAAAAATAAGAAACCCCAGTTTCTGTTTATTAGATAAGTGAATTAACTATTCTTTATGAATATTTTATATAATTAATATTTTTTCATTAAATTCATTAATTTCAGTACAGAATATGACATTGTCATATTGACAAAAATAAATTAATTTACACAACGGCGTTATCTAAGTTAGATATGATTATTCTAATTTTTAAATATCTAATTTTTATTTATTTCGAAGTCAGTTATTAACAGCATTAGTATGGGTATTTAAAAATAATTTTTAATACGGTGAAAGTTGATGCTTTTTCCCCCCTTACAATGCACTAAATTGTTGTTCTTTCTATGAATTTTATTTTTCTATACTGAGTTATAGTTATTTAAATCTTTTTGTATTTTGTAGTATTTGATGTAATTTAATCTAAAATAAGTAAAAATTTTAAATCTTCAATAAAAAGAAAACCTCGTAATTTTTTTAACAAATTGTATTTTAGAAAATTTTAATTAAGAATTATATTTATTAGGGGATACAAGGCACTATAGAAATTTAATATCATGTGTGAAGTTCTATTAATTAGTAATTTTCTGCTGATTGCCATTTTGCAATTCATTTGTATGAAAGTGGGGAATATAAAAATTTTAATGGATTATAAAGTAATAGGAAATAATAAAATTCTGAATTTAATAATTAGTTAAAATAATAATAGCAATAAATTGGGGTGTTTTTAAATGTTCTGAAGATTACTCACAAAAGTCACGTCACGAGTCAATGTGAAATTCTACAACTTGTGGTAAAAGAAAACTGCGCTATATTAATTATACTGTGTTGCGATGTGTAAATTTTGAACTGTGGAAAATAATGAATAATTTTATAATAAATAGTATAAACACTATATATTTATCAGAAGTCTGATTTTTTCAAAGGCCTTATTTTAGTAAAAAAAAAAATAAATGTCTGTGATTAAGATAATAATTTCGAGAAAAAAATTCAATTTGTTTAAACTAAAATAATTTTTTTTGTGGTCAATTGATGATTTTTGCGTTTGTATTCATTATAAGAAAGCATTTGTAAAAAAAATTAACTTCTGGCTTTCAATGGATTTACACGTTTTGAAGAGTCTAGAGAACGTTTTGACCACCTTTGGTAACACTGCATTAAATCAATATATCCTTATATCGGTATTTTATATGAACGATATATCGATTTAAGAAATGTTAACATCGCCCAGCACTAGTCCCTATTGCCTGTGACAATAGCTTACCAGTGGATATTCCATTTGGGTGCTGATCAGATGACAGTTTCGAAATGGACAGTATCGAAAAAATTGAAGTAACCATTTTATACTTGAATCCCAGTTACATATAAACAACACTATACGTGGTGTACATAATATTTTCTTTCACGTTATTTTTTATATTTATTTGATTTTTTCGATGAACCATAAAATGACAACAATTTCACACCAAATATAATATTACAATGTGCTATGATCGGCTACGTCTATTGCATTAGACAATTAATTTTTGTGGTTATAATAGTAGTTGAGTTAGTTAATAGTAGTTGGTATACAGAAAAATAAATAATGAAATGATGAAATATGTAAAGCTGATCTGGTACAGCCTTAATGAAGTTCCCCTTGACGACTTTTGAATTTTTATCAACACTTGAGTCAAAAATATATAATTTATGTTATTATTATTATTATTGTTTGTTTGTTTGTTTCTTTTCTTTTCGTTTTCCTTTCCTTTCCTTTTCTTTCTTTTCTGTTTTTCAATAGTTTATAATTTATTTATATGATGCGCTACTTGCCTTAAAGTGGCTTTTACAAAAGTGGAGTCCTTGGCGAAAAATGTCCGATCTATTTCAGCATCAAAATTTTAAAAATTACCCAAGATTAGCAATAAATAAAGCTCTTTAATGTAATGCTGCTGAATTAGCTTTCATGCCAAGCGCGATTCATCCGTGCCAAAAACATACTATTTAAAGAAAAGGGGGGGGGGAAATCTAAAATAGGAGCAAATTTAATACATATATATATATATATATATATATATTGCCAACAATTAAAAATGTAAATGTCCATTTTTAAAGCTTTTACCAGGTTATTATTTTCAAATTTTCATTAATTTTAAAAAAATCTAATCAAAATTTCGTTACAAAAAGGTACCAAATGAAAAGGGCATTTTTTTCTGAATCCGTCGGTTTAATTAAGCTATCGATCGGACAATTAGAATTTTTAAAATTAACTAAAGTATGAAAAGCTGGTGGCAACCTGCGTCAACACACAGACAAACACTCAAAAAACTCTTAGCCATTTATATATATAGAGATTGCAGAAAAATGATGTTTTTTAAAGTGAATTTAAGGCATGATCCTACATTTAAACTAAATGTCGATTATATAGACATATAGTTTTAGGCTTTATAATACTTTACAACTGTATTCTATTCTAATTGGCTGTTAAAGAAGTAATTACAATTTTCAGAAATTGATAGCGTTTAGTTTGTTTGTTTTTGTTTCTTGTACCATTTGTGTGTGTGCGTGCGTTTGTGTGTAAGTTTAAAATATCACACAAAACAATTGAAAATTATATGAGATATCTTGGGCTCCAAAAAAGAGCATGGTTTAAAATAATGAACCAGCACAAACCAAATAGAAAGCTTAATTGCATCTTAAAATTATTATTCTTAATCAGTTTTAGTATCTACGCAAAAACGCCTAAAAACACGTAACTGTAAATTCAGGATTTTATGATAGATAACGTTAAATGCTTATACCTGATTAGAAACCCTATATGATAAGAAACTGCCATGTTTGTTCAACCTGTTTTATACGATGCCATTACATAAATCTCAACGTCAACGTGAATACGCTATGCATCTTCATAAATGCATAAATTCATCATATTCATCTTATATATAAACACAGGAAAAGTCTTCAGCGTAGAGAATGCCTGATGACAACTTCTCAGTGTTATTGAAAAAGCTGTCTTCAATTTCATTATTCCCTTTGGCATCCTATACGTTGAAGACTTTTCCTGTATGCATTTTTTCAGCGCCAAGTCAAATATATAGCATATTATATGTATATTTATGCGTGCGTGTGTGTGGTCATTTAATGTAAATTTTCTAAATAAATTATTCTTAATTTTAATTATAAATATATTTTTTTTAGTCAAATATTTTACAAAACTAATAACATAAATATATATATTGAATCAAATAATTTATAAGTTTGACTTGTAAATGTGGACTAGAAATGGATGACTACGTAAAAGATTATTTTCCAATTTTACCCGATTATTTTAAAAGAATACTCCACATATGTCAAAATAATAAAGAAACAAAAATCTGGTGTGAAACAACCACACGACTTCCATTACTTACTATTACAGGTATCGTATGCATTCTTTGGAGATAATATTATCAGAAGACATAAAATTCACCTAAAAATTAGACACCTAAAATTTTCTGGTGAGAGAAAACTTATAAAGATGTAAAGATATATAAAATATATTTGCATAGCGAATTTAAAAATATGAATAAAAAAAAATCGGTTGAGCCATTTTACGAAACATTAATTTCTGACATCTAAAAGTGATCTTCCTAAACAGGATGACTTATAATTTTCCTTTAACAACCAAAATGGATTTATGTAACAATTTTCAAGAAAATCATTAGAGCCGTTTTTGAGATATCGACTTTTGCCAACATTTGGCATACTTAATTATTGGCCTGAAAACAATAATTACATAGAAAAGGATATTTAAAAGGCAGTTAATATGGCAAGTTTGAAAAAAATCCGTGCAGCCATTTTTAAAGGAAAGCACTTGCGAGGCCTGAAATTGAGATATTTGTACAGGACGTCTATCAATTTTCCTCAACTAACTATATCATTCGAAAGGACATCTAATTGAGTGTTTACGTAGCAACTTAGAAGAAAATCGTTATAGCCGTTTTTGAGATACAGACTTACGGTAGCACTTCCGGTTTCCGATGTCCCACTTCCGGTTTCCAAATTTTCACCAAATTTTGGAAAATTCATCTGTACACCAGACCTGTTTCAATTCTGAAGTTTCAATCTATCTTTATTAGTTTCCGATATATAATAGCCAGAAGATTCCCCACATACATACATACACACACACATACACGCTGACCAATTGCCAAAAACCACTTTTTTCGACTCAGGATCCCTTAAAACATGTAAATCAGGTGAAATATCGATATCGAATTTTTGGACCGAATACAATACTTCCATTACCTACGATAGTCGGGTAATGGAAGTAAAAAGATATAGGCAAAGTACTCCCCTTTCAATCTTCTATAAACATCAAAAAGAAAAGAGTTTTCGGTAATCTTCCTGAATAATGTGCTTATTCGTTCCACTAAAACCCCGAATTCTTTAATATTCTTAAAATCGTTCTCAATTAATCCAAATACATTACTCTGATTAAGCAATATCTTGAAGGATTTCTAGCTGATTGCAAATGTACTTCTTTTATTCTGAAAATAATCAAAGACTAAAACGTAAACATTTTTGCTTAGCACTATTGTAAACATAAAAGGAAATTAATAATGTTTTAAATTTTAATGATTTTAAAATTACAAATATACCATCGTGATTTATAAATGATAATTCCTTACACTGTCCTGGGCAACTGTTTGTTGAAATACCTGATTCGTAATATAATAACATTGCACTTTTTCAGAAATACATAAACGTATTTGTTTTTGCATACAATTCTGTCAAAAATTCAAATACAATTTTTTACATCCTTCTTTCATATACTGTTCTATTTTGAAAAAGTGGGCAACATTTCCATAAGATCGGCGCATTATTTTTTATGAAATCGTGTTCATGAATTTTCTGAAGGGTCTCAAGAAACCAGGACACGCGGCCTGAAACTTTTTGATGATATTTTTATAAAATATTTAAATTTTGCTCTTTTAAATGCTCAAAATTTTGAATAAATATTTTTATTTATTAAAAAAGTGCAGACAAAAAGTGCTACTTTTAGTCTCCGAAAACCATGTGACCCCTTAAGTAAAAATAAGTTGTTTTTTTACTTCCTTATACAAAGTATAAGGAAGTATAGTAATCCCGATTTGTGAAATGGATTTTGTATTTCACATTGCTCGAAAACGAACGATCGCTGAATGTTGCCTATACGCGCGACTGTCATGATGTCTAGTTGTACACCTGCAAGTGTCGTCTTAACACGAGCTCTCGTTTTAGAAATATAAGCGACTTTACACGATTTTTCGTGACGTCTGTATATATGTGTGTCTGTGTGTGTGTGTATGTCGCATAACTCAAAAACGGTTAGACGTAGAAAGTTGCGAATTGGTACATAGGTTTGCTAGGTACATCTAGTTGTGCACCTCCCTTTTTAGACTTTGTATGATTTTCCGTTTTGGAGATATTTAGGAAAATTAGTTTCATAATGACCAAAAAATCATAGGTTTTGGTCCTAATGTATCAAAAAACGGTAACAACTCAAAAACGGTTTGGACAAATCTTGCAATTTAACTGACTTCTCGACTAGCTAGATATTTGAAACTTTCAGAAAAGCTCAGAACACGTTGACAATGCATTTTTAAAAAGACTTTAAGCCAATTTTTTCGGGTCCCTTCTGCCTTCGTCACCGTTACCAGAACAAATCTTGCAATCGGTTTTTAAAGCTCAGAACACGGTGATAATTCATTTTTTTAAATATTTTTAGCCAACTATTTCGAGTCCAATGTCAATGTTTTTTAACATTATGTATATTTCTAAAAGTGTATAAGGAAGTAATGTGGTGCCCACATCAGATTTTTTTTTTTTTTTTTTTTGAAAAAAATTATAAATTTTTACATTAGAACCGTAAATGAACCCCTTCGTGTTTAATTCTGGACTAAATCCAATTCAGCAATATATTTTTTACATATAATATTTTTCATTGTTTCTGCATTTTTCTATTAAAATTATTCTTTATTCGTTTAGTAATTTATCTTCTTCTTGGGATCTAGATTGTTAAATATTTTCGACTTTAACTGTTTTGCTCTAATTTGTGAAAGTAGCATAATTGTTTCACAGGGATGATTCGCTTCCCTTTCCCAGGGATGAGGAATTTTAGTAAAAAGTAGTTTTTAACTAGCCTAGTCCTGTTTCCTAGCCAACCGACGTTATTAAAATTTTAGAAGAAAACAATGCAACAAGAATTATCGAGGCTAAGAAATCGATGTGACATTTTTTTCAATCTCTAAGAAAACTTGTTTCAATTTATATCTCCATCATCACTAGGAGACAAAACATTACAGAAAACAAAATTAACTGCTTAATAACCTTACATTAAATAAGTTTCCCGGGTGCATTCTGGAAAACTATTTTCATGAAATTCTTCTCAAATGCCAATTTGGACCTGAGGAAAATATCCAAGTCACAACTCGGGCAAAAATTAACTTCGTCGTTAAAATAACGTTCCTGACTCTCCGAACATTAAATTCCGTAAATAGGCATGAAAAATTACAAAATTTTTATCTTTTGCTGAGGAAACTTTAAAACAGGTTCCCTATTGAAAATGATTTTAGTAAAATGTACAGTACGTTTAAAGGGAGGGATCAAATCATTTAAAATACAAAGTCAAATTTAAGGTGCTATGTATTAAACATAACGCCAAATTTAATATGTGTTTTTCATATGTTCAAGTTTGTTTATTAAGAAATACTTTTGTTGAATTTTACTTTCAGTCAGCTATATAGTGTAACCACGTTCCTCGCGCCTAGAACTGAGAACAATTTCAAAGGCTTGGAGGGGCGCCAAATTGACCGAACAGGTTGGGATTTGATAAGCATTCAGTCATTCGACGTTCCCTTATCATCTCTATTTTTTCTCAACTACAAGGATTATCACCCCTATTTCATCACTCGAACCATGGAGTCAGATCTTGGCTCACATTGCCGCAAGAAAAACACGATTGGAGGATAAATGAAACGTTTACTCTAGTTTTCAAAATAGCTGCATAGATGAAGTAACGCAATTACATAATCACATGTCCAGATGAACTCGAAAATGACCCAGCCATAGTTACTTTAATGAAGTTTATCTTAAATACTAATTCGATCAAAAGAAACGACCGAGAAAATGTGTATGACAAAATTAATTCAATTAGTTTAAAGAAGCTCAGTGATGGACAAAGTGCAGTCATTATTTCTTCTTGAGAAAAAGAAGAAATCATAAAACGTATTTACACAAAAAAAGCCATAAAAAGTATGTGACTCATGTACAACCTATTTACGAACCTATTTACGACTAGCACTCAAGGACCACATAGATGGAATCTCCAGATGGAACATCAGGCTCCTGCCACTGAATACGAAGAAATATAACAGGAGATCTGCAAGCAAGAGGATTGGAGAAGAAAAAACCCAATAAAAGAAGCAGGAGGATCCAATAAGGTAAAGAAATCCAATAAGAAATTTAAAAAAAGAGACCTCCTACAAAAATGATAATGAGAGGGCCCCAGAGAGAAAAAAAATAAGAAAACTCTTTCTCAAATGGTCTCGTATTTTACTGGAAGATGTTTGTTTGATTTCTCTCTCTTCAAGATGGTATTTTGCCTACACTTCCCAAGGGGTGCAAAAGGCCAATTTTACTGCTCTTAAACTATGAGCATTATATTTTGCAGAGGGCCCAGCCTTGGCCTCAAAAGAATCAATAACAATTAATAATTAAAAGTTAAAATTAAGTGTTCAATTGTCAAGTGTTGTGTTGTGAGGTCGAGACTATAGACCGTCATCAAAGTTGGGACGGTTAATACACTTCGTCGCCAGTGACTCGGCGAAAGTCTTGGTCGGATGAGTTTTATGTCGACATGGTGCTGCAATGAAAGAATTAGGTTTTGAGAGTTAGATGAATGGGAAGTGAGTTTAAGTTCGATTGAAATGAAAGGAAAGAAAGCTTGTAGAATATAATATAAGATGGAGATTATTTTGGTAGATGGGATAGCGAAATATAGTGAATTGGTAGTGATAGAGTATGGAAGCTGATTAGTGTGTGAGGAGGTGGAGTGAAGAGTAATGTCGGTGGTGATAGCTCTTATGCGAGAATAAAGTAAGAGAAGAATCTGTCGCGCCTCGGTAATCCGGCCGATAATTCTGGTGTGAGAATAGTTAATGGTAACAGAGAGCAGCCGTCGACAAGATTAGTATTGGTGAAATAAGCTACCTTTTATTTTATGTTTTGTTGAAGTTATTTCCTGGGGTATACTAAGAGATAAAATTGAGTTAGCCCAACATCCGCCTTGATACTGAATGTTTAAATAAACTTTGTTATTTTATATTTAAAACCTTGTCTCGAGCTCGTCTCATTATCTAATTAAGTAATTAAGTTAAGCTTAATCTAAGTTAGAGGAACATGGCGTCCACTAATTCCTCACAGTGGCGCCCAATATCGTTCGACACCCCCCCCCCCGTCCCGCTCGAGTATATTTTACCGGATCGAATAATGTACTTGAATTTTTTGAGGAACTTGAGCAATATTTTGATGCATGTAAAATTGATCTTGCTGATAGATTTAACTGGTTAAGATACTCCTTAAAAGGAGAACCTAAAATGTGGTACGAACTGATTGCCTCTCATTCCTTGTGTCAAAATCCCACTTATGAGGATCAAAATTATAAGCACCTTTTCTTCAAGTGCCGATAGAGAGAGATTAATGCAGGAACTTTATACACAGAAAATGTCTGTATTCGATAAGCCGACAACCTTTTTCCTGCGTAAGCTTGATTTAATTAAACAATTGAAATTAACTTTATCATTCTTGGATATATTGGATATTATAAACCCGCTGTTCACTGTCCCGATTAAAGATTTTCTAGATTTAAAGCCAACCGCATCTGTTGATACTCTTTTTTAAGTTTTAGATAAATATCAAGCACGTCACACTGCTAAACCTGCGAATAACTCCAATCACCCGCAGGAACCCGTAAATGTTCAAAATGAACAGCGAGAAAATTTCGCATGTTGCAAGAAATAAACCGAGCTCTCATAATACAACAGTACAATCTATATCTTTAAATTATCTTTCTATTTTTCCAGTAAACTTACCGCATTTAAATACTTTTCAAAGCTTTTCTCACTGGAGCTCTCAATCAGATTACAATTTAAAGAAGAATGAAATCCCATTAAATGTTGCGGCTAAACATTTCGTCAATAGATCATATTTCTATTTTAAGTCAACAGACTTCCTAGTAATTTAAATGCACCTCCTGATAAATTGCGGTCTAATTCTAAAACTGTCAAGTCGGAAGATTCTGCTATTTTTAATGATAAATCATACGCAAATGCAAGAAAACCTCGACTTATTCAAGTATAAAAAAGAAACGACTTACTTTCGCCAGACAATATCAGAATTGGACAGTGAAGCAATGGAGCAAGGTCTTATTTTCAGATGAGTCAAATGTGCAGCAATTTTCTGCAAGTGCTACAAATGACTGCTTCTTATACAGATTAAAAGTTTCCGTCACGCATGCTTAGAAAACTACCTTAAGTCACTTTATTTGATTATTTATAGCTCTTTTGGTGAATTTTATAAATTAGGAAAAAGCATGTTTGTTTACAATTTATTCCGTCCGTATCATGAAATGACACAGCACTAAAACTAAGAATATACAGAAAAATGTGCATAATAGTTAAAAAATAAATAAAACAAATAACCAACATGTAATTTACAAAGTAGAATTATACATAAAATTCATGGTACTTTCTTATATACATTATTTACAATAGTAATTAAAAAAAAAATTATAACTAGACGTTGGCGGGCCTTCAAACTCTCGTCCAGGGTCCTTTACATATCTGATTAGGGAACCAGCCATACCAAGCATTAGACTAATGTAAAAGGAAACTAGTGTAAATGAAAACAAGTGTACATGAATACCAATCCAAGTGGCGGCCAAGTGTACGCTTTGCGTACATGAATACTAAAAAGAAAAAAAAATCGCAGAATAACCCTGTCTCAAATTGCCTGAAACTCAAAAATGCATGAAATCACATTTTGCAGAAATTAGTAATATGCACGTATGTACGCCTCGCATACATAACAAAAGAAAATCACAGAATACCCTAACTCAAAATGCATGAATATACATATTGCAGCAATCAGTAATACGCACGTCTGTACGCTTCGCGTACATAAAAAAAAAAAAAAAAAAAAAAAAAAAAAATCCCAGAATACCCTTATCTCGAAATGCATTTATCTAAAAAATGCATGAAATTACATATTACATCAATCAGTAATACGCACGTCTGTACGCTTCGCGTAAATGAAAAAAAAAATCACAGAATACCCCTATCTTAAAATGCCTGAAATTAAATATTGCTGCAATTAGTAATACGCGCGTCTGTACGCTTCGTGTATATGAAAAACCAAAAAAAAAAAAAAAAACACGGAATACCACTGTCTTAAAAATGCATGGAATTATAGTTACATAGTGCAACAATTAGTAATAAGCACGTCTGTACGTATAAAAAAAATTACCTCTAATACTCTTTATACTTAACTATACATAAACGTTTCTAAATCCTCTTCAATAAAAAGTTATATTACATATCGCACATATTTAATCCATCTTTTATAATCAAATACACAAGAAAAGCGCTTCGAACTTCAATTTAACTTAAAAATGTCCTTGCTAGCTAAAAGCAAAGCAAGAAAAAATTGGAGGAAAAACTTCCGTGAGGATTAATACACGTTTCGGTGAAATTGTCGCCAGAGGCATGCAAGTGAAAAAAAGGCCAAATCGGGGAGCATGCTCGGTAAAAGCTCAGATAGAAAGTCTTTCCTCCATCTAGCTTTTAGTCTACAAGAGTTCGCCGCCCAAGGGGAAAAAGATATGATTAGAGACATACGATTTAAACTGTGAAACATCCTCCAAGCCAAATGATACGGGATTCAATGTCTGTGTCCGGTAGTGCTAGTCAGTATTTTGTGCCAATTAAAACCTCTATGAACGGAAAGCAATACCTTAATTTGTTACGATAGAAGTTGAAGCTTCACATGCTTGCTCACAAATAATCAATTTTCATGCATGATGGGGCTCCGTGTCACAGGGCGAAGATTGTCAAGAAATATCTGAGGACACAGAAAATCAAAGTTCTTGAGTGGCCAGGTAACAGCCCAGATTTGAGTCCAATAGAGAATTTGTGGTGTATTGTGAAAAATAAATTCGCTGAAAGCAACCATCTACTGCTACGACACTTATTAAAGCAATAAAGCATGTCTGGTGCACAGATATTTCTAAAGCTTACTGCAAGTCTTATTTATAGCATGCAAAAAGGATTGCACAAGTTATAAAAAAACAAAGGTGGTCCTACAAAATACTGACTTTAATTACAGTAAATCACCATGCACAGCCTATTTTGTTCATTTATATGTAAAATATATATGTTATTTTTGCGGAATTCAATTAGATCTGATTTTTCTATGGGTGGACTTAAACTTTTGCAAATGACTGTAAAGATACTGCTAGAAATCACAAACAACTATATTGAGATTCATGAATCACATATTATATGTATATTAGAAGACGATGAAGCAAAATAAGCGTTTTTAGAGTTACGTGTAATATCAACAAAAACAAATTCACTAACCTGCATTCGGTATCTTAAATACTAATTAATAGTAAACAAGAAAAGTAGACAAACAAAAATACGACATCTTTATCCAAAACAGTCATGAGTGCTCTGCAATGGCTCTGAAGTGTGTTATCAGAATTAAAAAACTTCTCTCACTTGCATTAATGAAGACATGCTGACATTTTAATTTATTCCAAAGCATTGTACACCGTGACCAATAAGTTCTCATACAACTTTTGAAGCACGCTAAAAAGTTGTACAAATGTGTTACTGTAGTCCCAAATATTTTGCAGGCAATTTAGTGTTAGGTGTAAAGCTATTGCATGTGTAAATGTTGTACTAATTATAATTTTCCTTTACCTAGGTAGAATGAAAAAAAATGTGATAAATAAATTCATGAAAGGAGTGTAGCCGATTGAAATTTTCAGAGACTTGAAACCCTGGAGGTGAAGAGAGATTTAATTTGCAGAACTATCAGAAGGTGTGATGAAACGTCATCTATCGATGACAAAGAAAGTTCTGGCAGACCGAGGTCCATTAGGGCAAAAGATGCTGTAAAAAGGGTCAGGGAAAGGATACGACGGAACGGACAAAAATCTGCTAGAAAACTAGCACGACTGCTCAAAATATCGAGGGGATCAGTGTTAAACATTCTAAAAAAGGACCTTGGGAGCAAGGTTTATAGAAAACGTAAAATTCACGGAGTTTCGTATTCTGTTCAGATGAAAAGGAAGCAAAGGGTGGAAAAAATTCTTGGTTGGCACGCTGGGGATGAGTTTTGTCTTTTCAGACGAGATTCTATTCATTTTACAGCAAAGTCTAAACCCCCAAAATGACAGAGTATGGTCAGTTTCTATTGATAACATCCCTGAGGAACAACATTACGTTCCGCTTTATCAAAATGCTTCGTCTCTGATGATTTAGGCCGCTATTTCCAAAAGCCGAAAACTCCAGTTAGTCTTCATTGATAAAGGGGTAAAAGTCAGTGTCCAATATAATAAAACTGAGGTTATGGAAAAAGTTTTACTATCAAATGTCCAGAGTATGTATGGGGTAGAATATTTCTGCTTCCAACAAGATGATGCCCCTTCTCATACCGCAAGTTTGGTTCAGGAGTGGTGCAGTCAAATCTTAGCTGTCTTTTTGCCAAAGAACGAATCACCTCCCAAGTCCCCCGATCTGAACACGCTTGATTATTTTGTGTGGTCATATTTACTCTCCCAACTCAATAACTATAAAATTACCGATTTGAGCAAACTCAAAAATGTAATTCAAATGATATGACAGAAAATATCAATGGAAGACGTGCGTGCCGCATGTGATGGATTTGAAAAGAGACTTAAGATCGTTAAGAAACTAAAAGGCGGAATTATTCCAAAGCATTTATTGTAAAGATACTCAATGATTACTACTTTAATTTTATGCAAAAAGTTTTTGTATGATTTACTTTGTGTTACTGTAATAAAAATTTGAAAGTGTATGAGAACTTATTGGTCACGGTGTAAATACCAGTTTTTTTTTTTTTTTTTTCTTTTCACACCACTTTTTTTTTTAATTGTACCTTATTTAACTGTAGTTATCTATTGGAAAAAATTTCACGACAAGTAATGTAGTTAAGGAAAAGGGTGAGCACTAACGGTACTCCAAAACAGTGTTTTAAAACGTTGTGTGTCTGTTAAGGAAAAACAAAAAGAATAAGGCTACCAAGAAATTACAGTAAGTAATATTTTGTAATATTAATCTTTAATTGTGTATTAACTTGAGCATCAAACAAAATAATGAAATAACATACCCTGTAAAATGTACTAAATAATACGGTTTTAGAACTGGTACATTAGTATCAAACAAGTCCTTCCGGCTCTTTCGAAAGGGTAGGTTGATTTCTTTCCCCTTATCAAGTAGTCGCCATTTTGTTTCAAAATGATGGCTATAAATTATTAATAGACTTGGTATAAATATTGATGTAGGCTATGTACATACGAGTTTTAAGCAAATCGGTTCATAAATACTTTTTATGTGAATATAAAATTTTCAAGTGGCCAACGCTTGGAAACAAGATGGTGGGTCAAGTTGGCAAACAAATGTATCAAATGCATTTGTGAGATAAGTCTTCTCTACAAATTTAGTTCGAATTAATTCAGAATCTCAAAAGACATCGTGTTGAAAAATTAAGAGGCCGCCACTTGGATCAAAAAGGCAGAGCGAGTTGCTCAGTGAACTAATACATGATACTTGTAAGATAAGTTCACTGTCCAACTTTGGCTCGAATAAATTCAGTATTTCAAATGTTATCGCAATAACAAAGACTCAAATAACAGCGTTCAAGTGGACGCAATAAGGGAACAAAATTGCAGAGAAACTTGCCCTACAAAACCATAGATATTTGAATGATAAATACATTTTTCAACTTCGTTTGAATTGTTTAAGTATTTCAGAATTACTGTGATAACAAATTTTTGATTGGTCGCAAATTGGAATCAATGAAAGGGAGAAAGTTGCCCAACAAACTCACATAAGATATTTAAAGCACTGTCCAACTTTGGTTCGAATCAGTCCAGTGTTTCAAAAGTTATTGTTATGACAAATTTTCAAGTGGCAGTCTAAGTGGGTGCAACTTGGAAGCAAAATGGCAAAGCAACTTTCCCAGCGAAGTCCTCTAAGTTATTTGTATGTTAAGCTCACTGTCCAACATTTGTTCAAATTAAATCAGCATTTCAAAAATTATCCTGCTAAGAACTTTTCAAGTGGCACAGTGATTTCAAGTGGTCACCACTTGGAAAAAAAAAACGGTGTGAGACGCCCAGCGAAATTATCTGAGATATTTCAATGATAAATCCACTACCCAAATTTGATGCGAATTAATTCGGTATTACGAAAGTTATCATAATGATAAATTTTCAAGTGGCCGTCACTTGAAAATACAATTGCGGATCAAATTTCCAAACGAATTTATCAAAGATAGTGAACTATAAGTTCACTATCCAACTTTTTTTTGAATCACTATTTTAAAAGTTATTGTGATGGCACATTTCCAAATGGAAGCGTGATTTCAAGTGGCCTCAACTTGGAAACAAGATGTCAAAACAAGTTGCCCAGTGAACTCATCCAAGATATGATTGTTAAGATGTCTATACAACTTTAGTTCGAATTGAATCAGAATTTAAAAAGTTATCATGTTTATAAATTTTCAAGTTGTAGCGTAATATCTCGCTTAGTTTACAACATCTGCACTTTGTTGAAAATGGCGGATAAAGTTCATTAATAAACTTGGTTGTGTGAATTTGAAATTTTCAAGTGGTCTCCACTTGAAAACAAAATGGCGGAGCAACTTCGTTACCAAACTCATCCAAGGTATTTATAAGATACGTTCACCGTCCAAAACGTATTCGATTTGGAGAATTATTTCGAAAGTTATCGTGATTTTAAATTTTCAAGTGGTAGCCTGTTTTCAAGTGGCCCCGCTTAGCTTAAGATATCCACCACTTTGTTAAAAATGGTGGATAAAGTTGATTAAAAAAACTTGATTGAGACCTTTTGTGGTCTATTATGCATGAAAATTCAAACAAATTCGGAATACGTTTTTTACAATGTGAATTTGAAATTTTCAAGTGGTCTCCACTTGAAAACAAAATGGCGGAGCAACTTCGTTAACAAACTCATACAAGATATTTATAAGATACGTTCACCGTCCAAAACTTATTCGATTTGTAGAATTATTTCGAAAGTTATCGTGATTTTAAATTTTCAAGGAGTAGCCTGATTTCAAGTGGCCCTGCTTAGCTTAAGTTATCCGCCACTTTGTTAAAATTGGCGAATAAAGTTCATTAATAAACTTGGTTGAGACCCTTATGTGGTCAATATTTGCATCAAAATTCAAGTGAAGCAGGCCTTAAATACACTTTTTACAATGTGGATTTGAAATTTTCAAGTGGCCGCTACTTCAAAACAAAAAGTCGGAGCAACTTCGTTAACGAACCCATTCAAGATATTTAAAAGATAAGTTCGCTGTCCAAATTTGGTTCGATTTGTAGTGTCATTTTAGGAGTTATAGTGATGACAAAATTTTCATTATATATAGATAGATAAACGAAGTGATTGCAATAGGTCGATTTCTAAAAAAATCAACCTAAAAATGAAAACATCCCGTGTATGATCTGAATCCTACTGACAATAGATCGAAAACATCGCTATTGTAAGCATCTGTATCAAAACGTGAATTATTTAGACATAGGTCCAGAATAGAACCATTTTCAATGCAGCAGTTGAAAAAATTGTTAAATTTGTGCCGAACAGTATACACGGTATAATTTTAAACAAATGTGCCTCAATTCACTTAGAAAAGTTCAAAATGAATTATAAGACGAGATTTCAAGTTAAAAAAAGGTTGTTAATTAATCTAAACTATTTAATTTCAGAAAAACATTATTGTTTTTATTTTAGTGATATGTTATGAAAATTTTACAAGATTCAGAAAAGGGCAAAATTGTCTGTAACAGAAATAATAATAAATGCTTTGCTATAAAAATGCATATCTCTAAGACAAAAATTTTATTGCTTTGAATTTATAGCATTGTCTAGCGTTTCAAATGTATATTTCCCACCATAGCTAGAAGGTTCTCGACGCTAGTAAACGGGATTTGTCCGGTTCGATTCCAGGTCGTGACCGTCGGCCTAAGATTCGGGATTTCCGTAATTTTCTTTGAAACTCTTGTAAACACAGAATAATCTTCCTTAGAAGAACCCTCACGAAAGACATCACATTAAGGCCTAGAACCAAACATTTTCAATCCTTCTTATCCCCAAACACCAAGATAAAATTTACTTTTTTTTTCTTTTATTTATGAGGGATATTAAATGTAAAACTAATTTTATAAATACTTATGTTAAATTTTAAAAGTGTATTTTATCTATTTTGTTTAACTTTCGATGAAAACAAAATAACCTTTTTTAGGCTATAAACTTAAGTGCAGCACTGGTATTATGGCTCATAGCCTTTGTTAATATTCAAATAAATTTAAAAGAATTGTTACTTTTAGATACATGGAAGATATTCATAATAATTCTAAATAATTCATATTGATTTTTATTAGTAAACGTTTCATCAATAACTCTCTGTGAATCCAATATTAGATATACGTTGTTTTCATAAATTAAATTTTAATCTTACACTGAGAAAAAACATATACCGTCTTCCTCTAAAATGAATAAGTGGCCATTTTCTAAATCCCTTAACAAGAAATATAGATTTTCGAATTATGCGCATAAGGCACGCCAATAAACTGAATAGACGAAATGGCTAAGAATTTCTTGTTTACACATTTCTAGATGGACAAACAATATTCTGAATATTCCGAATATTCTGAATCTTTTGTATTGCGAGAAATTCTCGCTTGATTTTCTAGAATCGGGTCATACACCAAGATTATAGTTGCTGAAACCCGCCTCTTGTAGTCTCATTCATTTTCAGAGATTTTTAAATAACTTACCCTCGAGAATATAGGCAAACGCTCTAGAATTCTAATAGAGGATTCTAGAACCCGCTTTTGAAGGGGACTAGAATTTATAAAGATGACATGGAACTATTTTTTCTAGAGCCACAATATAGATTCTAGATGTCAGTTACAGAATTTTTTCTCAGTGTTAGTAATTGCTGTATATACGTGACTGTTTTATTTGAATATCCTAACATTATAAAAACATTAATAATTTGCAAGAAGAGGACATTTATCTTCCTTTTTCAACAATTTATAGTAATATTTTATAGTAAAGTAATAATAAAATTCGTACAAAAGTTGCATAAACTTGCATTATACTTGTATTGCGCATTATATTTGCATTCAAGAAACACTTTAAATATTTCCAAAAGGATTGAATTATTCGTATACTAAAGACTGATCTTTTATTCCGATCTGCGTGTATGAATTTGAATGTTTCATATATTTGATCTTGTGCATTCAGTTTCACTGAACGATTATATTAATGAATCTCTTTCATAATAATTAATTAATCAATTAATATATCCATTATAATTCACAGAATTCTTCCACGCAATCAATAAAGTTTCGAAATTTAATCGGCTTTGATAAATTTATCAAAATCGCAATTTATTAAAAGTTTTGATAATAAGATTCTTAAATGCAAGATGAAAATCTGGATGGTTATTTATTGCTAAACTCACAATAAATGTGCACTTGGAAGAATATGCAAATTTCTTACGGTTTTCGATTTTATATAATTAAACTCAATGTCACAAAGCTATATGTCATTTGCTTCATTTCTGATGAATAGGGAATATTTCATTTTAAAAGTCTGAATCGCAATTTAAATATTCTCTTGGTATGTAACTTCTTTAAATTTGACATTTTTATATTTTTGGTTGATCATTCTTTTTAATACATGCAAGTTTTATCGATTTATACTAGAATACATGTGAATGGAAGTTAAGCTGTATTAATTTATTTAGGTGTGATAAATTTTAACGCAAGAAAATATTCTTTTTTACTATCTTCTAAAAATATTGTATTGAAGAAAGTTTTCGATTCATAATAATCTTCGGCTTTCGGTTTTTGACAGTTTAATATGCTTTTGTCCTGAAGGCGTTTTAATAAATTTTGGAATTAGAACTGCCTGTCTGTTTATTTGCGGATCTTTTTGTTTGTCACAAACGTTTTGTGGTACCTTGAGATCAAAACCTAATATGTAATATTTCTTACAAAATTATATTTAGTCGCTTACATAAAACCCTGCTATGCTAAAACGTTCCCCATATGTGGAAATGTTATATATTAGTTTTTGCAGGGCATAAATTTACCAAACATGATGGGTTAGAGGGCCTTTATTAAAAAAGATTTAATTTTAAGTGCATATCTTCTGACAAGTGGCACTGTTGTCTGAAATCGTCCTTTTTTTGAGGGAAGGTAATATCTGGCGACTATGGCTTTTGAATGTACTTAATTTGATATTTGAGATGGCAGTATGAAAAGAAGAACGGAACGTATATTGTCAAACAGAAGAAGGTGCTATAATCACCGCCTAAGATATTTCCACAAGGCTATATGTCAATAACAATTGTTTAATATTGCACCAAATTTCATATTAAGGAATGGAATCAACGTCCTAGTTTTCAAATTTTAGTCTTTAGCACCCAGTACTGTATCGCATTTAATTTTAAAGAATTTAAAATTACCACAAGAAACATTTTGAAGCTTAAACTATAAAAATATTCCAATAATAACTTAAATAATATTTCCACTAACATTGGAGTTTTGTTATATATCAATATTAAATAATTGGGAATGGCACTTCCCCTACTTTCCCTTATCGTGACTTTCAAGAGGATTCATTTTTTTACTAACAGAGCTACTACTAATAAATCTTGCTGTAAAGGTAAAACATATAATATTGATAGATTTCTTAGACATTGTGTAACTTTCTACATAATTTCTATAATAACAGGTAGCTTTGTATATTGTTTGTAAACTGCTGACGTACATACTGTTGCGTACTTGGGGGTTCATAAGTTGTCCGCGAATGAAAGGCAAATCTTGTAGAGGCTGGAAACTTTACTTACAGAAAACTTGAGAAGATAGCACGTTTATAAACCAAGTATCAATTTCACTTTCACCAGTAAACACAGCTTAAATAACAGTTGTCAACAGCAAATTCACAGTACAAACTTGATCAGGACATTAACGTACAGCAATCAATTGCAATCCAAAGAGGCTCAGGACTCTTTATCGTAAGGCAGTTAGCGAGAAACTAAACCTTTGCAACTGTGTAAACCTCTTCACCGGGAATGGGATACGCCTCAGGCCATTATGTTAAACAGTCCATCATTACAAGAATGTACTTATTTCCCTCAAGGTCCGCGGCAAAAGACGTAATTTGTCAAGTGCTATCAGCTTAAATGGGGCTCCTACGTTATATCGTTGCAATCTTCTTCGGCTTCGTTTCTTCGGACCTTTATGTGCCGTACAAGCATCACAGGATTTCCACCATTCCTCCCCGCACTCCCTTGCCTTGCACAAGTAGAAAAGTTCTCGAACGTTCTGTAGCGTCTTCACCCCCCCAAAAAAATGACCTCCGGTAGGGATACTACGCAGTTGCTCTAGAACATCTGGAATCCTCGATCTTGGTAGTAAAATCTGCCATCTGAAACTCCTTCCATTGTCAGATTGCCATTTTCTGTATAGAACTATAGAACACCACTTCTAATATGGAGAGAGTTCCAAAGTGCCTAATAACTTTTCATAATTAGGCTAAATGTGGAAATGTCCTGCCAGGTACATATGTTTCTGGTCGTCTCCTTCAAATTTAATATTGGCTTTATGCCAGGATCTTCAAACTAGGCTTGTCTAAGTTACTGGTCACTCCGCTGGTCCAGTTTTTCGATGGTGTTGAGACTGTAGCTTGGTAAGCAACCAGATTTATCTTCTGGTATTTCTTTTCGGCTCTAGAGCAGTAGTTGTAGCTTTCCGAGCAGAGCTTCCGTGACAAGGCATCTGCATTTCCATGTAGAGTCCATTTACGATGACGTATATCGAAGTCATATACCTGGAGGTGTTGTATCCACTTGGCAATCTAGCCTTCCGGGATCTTGAAAGTAAGCAACCACGTTAATGATCCGTAGTCAGTCCGGAGCAGGAATCTTCTGTCATAGAGGCAATGATGGAAATGTTCTATGGCTTTTACGATGGCGAGTATTTCTCTCCTGGTGGTACAATAGTTTTACTCCGGTTTAGACAGGAATTTACTCCAATAGACAACGACGCGTTCTTGGCCGTCAACTTCCTGCGACAGAACAGAACCGACACTTTCATCAGTATCAAGCATGATCTGTTTGTCGGGCTGTGGATATGTCAAAATAGGCGATGATATTAAGGCCTCTTTAAGTCTCTTGAACGCTTTTGCCAATTCCACTGTCCCCAGGAACTTCTGTTTAGCTTCCGTCAGCTTGTGGAGTTGTCTGGCGAAACTCAAGAAACCCTTCATGAACTTCATGTAGTATATGTGCATAATCCCAGGAAACTTCGTAGTTGGTGGGTGTTTTCAGGGGTGACTCCAGTTCTCGACTGCAGAGATCTTCTCGGGATCAGCTCCCACCCTAGAACCCAAAACCACCCTCCGTTCAAAAGTTTATATATATATATGTATATATAGGTATATATATATATACGTATAACGCTTTTTCCCATGTTAAGTTGTGAACACGATAACAGGTGTAATTTTTATTTAAATTTAACCAGCTTGGGATATGTTGTTAGGACAGTAAAAGCCTCGGTCAAGTTCGTAGATGGGGCATCCAGCTCAAAGGTGGTGGAAATGGTGGGGGGTGGAAATTTGCATTTGCCCATAATTTCTTTAATATTGAAAATAGGAAAATACTTCAAATCAGGCGAATTACCGCCTTACCCTAAAGAACAACTTTTGTGGTTAAACTTTTTCGATAACTTCAATTGCTTAAAAGTTACAAGTTAAAAAGTGATTTTTCGTCAATTGTGATGAAGCCGACTTTTTCTATCCGCGTTTGTAATGATCGATAGATGGCGCCTTTTCAGCTTTTGTTGTTAGTAAATATTATAGCCACGTGTATTTATTATTGTTCTTTTTGTTATTCTACTTAATATTCGTACTATAATTTTTCCGCCATTACATCATGGAAAATTGATTGCTTTTGGAAAAAAATATTTCAGTTTATTCAAAGTTCGATCGGAAGTAGATTTTTAACTGCAGTTGAACAAATATTAGTTTCAAATCATCTGATTAATTCTTTACTTCCATTAGCCGAAGCAACTGAAATTTTAAATTTGGCATTTGGAAATAAATGGAAGCTTAATTCTGGATTTCTTGGTCCTTTGGAGTTACACTGGAGCACACAACAGTATGTGTCATCTTTTTTACCAGATTTATTCATTTTTATTCAATAAATATATGTGAAATTAACATCGGCATGAAACGGCGGCTTGATGAAAGCCGAATTAAAGCATGTTAATTGTAATTTCGCCTTAGCCCTCCAGAGGGCGAGCATTTCATTACAATCGCGGCTAGCTTTAATTGCTTAAATTTATAATCCAATGCTTACGTCACGAGCAAACAATAATAAAAAAGATCACTGAAAATATAAAAACCATGGTAACAGCTTTAATTAATCATTTAAAAATATAAAATTAAAATAATACGTTAGTCTTGGTAAAAATATCGTTTGTGGTGAATAGTTTAGAACGCCGGTTTACGCAAGAATTTGAAATTTATGATGGAAATTGAGAGTAATACGTTACAGCTTCCTTTGATTTTTTATTTTGTGGAAACAAGTCATTGGTCTGTGAAGAGATATGAGGTTTTTGCGTGGGAAGAAAATATAGTGGCGTCAAAGCTGCCATTTTTCATCGCCAAACTCGCCAAATATTGTCATCAACTAACGAATTTCGTCGCCAACTATCAAATTGTGCCGCCAAATCACAAATTTCATTGCTAAGTCGCAAGTTTTGTCACTGAATTGTATATCTTTATGGCTTCTATTATTTGAATGATTATGAACTTGGATTTTAAAAAATTGAATCATTTACTGACCAATAAATCTAGCCTAAAATTTTAAGTAGAATGAATAGTAGTAGTTGATAATTAAATTTCGTAAAAAAAAAAAACAGAATAGCGACGTAAATAATGCAATGTGTGGGAATAAAGCCATTATCTAAGTATGTGTTAATGCATATGTAATATTTCTTTACTTTTGTAATATTAACGTAAAGGAATCTACCTTTGCCTTTAAGCTTGCCGAAAAGGGTTTTTTTTTTTTTTTTTTTATTGCCACAATCCTTGTCCCGTAGTGAAGCCAATCATCTCATAGTCTTCAGGATGCAACTCTCATACACAAACATTTTTCTCTAGTCTACTACTACTATTACCAATAATTCATATTGATTTTACAACCACACGTTAAAAATAACTCTCATTATGTACATTTATACGAAATTTTGTCCTATACTGCCATGTTAAAAATTTAGATTAAAAATAGGATCACAGCACCCTATGATGAGCGATGGATCCCCAAATCTAATCAGCACTAGTTTATGTTCGGGTCCAAGTTTGGTTAGATTTCGTTTATTGGTTCGTGAGATACAGCGCACACAAAATTTGTGATACACACACAGAGAGACTGAAAACAGTCAAATCTTGTTCAGGTTATCCTTAAACGACTAAATCCATCGAAAACTGGAGTTAGCAAATTTTTACGAATTCAATACTTTCTCTCTCTATATATATATAGAAGAAAGTAATAATGGAAGTATTATAAAATTTGTTCATTTAAAAAATATCACTGATCCATTTATTACAAATCACAATTCTTCTATAACAAACGAAATAAAATTTTTAAAATTATGGTTTTAATATTATTCGGTGCAATAAATTACTGAATCAAATTTAAAGCTCTTTACAGCTAAAACAACGTACTTCATTTATCATCAGATCTTAAATAAAAATTACATTTTCATATAACATATGTAACACATATGCATTATTTTATAGGTTAGAAAACAATTTTGGGACTCTGCATATTAATAACAAACTTTATCTCACAAAGCATATGCAGGGTAAATCATGCTAAAACTTTGAATTAATTCTAAACGAAATTGACGTGGTAATTAATCGTCCAAGCCAGTTATTTCGACGGTTTATCTCTGTGAAAGTTTTCTAAATATGCTTTAAATGCTGATATCTAAATATTAGAGTGTGAAATAAACTTACAGACTCATTTAGCGATGAATTTGTTACTAGTGTAGCGATAAATAAGCTGTAGGGATTAATTCTTTGGTGGAGTTACTTAACAGCTGTAGTTTGATAAATAATAACCTAGATTAATTTATCGACATCAATTTAAATTTTAAACATTTCTAGTGGTCTGAATTTATTAAAGAATTTACTTTAATCGTATTCGTTTACAAATATATGTTGTGTATGTGTATCAGTTGTTTTGATCGTCTGATCGCAATTTTATAAACTTTATTTGTAGATGCATACATTTAGTTACAAAATTCTTTAAATTGAAAAAAAAAAAAATTCTATACGAGTTAATAAATATATTTCTCTATTATGTGTATTTTTTATTTAGTTTTTCAAAATATTATGATGTTTTTATATTATCTATAATATGGCGTTCACAAAATCTCTAAAAAATTCACTTGACTATTCTAAGTAAATCACTTTTATAGGTATATGTTTGTTTATATTATTATGTAATATAAAACCGGTTTTTCGTGCTGTACAGGTTCTATATTATAGTAATTGTAAATAAAACTAACATATGGCTCTACTTTTAGTTACAATGTTTTAATTATTAGGATTATATTTAGATATATTTTATGTAATCAAAAACTTTATTAATTAACACGATAAAAAAATAAAAATAATGAAGCATTTCAAATTTGAATATAAATAAATACTTAAAATTGCAATATTTCACTGTCACATGAGAAGACAAAGGTTTTTTTTTTTTTTTTTTTTTTTTTTTTCCTTCTGTTTTCTGTAGTTTTTATTTTATTTTACGCTTTGAAATATATTAGTGAATAAAATACGCTGGAGAAGTAAGCCAGTATGACAGCGAAAAATTGTATATTTTAAAACCAACCAATCAAACTAAAAATCTTCTTGAAATCTATAAATCATTTCCATTGTACTTTAGTGTTAGAATAATTTAAATTTTCGGTAATTTTTTTTTTAAGTTTATTGAGAAGACAAGCACACGAATTTTCAAATATGAAAAGAATAAACAACATTAACAGAATCAAACATCGGGCGCCAGGAAACTAAAAACACTGCTTCTGCTGAGAATGTGATACCCACACTGTAAAAAAAAAAACGGTAGATTTACTGCATAATATGCTGGCATTATGGGTGCATGGAAGGGGGGGGAGTAAAAAAGAAGTAATTTACAGTAGAAACAGCCGTAAAAGAGTCTTGTTTTACAGATGATTCCGCTGTAAATTGCCTTATTTAACAGCAGAATGTGCTGGCAATATGGGTGCCAGCACATTTTGCTGTAAAAGCTTCCGTTTTTTTTTTTTTTTTTTTTTTTTTTTTTTTTACAGTGCAACGGGATTTTCCCATATTGTGAAATAGCCTCCGTCTGAAAATTGAAATTAATAAAATTCATAGAACTCAACACAATCGGTCATGGTACATTGATAGGAGTCAGGCCTCGCCCTCTCACATTCTTAACTACTTGGATTTTACAACAGGCGAGAATTTAAGAGACCTATTACTGCTTTTGGTCTTTACGGAAGTTTTTGGCTTCATGGAGATTATCAAAACTATGCTGGACCATCTAAGATTGAAAACAGTAACAAGAAAAAGATAATCTGGTGTGTCACTCACACGACTTTCTCTTACCCTGAAATTTAATACTATAAATACAGGTTGCAGATTAAAAGGAAAGATAACAAGTACTGTTATGTAAACATGTGTTAAACAATTCATATTAGGCTTCTGAAGAGTTTTATATGATAATTAGTTCTGTGTGAGGGGGGGGGGGCTACCGCCCCTCTCAACCCCCCGTTTCATTAATGCACCTACATTTATATAAAATTTAATTCGGTTATTAAAAAATAATTCTGTTTTAAAAAAATAATTTATTAAAATTTTTATTTTAAAAAATTATCTTTTATGAAAATGCAGACGATTTCCATATTAGAGAAGTAGTATGACACCAAATGTCCAAAAAAAGTCCATTTTATTCTCAATATTAAAAAAAAAAAAAAAAAAAAAAAAAAAAAAAAAATTCCAGGGTTTTTTTTTTTTTTTTTGTTAAAAGTAAAAAAAAAAATCGATAACTTTGTTTTAAATTATCGCAGATCGATGGTTCAACCATTCGTTTAAAAGGTATTGGCGAGCTCTTTTGAAAGATACCCATCATGAAAATTTACTCCCCTCGAGGGGGGACTTCTCCCGCCCCAGGAGGGGGGGCGAGGCTCCTACATACACAAAAAAAAATTCCCAGTTAACTATCTCTATTACAAAAAATATATATTCGTTTCATTTGCTTTAGTGCAGTCTATAGACGTTAAACTCTACTTACCTGCAATTTCCCCCATATACGTAAAGTATTAGAATTCTCTTGATTGTCCCTGTACATGAACCATTTGCTTGATCTTAACGAAAAGCTTACTGTAGCATCCCTATATGATACACATTTAGAATACCAAGTTTGAACTTTCTGTCATATCTTGTTTTTGAGATATGCTGATAACAGACGTACACACAGACACACACACAGACACACACACAGACATACAGACACACAGACATACACACAGACCATTTGCTAAAAACATGATTTTCGTATTTAGGGGACCTCAAAACGTGTAAATATAACAAAATCTCGCGTTTGAAAATTTGATCCCAAAACAATACTTTCTCTACCTTATGGGTAAGAGAAAGTAATAAAGTTATATATACAGTCGAACCTCGTTAACGCGAATCTCAAGGGGGATAAAAAAAAAAAGCCTGTTATCAGTAGTTCATACTAACAGTAACTTCATTTAACTAAACTAATCTTCATTTTGACGGGATTGTGGAAACAGTTCATGTTAAAAGTAATTCACTTTAACAGTGTTCACGTAAACGAGGTTCGACTGTATCTTTTTATTTTATTTTAAAAATAATCTATTTAAAATACTTTTAAAACCCAAATTCTTAATATATCATATCCCATAAATCTTTTCGAAGCTATGATTTTGCAAATTTTTTTGTATTAAGGTGAAATGATAAATTTCAGTGGAAAAGAATTCGTACTCTTTTATAAACCACGAAAGTCTAGGCGGTAAGGCAGTCGAAGATTCGATACACGCCTGCTTGAGCTTTTTAAATAATATCTATGTGTAGTAATTTTTGAATCAATTATTTTTATTCTTCTTCCGGAAAGATAGAATGCAAATTCCTCAGTCGTTTCATTTCTTCTATGACATTGCAAGGTTTCATTGCAAGGTTTACTGCCCAACAGTTTAACAGAATTAAGGGCTTCAATTTTAAGGCCGTCAAGTGATCTAAATCTACTCAAAATTACAAAAACTCTAAAAAAACCCGTAATGGAAATTAAAAAAAAAAAATACCGTAACTCGTAATGTATCCCGTGAACTGGTCGTGGACCAAATCACTCAAAAACATTTTCTGAGGCATTTGATCCATTGATCGATACATTGCTATGATTGGCCATTAGTTATTGCTCTGGTTGTGCCACCTATCTGTCATTACAAACGTAAATATGCATAAAAACTTTTTTTTTTTTTTTGTAAATAACTGCATGATTGTTTTAGAATTATAAAAATATGCATAGAATGTTGCTCCCTGCAATTTTTTTTATTTTTTTATTTTGAGTTTTAAAAAATATTTTAAATATGTTTGTGTACTACTTTCTGAACTTATCGATGAGTTAATTTTTATAAAACATTTTCATGTGTGAATAGTAAATTTTTGCCTTAAATTTCAGCATTCGAACATATAGAAAAGGCTTCTTAAAAAAAAATCTCTTCAAAAATTCTTAGGATACTGCGTAGTCAAAGAAAAATTTCCTTTTTTCAAATGATATCTTTTCTACTAGTTATCTGCAAAAAATAACACTCTGGACCATCGAACGCTCGACTACCGCATTATTAACATGGCGCTCTAACCACCTGAGCCACGGAGAGACAAATAACAAAGCTTATATTTACCTTAAAATGGAGGCGCATTTTTTATTAGCTTGAGATTCACAAATATACCGTAGTGAATGGCAGTATGTACATAAGAATTTGGGGAAAAGAGAATTAAAACCTCTTATGTACCACAAATGCCTCATGTACCACTGTATACCACGAGGTATAAAAAAATGAGTCGTTATTTACGAATGAATTAAAAAAAAAATCAGTGTATATCTTTATATATAAGATAATATCAAACAACAGGCCTGAATTAACAGGCCCTGCTGAAGATTTCATTCTAGTTCTTTGAACAATATACTTCCTGTTCTTCACTGTATTTTTATTGACTATTATCTGTGCATATGTTGACCGGTATATGTTAACTTTCTTGTTTTTTACCACTTGTGATTATGCAGTCCTTCCCATGGCTTTTTCCTTCCACCTTTTTTTCCTGTGCAAAAGTATGATGATGATACATCTATATATATATAAAAGAACACTTCCTGAGTGAGTTAGTGAGTGAGGGGGTGATCTATCAACGCCCAGACCAAACCCCTGGACCTAGAAACATGAAATTTTGTGACAATGTTCTTTCTATGACGTAGGCATCCACTAAGAAGCGATTTTACAAAATTCGCCCCCCAAGGGGGGGAGGGGGGGGGGCAAAACGTGATTTCACAAAATCCTTCATATCTCAAACAAAAAAACAGATATCCGTAAAATTTTTGCTTTAAAATATAGCTAATACAAATGTCAAAAAACCAATTTCTGGAATTTTCAAAATTCGGTCCCCAAGGGGGGCGGGGGGGCAAAACGTGATTTCACATGCGTAAAAACGTGATTTCGCATAATCCTATATATCTCAAACAAAAAAATAGATATGCGTGAAGTTTTTGCTCTAAAATATAGCTAATGCAAATATCTAAAAACCAATTTCTGGAATTTTAGAAATTCAGCCCCCAGGTGGGGCAGCAGTGGGGGGGGGAGAGCGGGGGGATAAAAAAAAAGAGAGAGTTAGATCGTTCAAAATTGGTATATAGAGGTTTTCGATACCTACAAATCGATTTCGGATATTTTCGAATTTGTAAAATTATTAGGAGGGGCGGGAAGGGGGGGGGGCGGCAAGGGGGGGCTATGGGGCAAAACCAAATAGAAATACAGTTAGGCCGTTCAAAATTGGTATAGTTAGGTTTTAGATGCCTGCAAGTCGAATGGGGATATTTTCGAAAGTGTAAAGTTATTAGGAGGGCCGGGAAAGGGGGAGGGGAGAGGGGGGGGGCAAAAAAATAAAAATAGAGTTAGATCGTTCAAAATTGGTATATAGATGTTTTCGATACTTACAAATCGATTGCGGATACTTTAGAATTTTTAAAATTATTAGGTGGGGCGGGAAGGGGGGGGGGCTGTGGTCAAAAACAAATAGAAATACAGTTAGGCCGTTCAAAATCGGTACAGATAGATTTTAGAGGCCTGCAAGTCGAATGGGGATTTTTTCGAAAGTGTAAAGTTATTAGGAGGGCCGGGAAGGGGGGCAGAGGGGCAAAAAAAAAAAAAAGAAAATAGAGTTAGATCATTCAAAATTGGTACATAGAGGTTTCCAATACCTACAAATCGATTGCGGATATTTTCGAATTTTTAAAATTATTGGTTTTTGATACTTACAAATCGATTGCGGATATTTTCAAATTTGTAAAATTATTAGGATAGACAGGAGGGGGGGGCGAAGTGGGAAAATAATAGATATAAGAGTTAGAGCATTTTGGGAATTTTTTCCGAAGGCAGTGAGAACCCGGTGCGACATTTTTCCTACTCAGATTTTGTTTCTCTTTTTTTTCATTTGATAAAAATTAATGCAATTTTGAGAATTCATTATAGTGATTCATTTAAAAATAGGGACCAGCGAAGCGGGCGTTGCCTGCTAGTATACGTATATAACTACATACATTAAAAGCTAAAGTAAATAATCAAAAGTGTAGAATACAGTAAAATCTACAATGCTGTTTATGAGAAAAGGGAAAACAGAAAGTACTTAAATTAAATGGAAAGTATTTGTAATTATGTTTTGAAACCATTTTTGGTATTCGCGTGAAATTTGCAATGCAGCCTATTGTACTTATTATTTCCAATAGCATAAGAGTAAAGCCCATACTACTTTTTACTTCACATAAAATACATCATTATTAAAGCCATTGTTATACTGTCTAGGCAAAAGCCATGGTTACATTTTTACAATGTTATTTGTCGTAGTTACATTGTTATGTAGAGTTTTTTTACTAAGATATTTATAGAAGCTAAAACTAAAACATTGAAAATGTTTTAAATAATAGGTGCTTTCTAAATAACTACCATAATATGCAATAATGAAAAATTTCAGGTTAAATATAAATAAATAAATAAATAAATAAATAAAATTATCAAGATTTTTCATGGACATAAAAAAGGAAAAAATTACCTTTCCTCTTTTGCTTTCTGTAGATTCTATTTTACTTTATTTTATTTTATGTTTTCAAATAAAATCATGAAATAAAGCACTGGAAAAGCTGAAATAGCACGAGAGCAATATATAAATACATATTTCAAATAATTCGAGCAAACCAAACATTATATTGAAGCTCATCTAGTCTACTTTACCAACGTAACCGTTATATTTTAGAGGATCAGGAATTGTCGGTTGATTTTTGAGGCTGCTTTTACAAAACAAACAAACAAATTATATACTTGATGCAAACAATGTTCGTTTTGTTTAAAAACTTTAAAAATTATGAAAATCCACTTAAAAGTCATTCATTCACTTTCATTCTGAAATTACGATAAATATCGAATCTAACAAATTTTTCGTAATCGTGGTAAGAAAATGTTTTTACCATCAATATTTGATTAAATTTACTCGCACCAGATTTTATATACTTAAAAGGAATATTTACTGAAGTTAAAAAGGAAATGCAAAAGAGAGTTTAAACTTTTTTTTTTTTAATTGCTCTCTTTCAGGTTAATTGCTATTTCGATTTAGAAAAAAAAATATCCTAACTTATCGATAAACTAATTAAACTCTTCTAATCTTTGGAGAATAGAAAGGCATCAGAGATTGCTTCGATATCGACAGAAAAAATAAGTCAGCTATCTAGCAAACATCCCAAGCGCGTTTCACATAAACGGATAAGCTGTTTTCTTTTTATTATTCGTTTCTAGAGAATACTCGAAAGAAATTTGTATTTTATTTTCTGGAAACATTAAAGATTTCTTTAAATACAGAAAGTTTTAATATTGTCTAAAATGTTACAGATATGGTTCAGCGTGGAAAAAAGAAAGTTCTCTTTGAAATTTTATCCGCGAGTATAAATCAATTAATGCTTGAATGTATGATACAGAATTTTTTTAGAATTCATAGATGTCAAACATATCATAAACATTCATTAAAAAAAAAAAAAAAAAAAAAAAAACTATGGAGATATGAGGGAAGGTAAAAAAAAAATTGTATTCTATAGTCATTTTTGAGAAATTGACCAACCAAATTGATTGTGTAAATTTATATAATGAATATAGTTTCACATAAATTAAAAATAACAGTATCAATAATAATTATAATTTACATTATTTTCTTAACAAGTGTACGAATTTTGATCAGTTTAACTATATACACCGAAATGAAGAAAACTTAGCCTTGTGGTAATTAAATATAACCAATTGTGTCATCACTTTATATTTTGTTTTGCATGATTCACTGAAGTATTTTTTTTTATGTAAAAACTGTTATTTGTTGTCAGATATTTTTACCTATGCTAAAATTTAAAGGCGAAAAGTTTAAAGAACGAGAAGTAAAAATCATACAATTTTTATTGGGTAAAAACCGATCTTAAACTACGATTACATATTGCATCGATTTTCTATTAATGGATATTACCACCATTATGCCAGCTTTATTTTATTTTATTTTTTTCTTCAAGGATAAAAAAATTATTAAAAATAACTATAAGATAAAAAAAAATTAAAAAAAAAAAACTTTTTATGTACAAAGTTTTTAAATTTTCTGTTGAATCATAGCTATAGAACTATACGCAAGCGAAGTGACAGGTTCTGACCGTAGGTTGGGGCCAAACAAAAGATTTCCAATGTTAATTACCCATTGGATTTTTTGTAAAAAATTGTTCATAATTAAGGAAAATTATTTCCCGATTTTAATCCCCATATTTCGGTATAATTATAAATTAGTTATCGTGCACATGTGTTATATTAAAATATTTTACTGTGAAATTGGCAAAATTTTAATTTTAAATTTGAAAACTTTGTCGTCCAAATTATGACAGAATATTTATCATTTTCCTTTTAATTAGTATATTAGTTGGATATATATTGTGTAAATATCACTCTTTGAAATTAAATGTTTATGTTTTCATTAGAAAATGTAAGTTTGCCATTAGAAACTGTAAGTTTGCCATTTTTTTTTTTTTTTTCTAGAGTTTAAAAACCAATTTTACAGCAAAAATATCTCAATCTAACACATGTAGACCGTAACCTATATATAATTATACTCAAATATGGGGATTGAAATCGGGAGATAATCTGTCTTAATTTTAAATTTTTTTTTTCAAAAAATCCAATGGACGATTAACATAGGAAATCTTTTGTTTGACATCACGGACGGCCACTGACGTCATCACTTATATTAGCACTTTATCAATGTGTATAAAATTTTTAAAATGATATTTTTACGTCAATTTTACTGAAATGCGTAATTTAATTTTTTAAATTTTTTGTTGTTCACGTTTAATTAAATGAATTTATTTTTATGTCAAAAGAAAATGAATTCGTAAATTTTTTTGGCTACAATTAAATTATAGGTAATATTTAAATGGATAGTTTTAAAGCTATTAGGAGGTTATTATTTTCATATTTTAATTAGTTAATAGAAAATTAATCAAAAATTCGAAAATCGGGCTTCGAGGTATTGCGTTGTCATCGTGTTCTAAGCTATTCTAAAAGTTTTAAATGTCAAGCTACTTGGAAATTTATTTAAAAATCGATTGCAAGATTTGTACTGGACAAACAAGCAAAGAAACAAGAAGCGCGTTAATAAAAACATGATAAAAACTACCTTTACAACTATACTTTTTAATGAGAAAGCAAAAAGTAGATGGCTTTTGTGAAGTTCTGTATATTGTCTAAATGTCACTTGCACACACTCCATATAGTGTATTAAAAATCATAATAGCACATTTCAAAATGCATTATAAACAATTTTCATTTATGTATCTTAGGAATTTGAATATTTATGTATGGACTTTCCCAGAGGACTTCGTAGCCGATATTTTGTGTAAAAAATTTTAATTTATTTAATCACAGAAAAGAAATATGACATTCTTTAAAATAATGGTGATAAATTTCATTCGAAATGTTTATAGTTATGATTATATTACATTTCTTATTTAAAATAACACAATTCTAAAATCCACCTCGCCCACCAAAAAGTGTATATATTTTATATCTAGCCGAAGAAATGAATGTTATCGGAAGTTTCCATGGCTATTAAATTGTCGAAAAAATATGCCCTATTTAAATAATATATGTTTTTAAAACACATATGTTGCTAATAAATAATGACTGCGCTTCATATAAATTTTTTAGTTGTGTTCATTTTTTGAGAGCATCAAAATTTATAATTAATATTATTTTTACAACGCCTAAATAATTAATATTTTTTTATTTATTAAAAACGTTATAAAAAATTAACTACGTCTTCTTAATCCGTTTGTTATATCACATCTACATGAGTGGCGAAGCGTCCATGGAAGCGGCGCTTCCCTTATTTAAGTTTTATAACAATAATTTTATTATTTTAGATAGGTAAAAAGAAATAGTGTTTTCGGTTTCTCGTTTATCAGATCCAATCTCGCGATGACGAAAAGCTGAATTGATTCTCCCTCTGGTTTTGGAAGCGTGTCTCTTCAGCGCTTCCAATAATTTCTGAACCACGCTTCGCCCCTGATCTACATGAAGTTTACATCTCAGTTTACGGTATCTTCTATACAGGACAAGAAGCAGATAACTACGAATTTAATCATATTGCTATACTCAGGAAAAACACAACACAAACTCCCTAATACTGCACTGGGCACCATTTGTTACACAAACGTCTGTCATCTGTTTTTTGATGCATTTTATAAATATTTCATAAATGCGAATATGGTGACCATGCAAACTTTGCTAGCACAAATTGTGTAAATCCTTTAAAATGTCAGAAGATATTTTGTGAATTATGAACAGATTCTACGTGACGTCTTATACTTTCAAAAGTCTTTTAAGAATATAAGGAGTCTGATGATCTACTGATGGAAGACCATGAGTCTTTTAAGATGTAAATGATCAGCATTAATATAAAGATTTTTCATAGTTTTCATGGCGCGCTATTTAACTTTGACTATTTTCAAAGATGCACATAAAAATGCCTGCTCGAGCGCAGTGCTACCACCACTGATTTTGTGTATGGTTGTACATGTGTCGAAGTACGTTTCACCACGAAAGTGTTATACATTTACAACAACAACAAAGTGATACAGAGTGGATCGTGAATAGTCTTATCCAACCATTTTTCTCTACTTCTCTGTATCCCAATCATGATGTTCAAATTTCTACTGTTGTCGAAAGTGTCGTAGGTACTCCCTGAACTTCGGAAAGTGCATGGACAGTTCTGCTGTGGTGCTCCAAACACAAGAAAAAGTCTATGAGCAATATGTTTAGAAATGTCTTTTTTTTTTTTTTTTTTTTTTTATTGCTTTATCCGTATATTAAAACATTTCTCCCTTAGCAACAAACCAGAAACTTCTGGTGAACTTTAGAATGAGATCCAAGAGAGAATGAGAACGAGAGAATGAACTTTAGAATGAGATCCATCCATCATAAATGGTGTTTCTGCTGAGTTCTTTAGGAAGATCGTAGTAAAAATGTTTGTTTGAGTCAGCGTTTTGAAAATGCACACATTAAGTTTTAACATTTGAAAAGACAACAGTACATAATAAACTGAATGTGTAAGAAATATTGGGTTTATACCTGCTAAAGGTAGGACGGGAAAATATTAAAAATAAGGGAGTTATATATATATATATTGTTTTTCTTTCCCTTTTTTTTTTTTTTTTTTTTCATTCAAAGTTTGGACTTATTTTAGGTGTTTTGTATGCCTGAGCAGGAGTGTCCTCTGTGGGGGTCTTTCTAAGGGATCCTAGTCCGTACTTACGCAACTTATTTTAAGTACTATAATCAAATTTTAAGAATTTGATACAATTAACATATTAGTATTTATTTATCTGTAGTTCCTTCTTTAAACATCTTGAGAAAGTGTACTCAGTTATATTTGGAAGACGATTTGAAAGGTAAATGTATCTCTCTCTTTCTAATCATATTGTATTTTAAAATATTAATTCCATAAAATACCTTTAATAATTTTTTCCATCTTTTGAAACGGTATTGATTTTTGTGTTGAAAATGTTATATTTCAGTGTAATTAAGTCACAGTAAAATCAATACAAATTTTGTTTGTTTTTTTCTTTTTAATGAATTCTGTGTCAAAAAATATTTTTTATTTCTTATTTGGGGTCAAGATACATATGTTATCATACATATTTTATCATTTCTTTATATTAAACGAGTTAATTACACATGCATATACACTGTAAAAAATGCTGCAGTGAAATTACGGGCAAAGCCCGGCAGCAGAGATTCCAGACAAAGCCCGTAAAAAAACATTTTGACGATGAATGACGTATCGCCAGAAATTTTGCGTTGTGATGAAACATATAGTCCAAGCGGCGGCTGCAAAAAATTGACTTGATAAGGTGTGAAGTTGATTTTTTTTTCTATAGATAGAATTCATTGTTACAATGAAAATCTGATAGGGTTGCCTGGACAAAGCCGTCAAGTTTAAGAGAAACAACCTCACTTCCGGTCACAATTTAAACGATTTTCGAACCCCACAAGTGTGAAGATGAAACAGGTGCTAAAATGTAGAGATTAATATGCTCTTTAAAATGGCATAGGGTTGCCTGGTCAAAACCGTCAAGTTTCAGAGGTTGCCTCGATAATAGGGGTCAAATTTAAACGATTTTCGAACCCCACAAGTATGAAGAAACCGGTGCTAAAATGTAGAGATTAATATGCTCTTTAAAATGGCATAGGGTTGCCTGGTCAAAGCCGTCAAGAAACAGAGGTTGCCACGAAAATAGTGGACGTATTTTGCGATTTATTTACCCAAGTAAAAAGTGATTTACCCAAGTGTAAAGATGAAACCGGTGCTAAAATGTAGAGATTAATATGCTCTTTAAAATGGCATAAGGTTGCCTGGTCAAAACCGTCAAGACCCGGAGGTTGCCTCGAAAATAGGGGCCAAAATTAAACGCTTTTCGAACCCCACAAGTGTAAAGATGAAACCAGTGCTAAAATGTTGAGAATAATATACTTTTTAAAATGGCATAGGGTTGCCTGGTCAAAGCCGTCAAGAAACAGCGGTTGCCACGAAAAAGGGCGACGTATTTTACGATTTATTTTCCCAAGTAAAAAATGATTTACCCAAGTGTAAAGACGAAACCGGTGCTAAAATGTAGAGAATAATATGGTCTTTAAAATGGCATAGGGTTGCCTGATCAAAACCGCCAAGAAAAGAGGTTGCCACGAAAAGTGTGTGCGTGTGGGGGGGGGGCGAATTTTAGCGGTTTGCTTACCCTAACATATTTAAAAATGACACCGTTTATAAAATATAGAGAATAATATTCTTGTAGAGTATCATAGGGTTGCCAGGTGAAAATCTCGAGAAATAGTGGTTACCTCAAAAAAAAAAAAAAAAGCCAATTTTGAAGGGTTTTTTATACAATGTGAAAAAAAAATATAAAAAGTATTTAAAAAAGAAAAAATAAATAAATAAACTGTAATGAAACTGTTCTAAAACTTCTCATAAAAACAACGAATTAATAGTAAAAATTAAAAATGTCGCATGCGGATACAGATAAGAAAATACGCCCGCAAATGTTAACAGAAATGAAGATAATAATGCCCAAGAAACTCATAATGAAAAATTCTGTTAATATACAAAATAAATAATTAAATAAAATGAAAAAAAAAAACCTCTTATTTCAGATTTGCAGCAAGATTTATAAATTTTAATTTCATAAATTAATTCATGGTTATTAAGAAACGCGAAAAATTTATCAATTTTTTAAAAATGTTTTTCGCTTTATTTGTACCCATAATTAATTTACAGAAGATATTATTGATTATTTTTAATTAGATATAAAAAAATTAATTGAGAAAACTTTCTAAAATTCACAAATTTTTAATATAACAAAATCGGTGTAACCCAAAATTTTCGTATAAAATTCTACCAAGCAGCCGCATACATTTCTTCAGGGAATTTATCTTCTCAATACTTTGACAAAATTTGAATATTTTAAGTATTGAAAAATGGGGAAAAAACGAGCTCGTGAGCTGAAATTAGTTTTATACAGATTAGAAAAAGAATGGTCACGCATAATAATTTAATTTTCTTTATGCTTTAAAATCTCTTATATCATTAAACAAATAAAATAAACTAATATTGAAATTCGCTTCCTTTTCTAAGCTGACCGCTATACCTTGACAGGTTTGAAGCACAATCATAAGCAAATTGAAAAGTGTTGTATGTTCTACATTTAGCTCGCAATTTCATCTTTTAAATATTAATCATTTCGTGTTTAACCTTTTTTAAATAGTCTTCATGTGTGTTTCACTTTGTGTTAAAGACCTTTAATATTCGTTAGCTTTTTGGAGACTGACCGCTATTTCTTCACGAATTTTACCAGGCAAACATATGCCATTTTAAAATAACTCCTACGCTGTACATTCTGGAACCAGCTACACCTTTCAATTATTCATATAATTTCATCCTGATTCATTTTCTTTGTTAATGCTATTCGTATTTTTTTACACTTCGTTAAGAAATCTTAAAAACTCGCCTTTTTTTTTTTTTTTTTTTTTTTTTTTGTGGTTGACTGCTTTTTACTTGACAGATTTGACCTATTTTCGAGGCAACCTCCGGGTCTTGACGATTTTGACCAGGCAACCTTATGCCATTTTAAAGAGTATATTAATCTCTATATTTTAGCACCGGTTTCATCTTTACAGTTGGGTAAATCACTTTTTACTTGGGTAAATAAATCGTAAAATATTTTCCCTATTTACGTGGCAACCTCTATTTCTTGACGGCTTTGACCAGACAACCCTATGCCATTTTAAAGAGCATATTAATACCTACATTTTAGCACCGATTTCATCTTTACACTTGTGGGGTTCGAAAAGCGTTTAAATTTGACCCCTATTATCGAGGCAACCTCTGAAACTTGATGGTTTTGACCAGGCAACCCTATGTCATTTTAAAGAGCATATTAATCTCTACATTTTAGCATCAGTTTCATCTTTACACCTGTGAGGTTCGAAAGTCGTTTAAATTTGACCCCTATTTTCGAGGCAACCTCCGGGTCTTGACGGTTTTGACCAGGCAACCTTATGCCATTTTAAAGAGCATATTAATCTTTACATTTTAGCACCGGTTTCATCTTTACACTTGGGTAAATTACTTTTTACTTGGGTAAATAAATCGCAAAATACGTCCACTATTTTCGTGGCAACCTCTGTTTCTTGGCGGCTTTGACCAGGCAACCCTATGCCATATTAAAGAGCATATTAATCTCTACATTTTAGCACCGGTTTCATCTTCACACTTGTGGGGTTCGAAAATCGTTTTAATTTGACCCCTTTTATCGAGGCAACCTCTGAAACTTGACGGTTTTCACCAGGCAACCCTATGCCATTTTAAAGAGCATATTAATCTCTACATTTTAGCACCGGTTTCATCTTCACACTTGTGGGGTTCGAAAGTCGTTTAAATTGTGACCGGAAGTGAGGTTGTTTCTCTTAAACTTGACGGCTTTGACCAGGCAACTCTATCAGATTTTCATTGTAACAATGAATTCTATCTATGGAAAAAAAATCAGCTTCATACCTTATCAAGTCAATTTTTTGCAGCCGCCACTTGGACTAATACAACCAACCTGGAAAAAAAGTAGCATTGACCGTAAATTTAAAAGTTAAATTTTGAGTTTCTCCGATGCTTTAAAAAAATTTCTTGCAATTATTACACATGCGTGCAGTGAGAAATCCACATCATTAAGCAACTTATTTATTTTTTTACACATAAAAGCTAATTTATTAGTTTTCATTCTACGCAAACCGTCTTCGGCAGCCCGGTATTCGAACTCACAATCTCATGTTTCAAAGGCCAGCGCTTTACTAACCGCGCCGTTGAGATCACAGCGAGCTTCCTTTACAAAATCTGATAAAGTCAGCATCAGAACTGATAGGTTGATAAATCATGTCATCTGAAAAAATTTTTAAACCGATTTACAGCCCAATGTGAAGTAACAAATCTTCAATTATTTTTACAGAACTAGCTGTAAAAAATATACAGCAACCTATGCTGTATTTATGTTAAAAAAGTGCTTCATTTTTACAGAAATTTTTTACAGTGCATGAATATTGTTAACGTTCAAACTATGCATAAAATATATTTTCTTTAAAGACTATTTTAAAATCAAAATTTGCTATTTTTGACAAAATTAAGAAGTCAGTTAGTTATCATATTGGAAAACTTACTTTATTTTATAGTTAAAACAAAAATTAAATTTATTTTTTAAGTTATAGAAATTTATTATATTTTTAAGTTATAAATATTACAAATAGTAAAACTTATTTATTTTATATTCAAGAAAATTAAATAATTTTTTCTTAAAATTTTAAAATTTTGAATTGAATTATAAAATAAAGTAAAAATAAATAAAAGTCTAGATTACATAAAAATAAAAATAAAAAAAGGCCCGCAGTTAGCCTCGAACGCTGGTCGTCTGGGTGAAAGCCCTGTGCTCTACTAAGCACGCCACGGTAGCGCTAGCCAGATTGCGAAATCCCTTCTATTTAAAGATTACGGAAACTTTAAACGCTTTTTTCTAGAAATTCTCTGGCTAGTGGCCTTTTTTTTTTTTTTTTTTTTTTTAATCTTCTTCTATAAAAACTGACTTTTCTGATTTTTGAGAAAGAAAATCTAATATATTTTTCGAAATCATTTTTATTCGTAAACACTAGCAATAAATAGGTAGTTTTATTTCAAGATTCTCATTAGAGGAAAATAATGTGTGAGAATTTCTCACCCTTCTTCAAAAACAAAATAAAGATTTTCCCGTAAAAAAATGCTTTTATAGAAAATAAGAGCAATTTGCATAGATTAGCTTTTTCTCGTAAAAAATCAAAAGAATTATACCTTTAAAACATCAATTTACGGGCTACGACCGTTTAGCTAGCTAAACGGTCATTTCCCGTAAAAATTATAGGGTTATTTCCTAAAATGCTTTCAAAATATTAATTTACGGATTATGACCGTTTAGGCAGCAAAACGGTCATTTCCCCTAAAATTATACGGTCAAACACCGTGATTTTACATTTTTTTTTTACAGTGTACACACAGATATATATATATATATATATATATATATATATACACACACACACACACACACATATATATATATAAGGAGAAACCCAAGACATATATTGTACACCAAGACATATATAGCTTGTCTTGGGATTCTCGAAAGCCTGTAACCGTTTAATAAAATGTTGGTGTTAAGGATGAAAATATGATTCAACTTTTCCTCATCTATAGGAAAATTCGAATTCGTTGTTAACCCTTAATCCGCCGGTTGCAAATATAGCAGAAATTGGGTTTACACAGAATTGGATGAAGAAATTTTAAGAAAATTTTAAGGCTTTTTAAGAAAACAAATCATCAGAGATCTATCCTCAATTTTGTTAAATTTCTTTCACTGTTAACCTTCACTCCACGTACTGCAAAATATGACGAATATTTGGTTTTCCCCAACAATTTTGGTAAAAACACAGAGTTAAATGTTTCTTGAGATGACAAATTCATCTGACTTGTCAGAAAAATTAACGTTCATTATAAACCCTCAATCTATCCATTAGATAATCTCCCAGAAATTTGTTTTCTCAAATTTGACTGAAGTGACATTAATAAAAACGTTAACGCTGTTTGAAATGAAAAAAAAAAAAAACATCAGGAAATTTAATGTTTTCAGCAAATTCTAACTCCACACGTTACAAAATAGGGCAGAAAATGGGTTTGCTTGGAAATTGATCTAACGATTTTACTAAAAACTTAAAGTTTTTTTTTTTTTCTTTTTCAGTAAACAAACCCATCAGACTTATCCTCCGCCCACCAGCGGCCGAGCGGTTCTGCGCTCAAAGCTGGTAGACGCGAAGTGCCGGGTTCGATCCCCGGTCGCGCTCGTCGGCCTAGCCGTTCGGAGTTTTCCGTGGTTTCCTCCGAAACTTGCGTAAATACGGGCTAGGACCCCTTAGAAAGACCTCCACGGAAGGCACTCCCCCTCAGGCCTAGGACCCCAGTGTTGTCAATCGGCCTTAATCCCTAACACCAACACCAGACTTATCCTCCCCTTTAAGAAAAATCAGTGTTCACTGGTAAAAGTAACTCCACCTGCTTCAAAATATGATAGGAACCAGGTTTCTCAGAAATGGATCCAGTGATTTAGATGAAAGCTTAAAGATGAGAAATTCATCTGAATAATCTTCATATTAAAAAAAATTAGTGTTATTGTTAATCTGTATTCAGCCGGCTGCAAAATATGACAGAAACCTAATTTTCTCTGAAATGGATCTAACAATTTTGATAAAAGCGTAGGGTTGATGCTTCATTGAGATGACACTTTGATCTAAATTATCTCCCTCTTCAGTAATGTTTCAGTTCACAGTTGATCCTCACTCCACTCATGCAAATTGTAGAAGAAACATGTTTTTTCTCAGAAATGAATCTAACTTAATTGAGAAATATTAAGGATTAAAGGATTTTCAGAAAAGAAAACTATCTGACTTATCCACATTTTCAGGAAAATTGGCGTTCACTTTTGTATTAATCCTCATTCCACCTGTGGCAAAATATAGCAGAAATTTTATTTTCTTGGAAACTCTTTGAACGATTTTATTAAATATTTAAATTTTGAGGATTTTTTAGATGCTAATTTCATCTGAATTATTTCTTGTTAGAGAAAAGTTAGGGTTCACAGTTAACCCTTACTCCAACAGTACAAACTATGATTGAAATTTGTTTTTTCTCAGAAATAGACCTAACGATTTTGATAAAAGCTTGGAGTTTAAAGATTTTACTTGAAATGATAAACCATTCTCACTTATCCTCATCTTCAGAAAATTGGCCTCTGGGTGTACCTTCAATGCGTACGTCACTACACTGATGATAAAACTACTCTAAAATTAGCGTCCTTTACAGAGTATTAATGAAATTCAATATTAATATATAAACAACTCACGTTTCACTATATATACAGTAAACAAATTGCATTGTAATAATGCTTGATAAATGTCACATTTTTGAAAAATTTAGACTATTGCACTTACATCAATTTATGAGTATATGCTAATTTATGATTTGCCAAAATGACACTATATTTTATAGAAGATCAAGAGTGAATTTATAAATAAACTCAGGTTTTTATTTTTTTTTTTTATGATAACTTAATTACATATATATTTACCTCCCTTACAACATACATCATACACATTCCGGAAAGCATATCTAATTTTGCACAAAAACTAAAAAAATTCTCTATATTCTTATACAAGAAAACTGTCTATAATAACGAGAAAAAAGAATCTGTAAACACAAAATTATTGAATAAAGAATGTATTGCGTTGTTTAACATGCAATAAACAAAACATATATAAAAAGAAAAACTTGTAAAGAATTTGTGGCTAGTCAACATAAAACCAAAAATGATCAGAAAATATAAAGGATTTCCGAAAAATAAAATCAGATCTCTGAAAAGTATTTATTTGTTTTCCCAAGACAATAACTATCGATCTAATCCCTTTAGTATGATATTTCTCAGATATTTGTGGGTATTTTGTGAGGTTTTAAGAAATCGCCGATATATTTATTAAGGAATCTATTTTAAAAAAAGTAACAAAAGACTTATCTGGTTGCAATCTGGATGCAAATAATTTTAGAATGTAAATATTTTTTTAAATAATAAAGTAATTTTTTAAAAAACCTTTCCTTATTTTTATTTTATTTTATTTATTTATTTTGAAAGCTTTTTATTTATTTATTTTTATTAATGGGGAGTTCTATTTTTATTATTATTATTATTATAATGTATTGTTTTTAATGTTGGCACATAAAAGTTTAATGTGTGACTCTCACATAAACTCGTACAGAGTGTAAAACATTTGGATTCACGCCGCACTATATTTCGAAAATTTCATAATTATTAATTGTTTAACTATTTTTAAAAAAGTAAAGAAATTAAATAAACAAAGAGAAAAATCAGAATAAGACATCTGAGTATTTCTTCCCAACATATGTGGATCTAAGGCTATCCCTGTATACCGAAATGTGTCCAACAATTTTTCCAAGAACCAAAATGTATCCAAATTCTATTATGCGTCCCTATAAAAGAACTATAAATTGTAAGCTTCCAGTATCAAATATTTATCTGCTTCTTATATTTTTAACATTTTAGTGTTATTCAAGTGAACTTTTAAAAGTTCCAGACGATAGACCGTGAAGTATAGAAAATCTACGGTGTATACCTGTATAAGAAGAAAAAAAACTCAAATCCTACTATTGTGTAAATTTGTACGGATCTTGCTGTGATAACCTATAACATGCCTATCAATTTACATGTAAAATTTAGAAGTTAGCACACTTCAAATAATTCGATTCTATAGCTTGTAATGCAATCTCGTAATTTCCCTATAAAATACCTAAAAGTTATACACTCATCCAAAAGTAAAAATTTTCTACAACAGTGATCTATAAAATACTTACCAACATTCATCTCAATCGCATAAGCCATTGAGATGTTATCACATTTCAAATAATTCGAATCCGTAATCTATAATGATGAAGAATTTTTCTTTGTGTCCCTGCAAAATAACTATAAACCCTATAATTGGCAATATCTATGCAATTCCTGCGATGATTATCAATAACATTCAAATTTTAGCGCAATCGGATAAGATATTTAGCTGTAATTGCAATTTAAATAACTTGAATCCAAACGCCATGATGATGAAGAATTTTACTTTGTCCCCTGTAAAAGAACTGAAAATCTTATACTAATCAAAATCCGTAAAGTTCCGTTGATGGTGACCTATAACAAACCTATCAATTTTTATCTCAATTGAATAAGGCATTTAGACATGGTCATAATTTAAATAATTTGAGTACGTTTGCCATAATGATAAACATATTTTCTTTATGCTTCAGTAAAAGAGCTATAAGTCCTACACTTTTTAATTGTACAATTCGTGAGAAGGTGACCAGAAATGCACTTACCAACTTTTAGCTCATTTAAAAAAGGCGAGTAGACATCATCGTGTTTACTCACTCACACGTACATACATCTCTAAAAAATTAGCAAAAAAAAAAAAAAAAAACTCTGGTGACTTCAAAGGGTATGAGTGTTTACTTAACATATAAATAGTTACACCAAAATATCATTGTTGAATTTTTCGTGTTTATAATACTTTAGTTGCATATTTTACCTTCGGAAAGTAAGAACTAAAGAATTTTTACTTCTATTTCATTCCTTGCCACATCATATTTAATATTGTAATAAGAATTTTTCGAAGGTTATCTCCCCATATAAAGACAGATGAACTCTTCCCACAAATTGCACGATAATAAATAAAATTATAAATATAAAATGCACTTTTTTTAAAATTCTCGAATATATATATATATATATATATATATATATATATTCTGAAATAATACATATTTCAAAAACAAATATATTAACGATGGTTTTTTGCCAGTTTTTATAATTTCTGTATATATATAGTATAACAAGAACTACAAAAATTACGTTTTTAAGAATATTATGTTGTCACTTACGTTGCATTCATAATAAGCTAAAGGATTTTTTTTTTTTTTCTTCTTATTCTTAAAATCACATTAAACTCTACATATACTTTTCTTTCTTTATAGTATTTTAATGTGTTCAGAAATCAAAAACTGTATCTTATGTTTTTTTGTTTTTTGTTTTTTGTTTCGGTGGGTGGAGGAGAATTAAACCTTTTTGACCAAGATAGCATTCTGATTGAAAATTTATAGAATTAATTACAAAAAATCTTACCAAACATCAAACTATTTTACGATTACTTTACGAGTAGTTTATAAAAAAAAAAAAAAAAAAAAAAAAAAATACTAATAAATATTTTTCTGAATGTGGAATATATCTAAACATCCAATACATGTGATACACCTGACAAATTCATTAAGCATTAGACAAAGAATAAGCCTTACATTTTAAATACTTAAATATACAATTGATATTTAATTGTTAAAAAGATAATAATAATAAAATATGAAAACACCATTCGTTGATTTGAAATTATGTACATTGTTTGAATGTATTAAATTTATAGTTGAATAAAATCTATGGAAATAATTTTATATGACGTTATATTTTAATACTTGTTTCTTAAAAAGAAAAAAAAAAATTCCCCCGTTTAAAAATGGAATTTAAAAAATTAAAAAATAATTATATCTACTTTTTAATCTCTTTGTAAAATATTATGCAGCTATTAATAAATCGATGTTTAGAAAAAAATATATAAATATAATTTTTCCATTCAAAATTTTTAATTATTATAAAAAATTACTTTTCCAACGAAACGAATTTTGTTAGATATATTGATTTGCTTGATAAAAAATTTTATATTTCATTTTTTTTCTTTAATATTTTATAAATGAACCACCTTTGTTACAGTATTTAAAGAGCAGATAGAAGCTATTAAAGTTAATTGTTTTTCCTTTCCTTTAGTTGCTTGCACTTATTCAAGTATTCTAAATAAGATAGCAGCCTTATTTTATTATCTGATTATTCTCCTGCGATTTCTTTTTTTTCCCCTGAAAATTAAACTTTTTTTTTTTTTTTTTTTTTTTTTTTATCTCGGGAAAAAATAGCTAATAATTTTAATTAGCTTTCTGCTAATGATTCGTAAAACGGTTAATCTCGTTGAAAATATATTGAAACTAATCAGTTTTGTTTTTTCTTACAATTTAAAGCCGGCTTGAAAATTTAAATTTAAAGTAACATGCAATATCTCTAGGATTTAAAAAAAAAAAAAAAAAAGTTAATCAGCCCCTTTTTTACATATAACGAAATAAATTAAGTTTGAAAAACATTAGTATTAAAAAAATACGGTTTATGAATTAATCAAAAAAAAAAAAAAAAAAAAGTTAAATATTGATATTAAGTCGAATATTAAATTTAAAATAAAAATCCAAAGATTTAAACTTAAAACATGGGGTGCCTCTAAAGATGATTAGTATAACAAGGATTTCAGACTTTAAACAAAATAATAGGAATACCTAACACATATTTGAAAGTCTAAAAAAGAAGAAAAATACATAAAAATATATTTATATGCCGTAGTATAAATGATTTAAATAATTGCATGTTGCATTTACGTCACAAACTTAGTACATTACTAGTTTAATTACGCTAAGCTACTCTCATTTACATTAAATTTTACTTATGTTAGTACATTTCATTAAAACATGGACTTTTCTAATTTTTTTTCTCAATTATTATTATTATTATTTATTTATTTATTTATTTATTTTAATTTTTTTTTTTTAAATTTATGAATTATTAATATTAAATAGAAACTTTTTTTTTTTAGAAATAACTTCTTATGACTATTTCAATTAGTCTTAAGTAAATTTTATTACGATATGTATTTATATATAACATTTAAGTACAAGTACATACACTCTGTTTATTCTTTGATGATACTTAACAAAAACTTCTTAAGAATAATTCAAATTAATTTTGCGCTTACATATTATTTATATTTCGTTTTTATACTCTTTCGATCAATATTATGTTTAATGTTTCCTTTCGTTCTGAAAAATAATTTTAGCGAAATATCTATCATAATTCAATAAATACTTAAATCTGCTTGGCAACAACAAATTGTTTTTTATTTCATTTTCATTTATTTATTTGTTTACTATACACGTATAACTTTATTACATTTATATATGTATATATATATATTTATATTGTGATGTAGTTATCACATATTCTAAAATAATTAAATAATCGCATAAAAACCGTTTATAATGTAATGAAATATTTTTATGACCTCTAAATCATAACTTAAATTCAAATACAATGTGTTCTTCAAATTTTTATAGTCTCCTTCTTTTCACATATGTACCTTTTGCTAACTGCAACTCTATCGATACTTTTTATCATGTATTATTCTTTCTTTAACTTAATGCAGATCTACAATAGCATGTTATGACTTTATGATAATTCGATTTCTTTCCATCTTGCAAATAAAGGCAGTCCGCCGCCATGTGTTTGCATTCCTAGACTCACAGTATGGTATATTAATTTTGCTTAAAACTTCCGTGTTCCCATGGCGAGGATTGGCTTTTATTAAAAAACGTTTGAATTATAATTATCTCGTAAAGCTTTCAAAAATTTACATGTGTTTATATGGAACATAATTACAACCATTTTTTCACTATGCTTTTGAATTTGACTTCAATTGGAGCTTTGGCGAAATTAATGAAGAAATCGGAGCGTTACTTCATCTCCATCATGTAACACATCAAGAAGATTCCTTTCGTGGCTCCCGGCTCACCCTCCACTCCGTAATAACATTGAAATTATTAATTTTTGTTCTCTCCTACATGGTCAGCCCTAATGTTTAATATTTTAAAAATATTTAAGTAAAATTGATGTAAACTGCAGTTTGAACAATGCCTATTTTTAGAGCGTTCCTGTGTTATTGGATTACTTTGCATGTAATCTCACAATTTGCTTTTATTAAATTACCTTCAAACATACGGCATTATATATCCGGCCATTAAAAACTGTAACACATATATATGTATATATGTATATATATATATTTATTTATTTATTTATGTAGGAATTTTAATGCTTTTGAATTTGACTTCAATTGGAGCTTTAGCGAAATTAATGAAGAAATCGGAGCGTTACTTCATCTCCATCATGTAACACATCAAAAAGATTCCTTTCGTGGCTCCCGGCTCACCCTCCACTCCGTAATAACATTGAAATTATTAATTTTTGTTCTCTCCTACATGGTCAGCCCTAATGTTTAATATTTTAAAAATATTTAAGTAAAATTGAAGTAAACTGCAGTTTGAACAATGCCTATTTTTAGAGCGTTCCTGTGTTATTGGATTACTTTGCATGTAATCTCACAATTTGCTTTTATTAAATTACCTTCAAACATACGGCATTATATATCCGGCCATTAAAAACTGCAACACATATATATGTATATATGTATATATATATATATTTATATATTTATTTATGTAGGAATTTTAACACATGTTTCCTCATATCTTAGTAAACTAGTGCACCTGCGCATTGTGACGTCAGATGTAACGTAATCTGTATGACATAACCAACAGAAAAGAGCGCTCCATCACTCCTCATTGTATCTTTACGAGAAAACTTTTGATGTGTGCCGCCTGATGTCGGCAATTTGTATGTTTATTCCTTTCTTTCTTTATTAACCCTTTGCGGCGCAAGACAATTCGGATCATTTAAATTATGCTGCCACCGGAATTCATAAACTAAATTAAACTAAAAGAAATTTTAAATATTAAAGGTAAAAAAAACCTGCCTTTTCTGGTATGTTATAAACGTAAATTTTTGCTAAAAAATTTCCGGGATGAATTTTTGCAGCTGGATCTAAAATTTTGCGTCCTCGCAGCGAGGACACCGCGCGTTAAGGGGTTAAACGTTATTTGTAAATGTTAAAACGACTCTGATTTACTTTGTGGTCCCATTTAAACCAACAATGGTTATGGGCCTAGACACACGCATTCTACTGCAGACATTTTAAAAATTAAATTAACATTCACACAAAACGAAAGTGCAACTACTAAGCCTAAGGGCTGAAATCGAAAGTTACATGCAAACTGTCTTTTGATTCTATTTTCATAACAAAGCTATTATAGCTGATTAAATATGTCGCAAATAACCAATATAGAAAAATTTTCAAAAACAATTCTTGACACATACAAGCTTCAGATAGAAGCTGGCTTAATTAAGAATGATCACTAGACTTACGCTAATTGGTCCAAAATAAAGCTCGAAGAAGGTGCTGAAGATGAAAAAAAATGGCTCAAAAATGCTCGTAAGGCCAGAGCCGACATTATCCTAGCAATCAGTTCAAGTGAACTATGTCACATAAAACATTGTACGATTTCAAACGAAGTATGGAATAAGTTGAAAGAAGTTTACGAATCGAAAGGACCGCCAAAAAAGGTCACCCTGATTAAACAGCTATTATTCAAGAAAATGACCCATTATGAGAATATGCCACACCACCTCAATGCTTTCTTTGATATTGTGGACAAGCTAAAAGAAATGGATATAGATGTGGCATAAGACTTATTATCGATTTTGCTCTTGAACAGCATCCGTGACAGATGTTCAGGGTTCCATCGAAGCAAGAGATGAATTACCGAAGCCTGAAGCTCTAAAAATTAAAATGATGGAAGAATATGAAGCCAGAAAAAATAAAAAGCATCAAGAATCTTCAAATGCATATATTACCACTAACAAGAAAAAGTTTCACGAAAAGAACAAAAGAGAAAGTCTAAAGGCTGTGCAGAATAAGAATACGTATGGAGAGAGAAATTACACAACTTTTAAGTGTAGTTATTATTCAAAAGTCGAGCATAGAGCCTCTGAATGCCGAAAGAAGATGATAGAAAGACAATTTTCTACATCGAACAATTATAAAGAAAAATCTTCCATGGCTGAAAACAACACAGAATTTACGATGGCGGCAAGCAATTATTTTCAAGAACATTCTGAATGGTGTCTCGATAGCAGCACAAGTTCACACATGGCTCAAGACAAGAATTTATTTTCAGAGTTCGAACCCAAAAATGGTTCATACATTAATTTAGTCGTAGATGAAATGGCGGAAATCATAGGTGTTGGAGCTGTCAAATTAAATTTCCCGGTCAACACGGAATAACCAATCTAAAACTAAAAAATGTCTTGTGTGTTCTAAAACCGAAGTGTAATTTATTATCAACCTCGAAGGATACCACAAAAAACCGCTGTGTTATATTTCCGAAAAAAGAAGCAAAAATCATTGAGCCGGACGGCTCTCCCATTCTAAGAGCCATGAAGAAAAGGCGATATTTTTTTTTTTCAGCCGTAGATGGGTGTAGCTGCAACAACTCAGTTAAGCAACTTTCATAAATGACATTTAAAGTATCCAATCAAAAGAAACTGTGAAACCATTTTGTAAAATAAAACAAATTTCATAGTAAAGAATTGTTAGAAGTTATTTATTCTGATCTGCTTGGCACCATGAATGTTAAATCCTATGTCGGATCGCGATATTTTATTATTTTTCTTGATTTAAAACGCGTTCCAGAAATACTATAAAGCGGCGGTTGAAAATCGCTTAGGAAAAAGAATTAAAATACTGCACACAGACAACGGTTTATAATATTGTGGTGAGGAATTTAATAAATACCTTGAAGAATACAGTATTAAACGCGAATCCCCTATGATGCCCATCAAAATTCTAGTATTGAGAGACAAAATCGTATTTTATTCGAAATGGCAAGATTTTTATTGATGCAATCAATTCTCCCAAATACATTCAGGGCTGAAGCAGTCAGTTGTGCTGCTTGTATAAGAAATAGGTGTTCCTCCAAAGGAATTAAAAAAATAAAATTCCCTTTGAATTATTCTTTGGTTACAAACTAACCGTTAATTATTTTAAATTTTTTAGGCAGCAATGTTTTGTTCTAAATAAAAAATCAAAAGGGAAAAGGGAAATTCGATCCTAGATTGCATGAACGAGGTTATTCGTAGGTTATTCAAATGAATAGCCAGCATATAGAGTATGGAATAAGGATACAAGAAAAATAGTAATAAGTCGTGATGTCCGATTTATAGATGAGTTTGAAAGAAAAGATCCAGTCCCTGACGATCAATTGGAATTAATTTTCCCGTCTGAGAATAAACACAATCCCTGTAGTATTAAAAGTGAAATTTCTTTTCCTTCTGAAATTCAAACCACGAAAAATCTTTTCCATCAACGGATGGAAATGAGCGGCTAGATTTCCCTTCCCCCTTACTTGAAAGAGGAAGGAGAAAATTTCTTTTCTTTAGAAGGGGAGGAAGAAGAAGGTATGTGAGGAGAGAGGGAAAATAATATCGCAGACGATAAATGCAAACAAGAGGAAGAGATTAATCAAAACAATCTCTCTTTCAAACATGGTCGAGGCAGGCCAAGAAAAATTAAAACCGGCAATCTCTCAATTAGCATATAATTCATTTACTGAAATTAAACCAAATGTAATCTATGCACTGAAAGGCCCATACGCTAAAAATTGGGAAAACGCGATGAAATTAGAATATGATTCATTAGTTAAGCAAAAAGCTTGGTAAATAGTAGACAGATCAAAAAATAAAAAGGTAATTGGGTGTAAATGAATTTTAAAAACAAAATTCAAATCAGATGGCCAAATTGAAATTTTTAAGGTCAAATTAGTGGCCAAAGGTGGTTTACAGAAACAAGGTATCGATTTTGAGAAGAATGTTTCACCAGTAGCCAGATTAAGTTCTATTAGAACTGCGATCGCATATGGTATCCAAAATGGTTTCACAGCCTACAGATTCGATTTTATTATTGCATACGTAAATGGTGATTTAACTGAAGAAATTTTTATAGAGCTTCCTGAATTCTTTAAAATGATATCCATGAAAATAAAGTTTGTTTATTAAACAAATCATTATATGGACTCAAACAGTCAGGAAGACAGTAGTTTAAGAAATTAGATGAAAAATTAAGACAAATGAAATTTAACCCTTTTAATTCCAACAAATATATCTATCACTTAAAATATCCTTTTGATGCCATCATAATCGTCTATGTTGACGATTTAATTTGTCTTAATAAATTTGAAGAGCACGATTTTAATATCAGCGATCAATTAGCAGAATCTTTCAAATGAAAGATATGGGCCTTTTGCATTATTACTTAGGCACTGAATTCAATCAAGGTAGAAACAGTATCATAAAAGAAATATATTGAAGATTTATTACATAAATTTAATATGCAAATTTTAGAACAGGGAATACACCTTTAGATAATAGTGTAAAATTAACGGAAAAAATGTGTTACAATACAGAAGAACAAAAATTATATGTGTCAAAAATCCCATATAGGCAATTAATCGGTTCCCTCATGTATCTGTCGGTTGCTACCAAACCTGATATTACCCATGCTGTAAATTATTTAAGCCAGTTTAATAATAATCCAGGAAAACACAATGGATAGCAGCTAAAACAATACTAAAGTTCTCAATGGAACGAGAAATATAGGAATTGTTTATTACAGAGGCAATTAACCATTAACAGCCTTTGTTGATGTCGGTTTGGCATCAGATGTAAATGATAGAAAATCTTATACCGGATACTTCTTTAAATATGCCGGTGGTCCCATTTCTTGTTAGTAAAGAAAGCAGCGAACCCTTGCTCTTTCAACCACAGAATCTGAATATATGAATCTATCGGAGGTCGCAAAGGAGACTATTCATCTCAGAAGTTTTCTGAAAGAACTAGAACCTGAAGTAATCTCGAGCCCGACCGAAATTATGCGTGATAACTATCAGCACAAAAATTAGTGAAAACTCCTGTCCACCACAATCGCACGAAACACATAGATATTCGTCATCATTTTGTTCGAGAAGTTTACAATGATAAATGAATAGACATTAAATATATTACATCAGATGAACAAGCTGCGGACATTTTAACAAAAACTCTAAATTCATGTAAACATATAAAGTGTTGTGATATGATTGGACTTAATACTTAGGACCGCTGAACTCATTAATTAAAAGTGTTTGCTCATTACGAAGTTGACGATAGTATTTAACTACGGTTACCTATATTTTACATATTTCATTTTATTATATTAACTATAATTATTTGTTTATAATTTTATTTCTTTACTAGCACTTCTCTCATTTTAAGTGGTTTTTTACATAAAAATAATTTTCTGTAATTTTTAAAATGCTATTATAATGTATAAATATATTTTTATTTTCGAAACAATCGTTGAAAAAGGGGGAATGTAAGAATTTAAACACATGTTTCCACATAGCTAATTAACGCACCTGCGCATTATGACGTCAGATGTGATGTAGTCTGTATGACGTACCAACAGAAGAGAGCGATCCATCACTCCTCAGTGTATATTTACAAGAAAGTTTTATAAGCATGCCGCCTGATGCCGGCAATATGTATGTTTATTCTTTTCTTTCCTTATTAAACATTATTTGAAAATGTTAAAACGACTCTGCTTTACTCTGTGGTCCCATTTAAACTAACAATTTATTTATTTATTTTTATTAATATTATTATTTTACGTAGTAAATTTCCTTGTTTCTTATGCTCAGAATTAAGAGTAAACCAGGAAAACATGATAATAATCTGAAACTTAGAGTAATATTAACTTAACTTTATATATATGTATGTGTGTTATAACAAAATAGTAGAATTTAGAATAACATTAAAGTTTCAATAACCAAAATGAATTAAAAAATATCTAAATCGAATAACCTGTGATATTTTTAAAAAGGGTATGAAAAGAATTAACAAGTAATGTTTTAAAATAATATGAAATAATTCACAAATCTCCCTTAACAAAGCATTATTCTGAGAAAAATGTCATAAATAATTGCAGGAAATTTGTTATTATTATTATTTCGAATTCACACTATTTCAGGAAAATTTTATTGTCAAGAAGAAATCTCATTGAAAATTTTGATGTATCTATTTATTTTGAAGTATCCTAAATTTATTTCTGCGGTTTTTACAGTAATGCGTCCATGCGTTTTTGTTTTCATGTGTGACGAGCATGTTAACGTCTAAACGCTGAATCCGATTAAGTTACATTATAGGCCATCAAACCACGAACTGTATATATTTTTATGGGTGTAAGACATAACGCTATTTTATCGGAGCGAAAAGAAGATTTCTTATTCCTTACGGTCTAAGAATTCAAAATTTTTTAACTCCATTTAATAATGTTTATAAAAGAAAAATCTGATGTATGTTAAATTTATTTTCTAAAGTATGTTCATGATTGGAAATTATTAGCATATTACTCATACTTCATTTACAAGGAAGCATATATAAAATAATTTACATGTATTACTTTATATGGATCAAACTATCTGAAGTTCAATAAATTTTTTAAAAGATTCTGATGCATGAGAATTTTATCACAGTTTGTTTTTCTTCCTTCTTTTAAATGGAAATTCCTTATTTATTATTTGTAGTTCTTCTACATGAATGCTCAAGATTGTAATAAACATTTGTAAAGTCAAGTGAAGTCCAATTTTCTTATATAAGCTTCTGAACATATCCCCCTTTCAAGAGATATATAATACAAAAGGGTTTTTCGTGAGAATTATCCGACTAAATTAATTAATACTTAAACTTTAATTCCAACTATTAATTCTATTAATCATCGATAGACATTTTATTTATTTGTTAAATATATGAATTTAAAAGACACAGAGACTAAAATATGAAATATGTAGCATAAAAATAAGAATCATATTATAAATTCTAAAATACCTTATCATTTATTTTAGTTTCGAGTAAATTAAAAGGAAAATTCGTGATCGGAGAATTGAATATTTCTAACATGCCACAATTTGTGAAAAAGAGAGTAAAAAATCAAATTTGATTCTGCGCTATAAAATTCGCTGTTCCGAAATTTCGAGGAATTTTTAGAAATTAGATTTAGAAAAAGTCGAACAGGATGTAGTTTAGTTTAAAGTAAGGTTTAAATCGTCTAAAACACAGCACAAACTTTGTTACTTTGAAAATAATTATTCTTTTTTTTTTTTTTTTTTTTCTTTTTTACATTTATTACTGTTATGGTAAACGTAAGAAATTTAAGGCAGATTAAAAAAAAAAAAAATCTGCAATCAATCCAGCGGGAGCAATCTGGAAAATTTTGCTTGATGTCATTATGAATATCAGTTTATTTATTATATTGTTTAAAGCAGATAAAGAACGTCATAAATGAGTTGATTCTATCCTAAAGTTGTGAAGAAATCAAAATAAGCTATGCTGCATTGAAGAAAAAATTAACATACATGATGTCCTCAAATTTTGTAAGAAAATTTCAAAAATATGTTCACTGATGATCTTGTAAAACGTTATAGCTCCCTTCTTTTTTTATCTTGTGGAAACAAGATATTAGACTGTGAAGAGATATGAGGTTTCCGCGTGGGAAGAAAGTATATTGACGCCAAAGCTGCCCTTCTCCATCGCCAAGCTCAACAAATTTTGTCGTCAAATAACGAATTTCGTCTCCAAATCAAAAATTTCATTGCTAAGTCGCAAATTTTGTCACCAAAATCTCGCCAAATCATACAATTTACTAATTCGTAACAATTAACATTGAAATTTAATGGTGCCCAAATAGTCCAGTGTTAACTAATGTTAATGTTAATGTTATAATTTCAAACTGAAATTCTAATTCCATTCAACTTAAAGGAATCTACAGTCTGTAACAGAAGTCTCCGAACACTAGCAAAAATTCTTATGTAAAAAAAGTACATTTACAACAGTTTTGTTAAATAAATCCTTGTCGAATCCTGTTCTTAGTCAGTCTAAAAACAGGATTCGACAAGAATTTTTTTTAACAAAACTGCATTAAGTGTACTTTTATTTTATAGGAATTTTTGCTAGTGTTCGGAGATTTTTGCTACCGACTGTACCTTTGCCTTTAAGCTTGTCGAAAAAGGATTTTTGTGATTTAAATCGAAATAAGCTAACATAAAATGCTAATCAAGGAAAAACTGAATATTATCTTACACTTCAGCAATATTTTATTAATACATACACAGTAGATTTAAACTTAAAAATATTCGGTAATTTTTATAAGTTTAAATCTACAAAACATAATTTAAGAAAATTAAATATATTAAAACAATTAAAATAGACATATAAACAAATACGTATCCATATTTACTAATGGTTGTTGTAGACATTTCAAAATGCTTCACCAATTGTCACAAAAGAGCATATGAATTTGAATAATTATACATCCATTTTAATAATACTGAAAAAATCAGACATCAAATATGAGGAAAATAAAAAAAAATTAAAATAAAAGTCTCTCAGAGACAGAATTTTTTATTTAATCCGTAAGAGGTATTTTGTACACTACAAACTTTATGCAAGTACTCTAAATCAGGAATTTGGATTTATCGTTATTATTATTATTATTTATTTATCTGTAAAAATGTAGGTAAAAAGATTACTCTATGATTTAAATCTGATTGTCTACAAAAAGCTTCAGGTAATAAAATTAAAGCCTGAGGGGATATTCGTGACGTATGTACAAATAATGGTTAATTGCAAACCCTTTTTTTTTTTTTTTTTTTTTTTTCTTTTTAACATTTAAATTTTTTTTCTCAAAAATAAGAGTCTTTTATTTGCAGAAATACGAGTTTTTTATTTTGCTACTTGTCAAACCGATAGTTAACAGTCAGTTTCCAAATACGTAAACGTTTTTAAAATTTGGTAAAATTTCCAATAAAAATATTCTGGAATATCAATAAAAGAAAAAAAAATCTTAACTGTGTCATACATTTAAATATATATATATAATTTGTTAATTCAGATGGGGCACAATACCTGCCGTCACCTCAGAATTAAGGACAACACTTCAAATCACTATAGTATAAAAAGAAATATGTAGTTGAAACTGATAGCAGGAACCATAATATAAAAACACATACGGAAGGGGAATCAGGCTTTGGCATAAAAACAAAAAAGGAAGAAGATAGTAATTTTTAAAGAATAACTATTATTTTGGCCGGTTTATTCTGTCGTATTTTATTGCCTGCGGAAAATTTTTATCTGTCAGGTCAAAGTAAGCTGGTAGAAAGCGTCTTGTGGGGTCTTTTTACTTAGTGTACCTCTCATGGGATGTAAAAGGACTACTTTCAATAAACTTCATCAGTTAGATGCGAAGTACAGAATGAAAAAGGTGGCAGTGGATAAAGTGCATTTAAGACGTTGCATTTGGTATGAAGTCCAGAAAGGAAACAAAGCATCGGTTGATTGTGAAAACTTGTGTGAGACGTTGAAAAGTGAATCTAAAAATGTTCAGATCTGCCAAAGATGGTTTGCCAAATTTTGTTCCTGAGATTTTAGTCTCAAAGAAGATTGTCAGTTTGGGCTACAATTCAAAGTCAATACTGACGTTTTGCGGTCCATGTTGGAGAATAACCCACATCTAACCATTAGAGCAATTGCAAAAGAACTCGACATCTCCCGTTCGATGGCTGAGGAACACATCAATCATCTTGAATTTGTCTTGAGGCAAAGTATTTGGGTTCCACACAATTTGATTAAAAGAAATTTATCGGAACAATGTGGAGCCATTTTAGGACAAGCTTATTACAGGGGAGGAAATGTGGGATACTTTACGAGAATATAAAAAGTTTGCTGTAAACATGAAACATCCGCCATAATTATTACAAGGCCAGATCTTCATCAACGGCAGGTGATGCTCTGTTTCTGGTGGGATAGAAGAGATCTAGTCTACTACAAGATACTTACAAAGGGCAAACCATCAGTGCGTACACTTCTCTAATGTAGCAAAAACTGCTTGAATTTTGCTCTGTATACAATAACAAGTTATTCAATTGATATATTTCCATAGGTGTCAAGTCTTCCGTTTTTCAAGGGAGACTTCATACCGGAAAAATTTGATAATCGTTTTCGGTTTTTTTTAAGAGTCAAAAATAACTATGACAGATTCCTATTTAAAAAGAATTAAATGAATCTGGTTAAAAATAGGAAGGTTGACAGCTCTGCATTTCATTCTGAAGTACATTTTTACAACTTAATTATAAATAATGTTATTTTACTTTATGCTGATACTTTACTAATATTGTATGGTATAACAGCGTTTACTTCCTATAAAATATAATAGCACATTTGCAAACACGTTTTCAGCATTTACAGTCAGTTAAAAGTAAATTTCTGTGTGTGTGTGTATGCATATAAGCGTGTCTCTTTAAAAGCTTCTATTTTATACAGTACGAACTTTTTATAGGAAACTAGGAGAATTTGCCCCCGGCTACCTACGCTCACCAACTCCTGACTCGCTTCTCTTATTACCACGTGCGAGGCTCTACCCACCTATTCGCTGCTTTGCCTTCCATTGAATAAGTATATTAATAATGCATAACACAAGATAAAAGCATAAAAATATTATAGAAATCCTCATATTCAATGTCAAATTGAAATACATAATATTTAAGATAATTTATTTTCTTTTTTAATGAAAACATTATGCTAAAAATTAGTATTTTTATTTTTTTTAAAGAACAGAAAGAAATTCGTAATATCTAATACCATTTTGCGATAGAGATTTATTATATGACCCATTGACGATAGTTGCATTTTTGTCATTATTTGGAGATGAATTTTTTAGTGTAATTGCTTGTTTAAAAGAAAAAAATTCTAGTACCTATTTTTTCTAATGTCTGTACTTTCAATTTTTAAATTTTGTAGTAAGTTTAAGGCAATATATAATACTCTGTATATATTTCTAATGCGTAGCTAGGCCGTAATTTTACACATTCGGAAATATCTGAGACAAGTTTATCATTATTATACAATGGGTGATCAAATTATTAAAATTATTTTTTATTTTTGACATTTTTTCGATTTTCTGAAAACACTGCTTAGACGAAATAGCCTGGAACATAACACATCCAAAGATCATTAAAAAACTCGTTGTTTCCATTATCGGTTTAGTCCAGAGGGCAATTAGGGGACCAATTGCAAATTGAAAAAGAGAAAAATACTTTGCATCACCCTGTGTCATAAAAAGTTGCAAATGACTTGTAACTTTAAAACATTATTGTATATACTATGTACAATATTTGAACGTTTTGGTGCGGGAATTGCGCAATTATTTAAGCGAATGTAATTTTTTTTTTTTTTTTTTTTTTCGAAAGTTACAAATTTTTTTGACAAGGTTTTTGCTTATAACTAGAACAGATTTCCATAAAATTTTACAAAATTTGCAGAAAAATTGACAAAACATTATAGAAACATTATTCTCAAACATAAAATTCACACGTGTAATATTTGTTGAGATATGAGCTTTTTTAGTAAATATTATTTTACTGCGCATGCGCGAAATATATAAAAACGATAGCATATTAAATAGCGGAATGACGATAGCATGTTAAATAACGGAGATGTAAGCATTTATTTTAAAACTCCAAAATAAAAATCAGCATACTTTTTATTTATAATACAGATTGTGGCACATAATGCCAACACATAAAATGAATATAAAATGTAATGTAATGTATTGAATATGATTACTTACATTCACAGTAGGTGTTGAAAGTGTCCTTCGCCAACTTCAACACGCATGTGAGCAGGCTTGAGGAGATTCATATATACCCTTGTCAGTTCTTGTGTTGTGAAGCTATTGATGACTTCCAGTCTTGATTTCTTCAATTATGTGTGGATTTGCTTCGTATACTCTTACCTTTAACAGTCCCCACAAGTAAATGTCACAAGTGGACAAGTCTAGTGACCGAGGAAGCCACAAGCCTCTGTTGATTGTCTTCTCTGGAGTAAATATCTCGTGCACATGGGACAATGGTGCAGCTGATGTGTGGCATGTTCCACCGTCCTGCTGAAAGTAGCATAATTGACGCTGTCAGGTTTGAATAAAACTCCTGCAAGATTCCCAAATACGCGTCACTGTTCACTGTCGTCTCAAAGAATATGGACCCCATAACGCGTGTGGCGAAAATGGCACACCAAACACCAATCTTCTCGTCATGCAAGGGTACCTGGTAGGTTGAGTGTGGATGTTCTGTCATCTAATACCGGTTGTTTTGAGAATTTACGTACCCAGATAGGTGGAACCACGCCTCGTCACTCATGATGAGCCTTATTGGGTCCAAGACACCACTGGCAACATTTCTCAAAATTCATGAACTGAAATGCACCTTATTTTACAGGTCAGGCTCATTCAGTTCTCTCACAACACTTATCCGGTACGGTTTTAACTTCAGTTAAAACACGCGTCTGCAACTTCTCTCACTCGCATGAACCTGTTGACTCAATCTCCTGGCTGATTTACGAGGACTTCTTGTCATTATCTCCTACACCTACCTCTTTAATTCAGGTGTGCAGACAGATGTGATCTGTTCCTGGGAGCATTTTGAACCGATCCTGTACGCCGCTATTTTTCAACCAATTCCTGTATGGTGCTTTTTGCTAGCACAGAACATCCTGGAAATTTCCCCTGAAACAAATTCTTTGTTTTCACAAAAGATCCAGTGCGAATGAATACTTCAACAATGGCAACATGCTCGGGTATCGAATACGACATTATCCCACACTCACACTCACCCGGCTTTGGACAAGTTTCACTGCCTGCGGCTGCAGGTAACGTGTGTATCTTATTTATCTTGGTAGGATGGTAGTGTTTTATCTTGGAAGGAAGGTAGATAATTTAATTGTTGTCAAAACGCAATATACGAATGTAAACAAATAATTGTAAAAAACTCAATATACCATAATATTGCGATGGGCCGGTTTTACGAGCCGCACTCTGTGTATAGAGTTTTAAACAAAAATTATTCTCACTTTCAGATAAATTGAAAAAGCACTTTTGAAACACTGCAATCAAAATAAAAATATCTTAAATATCTCATGAAATATGAGCATTGTTATAAAAAACGTTTTCACTGCGCATGTGGAATAGATAAAGAACTTTTTATTACATAGGTTGAAAGCTAGATACATTGGACAACTTTTACCAAAGACTCATTTTAATAGATTAAAAAATAAGCAAATAGTCAGCAAAAAACAGGCTAAATTTTAGGTATTTTCCAGGGTTGAAGTTTCATAAGAGATTTTTGTCGTGCTGCAAATTTAATTTGAAGATCTAATTATTTCAACCACATTGCAAAAGTTATTTTTTCGTGAAAAAACCCTTATAGGCTTGTAACTTTTCATATTTTTATTTATTTACTAAGATTTGTTAGTTCATAAAGGGTTTTTCACAAAAATGAATTCTTGCAACATGATTAAAATTATAAATCACCAGGTTAAACATAAAAATATCATATAAAAAATTGATAAATAACATAAGAAATTTCCAATAAGAAATTTAATTTTCTAACAGTAGTAAGTATCTGCAGATGATTAATTACAATTCTCCTTCATTTTTCATTGAAAATAGCTAAGGTAATGCTATTATAATTTATTTGCAGACGATGAATTTCTTTGTTACCAACAGCAGCACTGACATTTATTTCATTTTGTTTTATTTTTACACCGCTGATTACATTTGAATTTCTCTATGAAAATGACGTCATTGACAGAGAAAACAACGTAATTAGAGAAACTATTAGAGAAGCTGGCAAATAGAGTACTCTTGTTAAAGCGACGTTTTTAATTGGTAACTTCGTTAATTAAGGTGGTAGAAATTTTTAATCAAGAGAAATGTGTTCCTTGAAACATTCGGCAAACATTGATACTTTTCATATCGCCGAAAACCCTCCTGTTTGCGAGGAGACGCGGTCGCAGACAAAATAATTTGACGCCGTTAGTAGTAATTTTTTTTTTTTTTTTTTTTTTTTTTTTAAGTAGAGATATACTGATATATACAATATCACTCTGCATTTTATTATTATTATTATTATTATTTTATGTTTCATATTTTATAACATTTTACAAATGCAATTCATTTTGAAATATTCTTTGAGAAATAAAAGAAAAAAAAAGTTTCAATCTTTAAAAGCTTTCGAAAAGAATATTTTAAACTTTGTTATATGACAAAATGCTAAGTTTTTAAAGTAATGCTAACGTCCTTCGTAACTGAAATATCACATTGAAATTTTTTTTGAATAGCTTTAAAAGAGAAATAATGGCAACAGATGTTACCCAAAGAGAAAAGAAATAGAACAGAAGAAATCATTTTAACGTTCTGTACATAAATAAAAATATTTCTTTCAATGTTTCTGCTTTATCGAAATTTAACTTTATTTTATATTTATATATGATTATTTTTCCTTCTAAAAAGATAAGGAAAGTTATCTTTAAATAAAATTCAGTTACAAAATGTTGATGCATTTAAATTTGAGGGAAATAATAAAAATAGTTTTTGTAAGCTATAATGCTAACCGCAATATAAATGATTTATGTTATTTACCTGCAGATAATAAATGATAAGTTAAATATAAATTAGTTTAGAAATTAATAACTTAAAATCTCAGCGTTTATAATTATTTGTTTATTCTATAATTTTAAGGATATGATTTTAACTTTTGTTGTTAATTGACATTGCTTAATTCGTTAAAATTAATATGATTGGTTCCTAAACTGTAACCACTGTTCAGAACTCTTTAAACGAATCAAAGTAAATATGTCTAAAGCATCTTAAAATTACATTAATAAATAAAATAGGGAACTTATCTAATATGGACAGAATATTTTATTTATTAAAAATGTTTATTTTATTTTTATTTTTATTTTTTTAATTCTGTTGTTTTTAAAGAAGATTTTACCTTGCTGTTTATAATTAAAACTATTTGTTGGCATTTTTCAAGAACGTTTTTAATAAGAAAATCCATAATTTCTCGGATGTAACGCTCGAAACTAGTGTTATAGCTATAAGAATGTATTGAAGTGAAGAAAGTAAAATTTTAACCATTATTTTCATGCACGGATTTCAAACGAATAAAATAAGGGAAAAACATAATTCAACAGAAAAATCAACATCACGACTGAAACACTGTATTACAAGAGAATATATATATCAAATTACCCATGGTTTGCATGGTTTGGGAAAATTCGTTTGTTGATTCAGAAATTAAGTTAAACGTACAAAATTCTTTAGCTCATTTTCAGAGATAATCTCATTTTAAAAATTTATTTTAGTAAGTATAGTATTACAATTACTATGACCGCAGAAATCGAAGCTCGAGTAATCATGTAATTTTCCAGAATTTATTCATCCCGAAAACGAGGCTTGGGAAAAAAAATCTTTTTTAATTAGACTCTTTTATTGTGTGGATTTTAATATGTCATGGAAACAAAAACCTAATAAATAAAATATGTAAATTTTAGCTATGTCACGAGAAATCAATAATCTATATATATAAAAATGAATTGCTGTTCGTTAGTCTCACTAAAACTCGAGAACGGCTGAACGGATTTATCTTATCTTAGTCTTAAAATGTTCGTGGAGGTCTAGGGAAGGTTTAAAAGGCGAGAAAAAATCGAATAATTTCCGGGAAAACCCTAAAAACAGCCCTTTTCTATTTCCCATACAAACGTTTTCTAGAGTCAATTTGAACTTTATTGCTATTCAATAAAGTTTAGGTGTGTTCCTAACGGCTGATGGCTGAGCTACAAAAATTTGCATGTTGATTTGTAATGACCTCCCCTGATGCACCTCGAAGCCGAATTTTCGAATTTTGTTTTAGTTTTCTTTTAATTAATTAAAATGTTAAAATAAAAACCTTCCAATAACTGATAAATTGGCCATTTAATTTTAATCCTTAATTTAATTGTTGCCAAAAAAAATTATTCTTTTTTGGACAGAAAAAAAGAAAGAAAAACGTGAACAATAAAAATTACATTTATTTAAAATATTTAATTTTATTCCTTAATTTAATTGTTGCCAAAAAAATTATCATTATTTTTTCGACGGAAAAAAAAAAAAAAAAAAAAAAAAAAAAAAAACGTGAACAATAAAAATTACATGTATTTAAAATGAGGAAATAAATTTAAAAAATTAGAAATATCAGTCGTATCGTTACAAATAAGATACCAAATGAAAGATGCAATTTTTGTGAATCCAACGGATTAAACAGCTTATCGATCGGACAATTAGATTTTTTAAAATTAACTAATGTATGTATTTTATAAATTTTCTTTCACAAACACAAACGTGTAGTATACAGCCTGTACAACACTAGACCAAATTGAAGTTCAAATTTCATCAATATTTAAATAAATAAATGAAAATAAAAATATGCTTAATGGGAAATATATATAACCATTAAAAGTTTAGTTGTCTAAAATATGTCAGAAATAGCGCTCATAGCATATTGTTACAAGGTATTAAGTCTTATTTTTACAAGGGATAAAATCTAAAATGGTGACAAAAATTCAAAAGTCGCCAAAGAGAGCTATATTAAGGCGGTACTATGATCATGCTTACAAACCATGAATACTAATAACCACGAAAAATTAATTGTCTCATGCAACAGCACGTAGCCGGTCATAGCATATTATAATATTTAGCGTGAAATTGTTATCATTTTTATGGTTGATCGGGGATAAACAAAATAAACATAGGAAATAACGTAAAAGCAAATATTATGTGCACCACGTATAGTGTTGTTCATATGTAACTGGGATTCAAATATAAAGGGGATACTTCATTTTTTTTTTTTTCGATACTATCTATTTCGAAACTGTTATCTAATAAGGACTTAATGCAAGCCTATTGGTAAACCATTGTCTCAGGTAATAGGGACAAGCGCCCGAGTTTTAGCGGATGACCAAATCGCTACCGAAGGCAGCAGGGATCCGAAGCGAGCTTTTGAGCAATTTTAGTATTTTATTTTATTTTTATAAAGCTATATAGAAAAGAGTTTGCTTTAAATTTAGTGACCAGCGAAGCGGGCAAAGCCTGCTAGTCTATATATATATAAATGAATGTTTGTCTCTATGTCCTTTACAAAATCGTAAACGGCTTGACCTATTTCGATCATTCTTTTTTTGTTTTTTTCCTTATTGGTCAGGGATGGTTTAGGAGAAAAAAAAAATTGAAAAAATCAAAAATTTGAAAATTTGAAAGACGATATTAAATAAAAACTCCATTTTAACTTTAAAATGATTAAAAAGAAAAATATATTTGATGCCAAAATAAACAAAATTCACGTTTATTTATTTTTTTTCCGGAAATAAAAGATTTTTAATTTCGCGTGATAAACAATAAAAATTAGAAAAAAAAATGATATACTATGAAAATATTCGCGTGTAAATAAATATTTTCATAGAGATACTTGGTATTAGCTTAAAATTTTTATTTAATTGAGTAGTACTTACTTTTCTTTTCTACAGTAAAACAAAATTCTTCGTTTTAATTGATACTTTATATGCAACTTATAAAGGTTCTTTTATGTAAACAGTAATAATTTCGAATTTATTAGAATTTTTTATTTTTTTATTTTGTATATATCATAAAGTTTTTTTTTTTTTTTTTTTTTTTTAATGGAGCAGCTTTAGTTTGGAAAAATTTGAAATTTGGCACCGAAGTACCTCGGACGTTTCTCGCCAAGGTAATTTGAAAATCGCAATCTTCTTCTATCTTATCTCATGTGATGATCTTCAGCAAAGTGTTGTGCATGAGTCTACGAAGGTTTCTGAGTTGGTAAGACCAATCTTTATTCAAGCGCCTTTTTCGCGAAGTTTACGTACAATTATGCCTCTAAAGCGACAAGCAATTGGCCGATCTACACCTCAAGCACGGAAGAAAAGAGCATTACGAGCCTCAGAATTAGACGAGCAAAGAGTATTAAGGCTGGAAAATCTTAGAGTGCATGCCGCTGAGACCCGTTCGTCTGAATCATCTGAACAACGAGAAGTGAGGTTAGAAAATGATCGAATACGTACTACTCAGGCACGTTCGTCTGAGACAACTGAACAACGGGAAAGAAGGCTGCAAAATGTTCGAATAAGCACCGCTCGATCAAGACGAACACTGCACGCTGATTTAAATCTTGGTGCATTCCATTATAACAGTAATAATGATTACACTCTTCATCCAAGTGTCGTCATTTGAAAAATGGATAAATTTGTATGTATTGTAGCGCCCTCAAATTTAAGAACGAAATGCCTGGAATGTGTTGCGCCAGTGGAAAAGTTAAACTGTCAGAATTAAATCCACCACCCGAACCACTATCAACGTTGCTATCGGGTGTTACACGAGATTCGAAGCATTTCTTGGAAAACATTCGTAAATACAATTCATGTTTTCAAATGACATCATTCAGTGCAACGAACATCGTGGGAGAAAATTACATGCCAACATTCAGAGTCCAAGGACAAATTTATCATCGTGCCGGATCGCTTCTACCATTGCTGGACGCAGATCATAAGTTTCATCAAATTTATTTCATGGCAAACAGTGATGAACAAATTGAACAACGATGTCATTACAATGCGGGCACTAGACGAGAAATCGTGGCTGCGTTACAAGCCCTTTTCGATCAACACAATGAATTAGTTCAATTGTTTAAAACCGCCATTCAACGAATGCCTGACGATGACTACGCAGTTGTAATTCGAGCAGACAAAAGACCCGTTGGCCAACACGAAAGACAGTTCAATGCACCAACAATCGATGAAGTGGCGATCGTGATAGTTGGAGAAGAATTCGAATCGCGCGACATAATTCTTCATCGCAGAAGAGGTGGCGATCAGCGAGTATCTGAAACTCATCGCTCATATGACGGATTGCAGTATCCGATTCTGTTTTGGCGAGGAGTAGATGGATATCATTTCAACATCAAAATGAGAAATCCACAAACAAACGAGGAAACGAATAAGAAAGTCAGTGCAATGAATTTTATACTGGGAAAGGGGTTGTGTGGACGTTGAATAGGTGTACACATTATGGACTTTGTTGAGGTTTCGCAAAACTTCGAACTTAGCTACTGGGAAAGGGGAAATAAAAATCGGTTAAGTTGCTGCCGAAGGCAATGAGAACACGGACTCCTCACGTTGCGAGCGAGAGAAATCTCTACCGAACTCCGGGAACTGTAACTCAGGTTAATTAATATTGATATAATATTTTGACAACTCATTTAAGTATTGTGTCCAGCGAAGCGGGCAAAGCCAGCTAGTTTAAATAATAAAATGTACACATGATTATAAAATTTAAATTACACGATTATGATGTCATTTTTCAATTTGTTGTAACCGTCAAGACATTTAAACATGTAAATATTATGATATGAAAGATTATGTAATTCTCTTAATATCACGTAAACAAATATTTAGTAATTTAAACTTTAAAGTAAAAAGAAATGTGGAATTATATGTGTAAAAATTCGTAATAGAATAATCGCGCATTTTTCTGAATTACGCAAAGTTCCTTTAAATTTCACAAGTTGCGCAATTTTTTAAATGTTTTAAATCTTATTACAAATATTACAACTGATATGAACTGTATTTAGGTCCAGTAATCTAGACGAGCATAATAGAAAATAAACACTAATTTGTTCGAAAGACATATTTCCTAACTTTATTAAATGCTTCAAATTATTTTCTTGATAGCGCTCTTTCAGCGGAAAGCTCTCTATTGTTAATTTAAAACTTACTTTTATTAAGCTTTTAATGTTCAATGCATATTTACTATAAAAAAACTCCTAAAATAATTTCAAAAAGTAGCTATTAGATACATAGCAGATCATAAATAAGCAAAAAAGAAAGAGGAGAAATTTTTGGTTTTAAGCATTTATAAATAACCTCATTAAATTTCAAAATCTCGCAACAGTTGTTTCAGATCAAAATAAAAGACCGGCCCTTCACAACGTGAAAAACAGAAACAAGGCACGAGTGCATCAACAAAGCAGCAAATTTCACTTGCGCCTAATACTAAGAAGTGTCAAGTGATTTCTGCAATTAGCTCCGTATGAAATATCATTTGCTAAATCTAGGAGCATGTACTATCTACCTACAATCCACATACTATCTACCAAACAGAGAAAAAGTAAAAATGAAAAAAAAATTGAATAAAATAAAAGGAAAATATTAAACATTTGTTGAATAAAAAAATGTTAAAAGATATCAAAAGCTTTTTTTAGCGAAAAACCAATGAACGCTAAAGGGTTAAGATATCAATATTTTCAATGTACATATAAAATTCAAGCTGCTAAAAGAAATATAATCTCACAACATCCGACTCTCTCCGCTACTTTCAACGTTTTTTCTTCTGCATTTCAAATTGTACGTCTGAATGTGAAATTCGTGTACAAACTCTTAAATTTGGAAAAATGCATTTGCTTCATATATGCTAATGCTCACATTAAATACAGGGTGTTTATAAAGTCCCGGACCCATTTTGATGTTTAATAACTCATGAAATAATGAAGATATAAACAAACATATGGCATTTATTGATGGAATAACCCATATATTTTCTTTTCAGGTTCGAATATCTTTACTTTTGTAAATATCGTCTGCACGTGTGGTGAATTTCAGATAATTTCATTTTCCAGTCTAAATATCTGTACTTTTCTAAATATCGTCTGCTTATTAATTGCATTTTTCTCTCTTTTGTTTGGCAACTATTGCAATGTTATGTTTACTTTTGATGTGTTGTTCTATGTAGTACTTTTGTATGTGATGTTTTATTCGAGCGGATATTAAGGAGAATGCATACACCACAAGAGAAAGCACAGCCTCTGTGGCAATAGCCTCTGTGGATGCCGACATGCTTGCCGCTACCTGGCGTGAAATTGACTATCGATTTGAAATCGATTTGATATTCTCCTTGCGACGAAGGGGGCACACGTGGAAGTTTATTGACAAGGGTCATGAAACTTTTTGAGTCTATCTAACCATTTATGTTATTAATTTTAATCTATCTTTATTATTTTATGAGTTATTAAACATCAAAATGGGTCCAGGACTTTATAAACACCCTGTATAATTTGGATGGGAAAATGGAGGACAATGCGGCGACGACGGATTTTATGTGCACCAGCCACCGTTAGTGTACACCACAGATTATTATACAGATAGGACACTCCCGTATATTTTTCGGTAACCAAAATTTGACTGCAACGACCCTATTGTCAACGGCTGTAAGTTTCTTGAGCTCTCCAGCTTACGCAATCGCTCGTCTTATTTTTATTGTATCTATGTTCATATCGTAACATTAGTGCAACGTTAAACCCAACATCCAACCAACTAACTATTGTATTGATGTTTACGTTTGGCAACTTTGTTATTTTTTACGAACTTGATTGTCGAAAGCAATTTATTTTAAGACGCAAGTACTAAATATTAAGCAAATAAATTTCGAAAATATACATAAATCTATAATATTTTTTCATTTTAAAGCATTTTGTATTATTTAAACCAAGCAATATTAAATATTTCAGAGTTACAGTTTGTTATTTTAATCTGTTCTTGAATAAGGATACGTTTCGCAAAATATATTTTAAAACATAATAAAAATTAATTTTTACTTCTTAGAAGAATAGCTGTGAATGTTTTTATTATGATTTTGTGAATTCAAAAATCATAAAAAATGAAGAAAAAGAAAACTTCACATACTAACCTGCCACTAACTAATCGCGAAAGAGAAAAACAATGTTCGATCAAAGATGCTAATCATATAGACTTCATACATGCAGTTTCCTTCTGTTGACACTAGTGGTGCCACTATATTTCCGGTTCGCATTTTAGCTTCACTGTCCTATCTGTATAATAATCTGCGGTGTACACGTAGCTCTTAGGCCGGCTCGAGTATCGAACCCCAAATCTTCCAACTACGAGTTCGACTCTCTACCGACCGGGTTTCTACGGCCCTTATCATATCATGAGTTTTAGTGATTAATTCAAACTTTCAAAAATAATGCTTAATTATACATCGCATTTCAATCTCTTTGATTTTACCCCCCCCCCCTAATTGGTATATTCCTACACATAAAAAATAGCGATAATTTTAAAACTTTAGGGGGGGGGGTATGTTTTAATAGAGATTTAAATTCGGATATTTTATTTTTCCAGGAATTATTTCTTTTTAAATAAGTCTTCAGTGAAAAAAATTAAATAACGGTAAGTGAATTCCGTTATATTTTTCAGAAGATTATAATAAATAGGGGTTACAACGGTCCTATATTTTTGCATAGGTTTTATAATATTGTTACCACAATTTTTAAATGGAAACTTTTAATGCCACAATATTATATACAATATTATACTAAAAGTTACTCTTCCGAAATAGTGGTGACAAATTAATAAAACGGACATAAATATGCAGAACCGCTGCGATAACTGTAAATGAAAAAAGGACTTACTATATTTTTATTAATGACATTTTATAGAGTTAGAAGTGAAAAAAGTTGATTTTAAATTTAAGTAGGGTTTATTTTAGACTAAGTATATATATATATATATATATATATATATATATATATATAATGGCTTAAGAAAGGGACATTAATTTTTGTAGAAAGTAAAAATTTGAATTTAGTAAGCATAAATATTTTTAAAGAAATGCTTCAGAATGGCTTTATTTTCGGACAGTTTTCTATACTACCATCCAAAATAAATTAAACCAAGAAGCTAGAAAAATAAAAATCTTAAGTTTGAAAGATATACGTCCATTTATTGTTACATTTCATTTCTTCTGCATGGTCTCAAATTTAAAGAAAGGGAATGCCTTTCTTGACACTTTATATGTGCTTTATTTTTATATATATATATATATATAAATCGAAATCAAATGTTCTCCCTGACATTATTACTCAATGAATGCAATATAAATGCAACGCAATTATTTGAAACTCGGCTAAATACTTTAAAAAGTAAAACAATACCTGTATGGCACAGCTATTACTTCGATAAAATAAAGAATTTTAACAAAGTAAACATATAGAAATCTCGAAGATTCGAGAAAATCATTTTTTTAATACCTATACAGCTAAATTACTTTTCAAATTTAGTTATACATTTTTTTTTTTTTTTTATCAATGAAAATTTATTAAAATTATGTAAAAAGATTAATAAAATAATTGAGAATTTACATAATTATGCTACATAGATTTTTTTTTTTTTTTAAGAAATCACATAGGAAGAGGCATATCAGAAATAAATAGGCTTCCTAAATATTAAACAACACTGTATTTGTAACAGCACCGAATTGGTGGATAAGCAAACTTTATGCAGAACTACCAACTCTACCGTTTTTTCTAGAAGACTTCATATCAGAAAATTTCTGTAACAGTTTTTACATATTTAATCATAAAATAAATATGACAGATTTCATTTTTAAAACAGCGGTGAGAAATTTATTTAAAAATTCGAAATATTAGAAGCTATTCTTATATATAAGAATAGAATATAAGAATATATTCTTATATATTTAGAATTTTGTTCATCTATTGACAGCATTCTTCAAAGCCTTGACATGACTGAGCATGGTGTCACCGAGTTCCATGTTATTGGCTTGGACAATTTTGGCCCACTGTTCGAGTAAATATTTTAGCATTTCTCCATGGAAAGCTAGTTTTCAGGGCATAATAAAGAATGGTCCATATATTCGCATGGCATTCCTGTAAAGTGAGGTATTTATCCATGGCAGCTTTTTCATTCCATGTTTCATCAGTCAAGTTCGGGTTTATTTTCACCCCATCCTCCATAACATAATTCGATGTTTTTGAATGTCAGTAACACACTCTTCTTAAAAATGGCAAAGAATTTTGCGCTGTTAATATTGTTTTCACGTCCGCTAACTCTTATCCCCAGTGCTCCAAATGACATTCCACACTATATGGAAATTTGTCTTGTTTGACCATTAGGTATATAAGCGATTTAAATTAAATTCTTGAATGGGACTTCTCCATTACCTTTTGCGTCACTGGAGGATAACTTAGATAATTTAGATTCGTTTGAGAAAATCACAAATCACCAGAATATCTTATGATAACCTACCTTAATATCTCTACTTAATAATAACTCTGCCTTAACCATTATAAATCCTCCCAAAATCTGTTTTTATCTTTTCGTAATCAATAATTTAATGTTTTAAATGCTGATTTCGGTTAAAAGTGATTTACATCTTACAGCTCTCCCAAAATTGCTAAGTTTATGAAAATAACTGGCAACTATATTTCGACTCACTTGTAGGTTTTTTGCCACCTTATCGTTCGTATTCCTTATTTCTCTTTTCACTAATCATTTAAATGCATTTCGATCTATTAGGCCTTGTTGACCCGAATTTTGACAAGCAATTTTCTTTTTGCATGTGTTCTACTGAGCGATCAGTTGATTAATGATGAATCAAAGGGTTTGTAAACTTAGAATTATTATTTGTTGGATTGCATCTTGTTCACATTATCCCCCTGTATGCCCTCTTTGGATATTACTCAAAGCCTTAACATCTTTGGCTCGGTTACATTCCTTATTTTTGAGAAGCAGTTACAATATCCAATCTAGTTGGTCCATGTTATACACTCACTGTCTTTATAATTGCAAAGTATCTATTTACTGCTTATATGCCTGTATTTACTATTAATTTACAAAATTAGCTTTACGTACATTCAAGTAAAACTAAAATCATTTTCAAACTCATCTCCAAAGAACGAAATTCTGCCTGTTGTGAATATCACGTTGTACTGAAAGTCATTCAATCGAGTATTTGCATTTAGAAGGTTTGAAATATTTACGTTCATTCATTTGGTTTCGTTTCGTTTGTTTCTCCATGATTATTTTTCACATACTAAGATTAATTATTACAACAAACGGAGAGACATTTTTAAGCAATATAAATTTAATTTTATAATTTTAATTTAGTTGATTCAGAGTAATCGGAATTTTTTACTAATTTAAAATTAAAATTTGTTATTAATATATAATTTATTACTATTTGCTAAATATGTACACTATATTGAATAACATAGAAATCAATATGAAAATTCAAGCGTCAAAATAATTTTACAAAACTGCTATAATAAACTACAATCCGTTATTTAGGGACTCACTACGTTTGTATTTAAATTCTAATATAAATGATGATCTTAGAAACATTTGGTGTTTCATGCTACATACGCAGTGGTACATCTTGTATATAATTTACTTACCCATTTGACTAAATCAATTTACTATATAATAATTCCAAACTTCTGCTGAAAGTGGTATTGTATGAATTAAAATATGCTAGAACCGATTCAATAAAATTCAAAAAAGCTCTTCTTTATCAATTCTTTTTATATACACCCCACAATTTACCTGAACTTTTTGCATTTCTTACGTATTACTGTTTCTATTTTTGCATTCAAAACACAAAGGATATCTCAGAGTATCCTGATACATTCCTTAGCTAATTCAGTATATGAAAGAAGGGAAATGCATCTGTTTATTATAGATAAATGTAGGAAGGATGTATACCCATATGTTTACTTTACTTACAAAGCATTCAATATAATCTTCTTAAGTATTTTTTTCTCTGTGTCAGAATCAATATACCAGATATTTTTATTAGAGTAATACCTAGAAAGATCAAAAGTGAATATAACTGTCTTACCCATTTTTCTACATATGATTTTTACTTTCTTCTATATGTAATATAGAGAAAGTATTGGATTCGCGGAAATTTTCGACCTCCGTTTTTTGACGGATCTACACGTTTTGGGATGTCCTGAACACGAATTGATAGTTTTTAGAAAATGTCTGTCTGTGTGTCTGTCTGTGTGTCTGTCTGTCTGTCTGTCTGTCTGTCTGTCTGTATCATTTTTTTGTGGACGCTGTATCTCACGAACATATGAATGAAATTTAACCAAACTTGGTATTTAGTTGCAACCTGACATGAACTGGTGCCCATTAGATTTGGGGATCAATAGCTCAACAGGTGGCGCTGTAATCGCATTTTATGCAAACTTTTAACATGGCAGCATAGGACAAAATTCCGTATAAATGGGCATAATGAGAGTTATTTTAAACTTGTGATTGTAAAATGAATTAGAATTATTGATGATAGTAGTAGTTAACTAGGAAAAAAAAATTGTGCATGGGGGGGCATCGGTCCCCCCCCTGGGGGGGAAGTACCCCCCCGGGGGGGTTAAATTTTGGAGATGGGTATCATTCGAAAGATCTCGTCAATACCTTTAAAACGAATGGTTGAACCATAAATCTGTGATAATTTAAAACAAAGTTATCGATTTTTTTTACTTTTAACAAAAAAAAAAACTTAGAAAAATAATCGTATTTTTTTTTTTTTTTAACGAAATTTTACCAAACTCGGTATTTAGTTGGTCCCCGACATAAACTGTTGCTGATTATATTTGGGGATCAATAGCTCAACAGGTGGCGCTGTGATAGCATTTTATCTAAATTTTTAACATGGCAGCATAGGACAAAAATTCGTATAAATGTGCATAATAAGAGTTATTTTACACTTGTGTTTGTAAAATTAATATGAATTATTGATAATAGTAGTACGTAACTAGGAAAAAAATTTTGTGCATGGGGGGGCATCGCTTCCCCCCCTGGGGGGGAAGTACCCCCCCGGGGGGGTAAATTTTGAAGATGGGTATCATTCGAAAGGTCTCGTCAATACCTTTAAAACGAATGGTTGAACTATAAATCTGTGATAATTTAAAACAAAGTTATCGTTTTTTTTTTACTTTTAACCAAAAAAAAAACTTAGAAAAAAATTCTATATTTTTTTTTTTTTTTTTTTAAATATTGTTAGTGATTGAATATGTATTAATTTTCACAAAAAAAAAAAAAAAAAAAAAGGAAAAAAAAATCTTTTTTTTTTTTTTAAATATTGTTACTGATTGAATATGTATAGGAAAATATAGAAGAAAGTCTTGTGGTGGCCACAACATACTAGTTTGTTGTTATTTTAAATGTATTATATTTGTAACAAAACTAGAATATTTTAGGTACTAAATATAAAATCAAGAACAACTAAAATAAAATTATTTTCATTGTTTAAACAACTATTTCTTTATTTATGTAAAATTACGTGATATTTAAAATACTTTTTTTTTTTTTTTTTTAAGATATTCAATATATAATCTATGGTATTATTATATACATTTAAATATGTTTGTTTATTTTTTAACAGAAACATTATTACTTACCGTACCTATATTTAGTTACAAAAAATTCTATAGCACTACTTTAATTTTAGGATAAAATAATATTACATTTTAAAGCATAATCTATATAGAATAATATTCTTCGTTCGTTATTTCAGTCTCCTCTAATATGGCTAACAAATTCAGTAACTTTTTGTTGAATTGTTAGAATTCTAGACAATTATGAATCTGTGAATGTTAAAAGAACGAAGAATTTTAAAATTATTATTTTTAACACTTTTTAACAAAGAAAAAAATAATATGAATTCGATTTATTTGTCTATGTGCCCGCGTTCTAATTTTCGTAAATACTTTTTTTTTTTTTTTTTTTTTTTTTTTTTTTTTTCAGAATTCATATATTTTAACTCATATAAACTCATATATTTTATTTATAATGTTATGAATAACACAACTGGTTTATGTATTGGATTACCGCTAGGAATTCTAGTTCTTTGTATTTCTCTGAAAATCATTTTTATGAATCATATTTAAATGTCTTTATACTTAACATATCATAATGCACAGATCATTTGGAAATTGCTGGAATTACATTTTCGTTTGTGCTAAGCGTTTTTACGTTTTTCATGTATAATAGTAATTATGGCTTTAGTTAATCTGACAGTTTTTCTGTCCGTCAGACTGTTCGCGGTTTCATTTCAGTCGATATTTATTAATTACTTTGAATTATTTTATGGTATTCAAGTTCATAATAGTGTTCTCTACTAAAAATGGTATAAGAAAAGCAACTGTTTTTTACTCAAAGACTTGCAAAAGATTTTACATAAGACTTATTTTTAAGGCCTATTTTTATAATTTTTACATCATAAAAAAACGAAAATAATATATATATATATATATTATTATTAAGACACAAAAAAGAAGAAAATTATTTTATATAAAATAAAGTATGATTAGCATGATAGATATGTTTACAAAGTCCTACAATCTTGATACATAGCATTATGAGATAAAAGGAAAAAATGCTCAATAAAATATTCCCATGTTTTGGGGATATTTTAGTACATAATATGATGCGTATAAAAAGTTTTTACGAATATTCTGGGGTACATATATGCAATGTTTTTAAAGCTTTCTCTTTAGAAAGAGTGCTATATAGGTTCTTCTGTGAGACAGTTTTTCCGCTTTATATAATATGATACGAAAGCGATCATTACCCGAGAACTGAACAAAAGCAATTTATTGTATTGCTTTCTTTTTAAATAAAATAATCTGGTGTGACACTCAGACAACTTTCTCTTACTCTATATTTGAGTACTATAAAGATGGATTGCGGAATAAAGTCATAAGATTAATCTATACATATAAAAGAGTACTTCCACTCACTCACTCACTGACTCATCAACGCACAGCAAAATCTACTGGAGCCACTGACTCGAAACTGGGTCAGATTATAGAACATATAGTGGAAGCACCCCCTAAGAAGCGATTTTGCGAAATTCGCCCCCCAAGGGGGTGTAGGGGGCAAAATATGATTTCACAAAAACCTTCATATCTCAAAGAAAAAAACAGATATCCGTAAAATTTTCCCCTTAAAATATAGCTAATTTAATTATCTAAAAACTAATTTCTGGAATTTTAGAAGTTCGGTCCCCAAGGGGGGTAAGGGGGCAAAACGTGGTTTCACATACTCCTATATATCTCAAACAGAAAAACAGATATATGTTAAATTTTTGTTCTAAAATATAGCTAATACAAATACCTAAAAACTAATTTCTGGAATTTTCGAAATTCAGCCCCCAAGAGGGGAGGAGAGGGAGCGAAACGTGGTTTGAAATAATCCTTCATATTGCAAACAGAAAAAAATATATGTGTAAGATATTTTAGCTCTAAAATATAGCTTCCATAAATACATAAAAGTTAATTTCTTTAATTTTAGAAATTCGTCCCAGGTGGGGCGGGAAAAGGGGGGCTATGGGGTAAAAAAATAGGAATATAGTTAGGCCGTTCAAAAGTGGTACAGATAGGTTTTAGAGATCTGCAAGTCAAATGAGGATATTTTTGAAATTGTAAAGTTATTAGGAGGGTCAGAAGGGTGTGGGGGGGGGGGGGGCAAAAAAATAAAAATATAGTTAGACCGTTCAAAATTGATACATAGAGGTTTTTGATATCTACAAATCGATTGCGGATATTTTTGAATTTGTAAAGTTATTAGGAGGGGCGGGACGGAGGGGCAAATAATAAAAGTAGAGTTAGGTCGTTCAAAATTGGTACATAGAGGTTTCTGATACTTACAAATCGATTGCGGATATTTTCGAATTTGTAAAGTTATTAAATTGGCACATGGAGGTTTTTGATACCTACAAATCGATTAACAGGGAGAAGCCCCCGCTCATCACTCTTGGAGCGATGTAGAGCGCTTCTAAAGCCCCGGTCTCCAAGAACCCGGAAGCAAACGTCAACGCCCTCGACGCCGCGAAGCTCCAATCAGGCGTTGAATCCGCAGAAAAGAGCGCCGCGACGCATGCGCAAAGACGCCGAACACGTTGACGCCCGCGTTCCGTGCCCCTAAAAACCAGGGCTCCAGGGGACCACTCGCAGTTTATTGAAAAACTCAAAAGAAGAAAAAAGAAAAAGAAAAAAAAAGAATAAATACAAAATTCGCCGGCCTAGAGCCGACAGTGGGCGATTAAACAGAGGTTAGAATTGCCGGGCTATGCCCCACACGACAGGTGGCACGAAGCATTAAAAACATTTCAGTGAATGGATGACATTTCAGAAGCAAGTTCATTGCATGGTTGTAGTAAAATTTATTTCCCGGGTTATTTACCCTACGCGACACAGGGCATGGTGGCACTGGACTTCAGATAATACGTTGAAATTTTGTAAGACTTAGAAGAAGATACAGGAGCTTTGTTTAATCATTATTCTGGTGGGAAATTTCTCTTGACTGAATGAATAAATAGCGCAAGTACGTAAATAATCAATTTGTTAAATTACAGATATCCATTAAGATTTCGAATATTTTATTTAGTTTTATTAGCAAACTTTTTCTAAAAAGGATGTTTTCCAGCTATTCAGGAGGTCTTGGTATTGGGTTTCTTATATGGTAGGCTGGTGTGAGATTACAAGAAAAATAGTAGTGGTTGTGAGTTCCCTCCTGCCCACAAGGACACAGAGGAGAACGTCGGCAATGAAATCGGTTTAGGTAGGAAAGAAAGGGGTCATGGCCCGTTAGGAATGCAGTAACTGAAGGGGAGAGCGACCAGGAATTAGAGGAGACTACAGGGATTAAGTTGAAGGTGAATATTCCTTTTTCTGAAGAGTCCCATAAATCCTGCCACTTTTGTCTTAATCTATGTTTTAATACTTTTTTGATAAAGGAGGGTGGAGCGGAAAGAGTATAGTAAATGGAATTATCTTCGGTAGCAGCTTTTGTCAGGGAGTCAGCAGTTTCATTTCCGAGTACTCCTCTGTGGGCAGAAACGTGTACCAGAGATAAGTGAGTAACGAGAGAGATTAGTTTGGATTTTATAGAGATTATTTGAGGATGTCTACTCCTGTGACGGGCAATGGCTAGCAGACATGATTGACTGTCGCTAAATATGTTAAAGGAAGAGTGGGTCTCGATATTATCTTCAACCCATTCAATTGCTTTTTGGATTACAAACAATTCAGCCTGAAAGACCGAATTGTGGTCAGCAAGTCTGCCAGCCCACCGATGGACCACAGAATCTTTAAACAGCACACAGAAAGCTGCGGCGACGCCGTGATCTGTCTTGGAACCATCGGTGTAGATGGCCACAGAAGCAGAAGGAGTGTAGCTATTTTTGTTACAGTTAATTATTTTGGAAGCAACATCTTTGGCAGGGTTAATTTCCCAGCTTTTAGAAGTAGTTTGAATTTCAGTATTGGGGAAAAAATTATTTGCTAAATTTATATTGTTTAATTGCAGGATATTAATTTTTAAGAAATTATATTCAGCCTGAAGATGAGCATGAGGAATACCTGTGATGACAGTGAGGGCATCAGTTGAGATCGTCTTGTAGCCCCTGGAGAGTTGTATGAGAAAGGTCCTCTGGATAGAGTTGATTTTGGTTTGGGCATCTTTCCTGAGACAACCTCCCCAAATGCCAACCCCATAGGTTATTATTTTGTCTATTATTGCATAATACCATGTTTTAAGGAAGGAGGTGGATATTCCCCATCTCCTTCCTACCATTTTGGTTGCACTGTGATAATGAGACATTGTTTTAATTTTAAGGTAATCCATGTGGGTCAGCCAATTGGGTCCCCTATCTACAGTGATGCCCAGGATCTTAAGATGGGGTACGTGATTCACACTGGCGCCGTCGATTCTCATCACAGGCATCCTTTTAAGCAATCTGGGATGAGAGAATGTAAGAGCCTGTGTTTTAGTAGTAGAGAGTGATAAGTCCAAGAATTCTAATGTGTGACTAAAAAGAGAGAGAGTGACTCACTGGCTTGGTCCTCCAGGTCCTTCCTGACTCTGCCCGAGACGATCAGCGAGAAGTCATCTGCATATGCAAATGTGGAAAACCCCCCAGAATTCATGCTTAGCAAGATCTTATTGGCTATAAGGTTCCAAAGAATAGGGCCCAGGCATAAACCCTGTGGGCAGCTTTTAGTTTGTGGCTTTTCAGAAAAACCACCGCTCCAATTGATAATAATTTTTCTGTGGGATAAATAAGAGGCAATGACCCCCGCCAAGTTACTCGGGCAGTTGAGTTCATATAAGGTGTTTAGAATATGAGACCACTCGATATTATCGAAAGCACCTTTTATGTCAAGGGAGATAAGAGTGGTATATTTTTCAGCATCAATGTTAACGGCGCAGGAATTCATTATCTGTTGTAAAGCCATTTCGCACGACCTGCCCTCTCTGAACCCGTATTGGTGTGGATGCAATAAATTATTGGTTTCCAGGAAGTAATTAAGTCTTATAACAATGAGTTTTTCTAGTAATTTTCCTAATGATGGTAACAGGCAGATCGGTCTGTACGAAGATGGTTCAGAGGGTAGTTTCCCTTGCTTTAGAAAATACACCACCTCTCCCTTGCGAAGAATTTTCGGAAAATAGTGAAATTTCAAGCAGAGATTTGTCCAGTCAATGATGATTTGTGGATGGTGTAATATGTATGCCTAAGAATTTTAAATCTATATGATCTGGACCTGGTGCTTTCTTAATATTGAAACTATGTAGAGTGGCTCGAACCTCAGCCTCCGTGAAGGTTGCATCCAAGGGAGCTGAGAAAGAGGGGATTGAAAAATTAGGGTATTTACTGGGAGAAAAAAGAATATCCGTGATATATTCAAGATTATTTTGTTTTGAGGACTGTGCTGGAGGACGCTCAAGATTCAGCTCTGTGGGTGTAAAATATTTGTTTGTGAAAAATTTTTGAGCTGTGCCAAAAGTGTTTGTTTGTGAAGAGCAGAATTTTCTCCATGCTTGGTTTTTAGCTTTGTTTACATGCTTTTTGAAATATGCCGAGAGTTCTATAATCTTTAATTTTTGTTGAGGGTGTAGGACTGGGTCTAGATATTTTAATTGTCTCTTAAGGGCTGTCAGTTTATTACGCACGGAGCGGAGTTTGGGACACCAGAAATTCAAGGCGAATTGCCGACCCGATTTCTTAAGTCTGAAAGTTGAAGAGGCAGCTGAATGGATCGAGTCGACTAAGTTTTCTGTAACGCGCTCTAACTGTGTGATGTTAGTTATTGTTGACATTAAATTTTGGATAGAAGACGTTGTTAATTTAAGATTAGATTTATTGTGTATATTTTCGAATTTGTAAAATTATTAGAATAGACGGGGAGGGGAGGTGAAAGGGCAAAAATATATAAATAAGAGTCAGAGCGCTGAAAATTAGTGATGTTAGGTTTTGAGGCCCGATAAATCGATTGCGGACATTTTCGAAGTACAGAATTATTACGAAGGGCGGGAAGGGATCGAGCGCAGGGGTAAAAATAAAGAAATTCAGATAAAATGTTGGAAATTAGTATTATTAGGTTTAAAAGCCTGAGAGAACGACTGCGAGTATTTTTTAAAGTCTAAAATAATTAGGAGGGTTGGGAACGGTAGGTGAAGGAGCATGCGAGCCTTGCGCGCCTGTATGCACAGCCGCAGGCAGTGGTGGCCCGAACCGATTATTCCACTGATGGTAGAACTTTTTTTTTTTTTTTATGTTTTTCCCTTACGATAATATAGTGATTCATCAAGAGTGTTGAACATAAATGCGAGCGTAGCGCACAATTGCCTGCGCTGCCAAGGGCAGTGGGGACCCGTTGCGACATTTTTTCCAATCACATTTATTTATTTATTTATTTATTTATTTTTTCGCATGATAAAAATTGATGTAATTTTGAGAATTAATTAAAACTGTAGTGATTCATTTAAAAATAGTGACCAGCGAAGCGGGCGTAAGCCTGCTAGTATGGTATAATAATAAATATCAGTCTACTTTAAAAATAACTTAAAATAGGTTTAGGTACAGTTTTATTTAACATATAAGTGTGTCTGAGAAGGGCTCCTGCCCTTCTCAAGCCCTCGTCCAATTATAGTAGCTATATTTGTTTAATTATTCTATTTTCTAAATCAAGGCTGTTATTATTTGCCTTTAAGCTAGGGTTAATCAAATTTTTACAGTAGCAACCAAATACGAACTTCAAAATATCAAATTTGTATTACCTGGAGTTATTTGATTTATGTTAATCTGAAAACAGTTATACATACAGATCAACCGTGAAAAAAATGGATTTTTGTATTCAGGGCACCTCAGAACGTAATATTATACAAAAAAGAAAAGTGTTAAAAATAGAGAGTTGCGTATGAAAAATTTATTTTCCTTCCTAAGCAGTGTTCGTCGACATAGTAAAATGTAGCAAAGCATTTCCATCATTTACATTCAATAAAGCAGAACGTTGCATTTAACTTTGAATAGCCCTGTGTATTGTCTGTAAACAACATGCACATCAAATTGCGTACTTAAATTGAGTTTTACATGAAATCCATCTAAGACAAACTGAAATACACTTCCAGTAACTTCCAAATATATCTCTAATATATCCAAATACTTTGGGTCGCCCTGTAAAAGAATGATGAATGATATCCATACCACAATCTACTCAAAGCATGCTTTCATGCATTAATATATGTATATAAATAAATATAGTAATTCCATTACATTTCAGGCTGCCTGTAGATGTTACACTGTAGTTACGAGAAATTTCTCCCTTAGACGTAATATATTTGAATTCTCTAGGATGTCCCTGCACATGAATCATTTACTTGATCTCAACGAGAAGTTTAGTGTAGCATTCCTATGTGATACAGATTTAGTATACCGAGTTTGGACTTCCTCCTACTATTTTTTCTTGAGATATGCTCATAACAGGCAGGTACACATACAGACCAACCGATGAAAACATGATTTTCGTACTTAGGGGACCTCAAAATTTGTAGAAATAACAAAACCCCATTTTCTAAAATTTGACCCATAAACAATACATTATCATATATATTATTAAGAGGAATTAAAAAGAGTATGAACATCTATTTTTCAATTTTTATTACTTTGGATATAAAAGCAAACGACTTTTTAAAGTGTCATTAGGAAGGCAAAATACAATTCATTGTTAAAGAATGCAGTGGGTACAGACATTAAAAACTGTTTATATGCTATGAGGATTTATATGCTCCAAGTTTTATTTTTACGAAGCCAAAACTACAAACAAAATAGGGAAGTTTTGAACGTAAGTACTGGAGACGATTAAACCCATTGAATTTAGAATTTAGAAATAATCCAAGTTAGGGTAGGTTTGCTCTGAAAAGAATAGAGAAACTACTAATTTTAATTATAAGACTGCATCATGCAAGGAGATTCTCGTACAGCATCATCACCACTACCTTCTGGCTGGGAACAACTAAACCAAGAGTAATAAAGTTGTTGATTTAATATATTGCATTTTGTTCAAGCTCTGTTCTTGTTTTCCAAGCACGAGGATACAGAAATCAGTAGAATAAGCTGTAATATGCCCTCGTGTCTTTTTGAACAGAGTCAAAATTTCGTTTGCCACAAGAAGCCACATGAGAAGACCTAGACTGGTTAACTGAGGACAGTCTTTAAAAACATTAAACTATTCCTTGATTGCAAAATGAATGCATCAGTTTCTAACTAATAAGCTGATTAATATCTATATAAAATTGAAATTTTAAAATATTGAATGGAATTGAATGGGCAGAGGACATTATAAATTACTAGGTATTCAAGAAATTTTAAACCTGAGAAAAATAATTGTAAAATACAAAAATTTTGTAAAAGATTTTAAATAATATTTCAAAATCTGTAAAAAGAAAAAAAACGTTTTATGTAGCAGTTAACATTTTATAATAACTCTAATTATATGTATATATATAGTTCAGAATATTGATTTTTACCATTTTCGTCATCCTTTCTCACACAGCACAAAATGTTTTTAGCTATGTTTCAAAAAGCTTACAATTTTTCATTAGCATAACACATTTTATGAGTTCTTTCTGGCTTGTTTTGAAATAATCTCCCTTTTTCTTTTTTTTTTTTCTTTTTTGTTTTTCCTGTGAAGTAAAGAAACTTTTCTGCTACGATCGCGGACATTTATATGTTTTTAAAACTATTGCAGAAAAAAAAAAAAAATGTTTCGAAATATTTCTGCATTAATGACAATTTTTCGATGATGGCTGATCATTACGTTTCCTAAATATTTTGTGTTGTAAGATTTGCCATTTCCCCTTACAAGTGCATTCTGCACACTTACTGAGAGAGAGAACAAATGTAATAATTTACATATATATGCATTTAACTCCGGTTCATGACAGTATTATACGACTTGAAATTACAACTTCAAAAAATATTTATAAAAAATACTGGAAAAAATTCGTATGGGACTATTGAATTGGAGACTACGTTTCCTGTAACAACACAGAAGCACGAAATCTTAATTTAACATTTTAACGCTCACTTTTCTTTTCTGACGTAATTTTAAAAATATCTTTTAGACACACAATTGATTATCTCTATATATTTAAAAAAAAAAAATTACTGTTGCCAGCGTCAAATTCTTTTGTCTGAGACCACATCTTCTCTCGAACAGAGTTCTCGTCTATGTCATGAAAGGTATCAGTGTTTGCCGAATACTCCAAGGAAGACATTTCAGTTGGTTTGAAATTTCTATCATCTGAATTGATGAAGTTATTAATTAAAAACATCGGATTAATAAAGGTACTCCATTTCTCATCTTGCAAAACGTTTCTTCAAATCGTTGTTCTCTCAGTCTTATGAAGTCACAATTACCAGGAAATGTAAAATGTCATCCATGGTATTAAAAAAAAATGTCAATGTTCCTATTGATAACAAAGAATTTAGTCGTCTTCAAATGAATAAAAAGAGTTATCTTAGATATTTTCAATGAAAAAAATTATTTTCAGATTGTAGTTTGTCGTCTGCAGATTTTTCCCCCCCTCTTTACTGAAAGAAAATTAATTTTCTTACGTTGTTTATATATATATATATTAATAAAGAGATTAATATCGTGTCTGTATAATTGAGTGCATTTATTTTCATTTTTAACGTGCATTTATCTTTATTATTTAAAAACATATTTTGGAATACTTCGGATATACTTTGACTTTAAAAGAATAATGTCAAACTCATATATAAATGACTCAAATATACTTATATATAAACTGATCTTCTAATTTCGCACAGACAATTTTTAACATTGCTGAATTAGGCATTTTTATGATACATTTCATGTTTCTATATTATGACACACAAAAAAAAAAAAAATAATAAAAATAAATAAATAAATAAAAATAAATAAATCAGCAATTACAACTTTTATAGAGAATCGAGTACATTTTATACTTCGTTATTTTAAGAAATAGGTCTGAAAGAATTAAAATTTGAAGCTGCAGGATATTTTTCAAATTAAAGTAATAATAATAGTATCCTTTTGGTACTTTTCCCTTTCGCCAGCGCAAATCTCGTCAAGCAAACTTTATTGGCGAAAACAATAGATTAATGGTGTAACGGTGAAATCCACCACAGAAGAAAGAAGCTTATCCTTTGGCCGTGAAGTTCGACACAATGTGTTGTTGAAAAGATGAATATAATCAAAGTCTCGAGAATTCACACATAGTTTTTATTAAATATATTCCTTAAAAGTTACACGTTGATAAAAATCAGTTCGGACATAAAAGTTATTATTTTCAAAACAATAATCCCAGAAAATTCCGAGTAGCAAGGGAGAGAGAGAAGGCAGACAAAAAAATCTTGCGTGTTAACTATACGATGACAAGAGCAAAAACTCCGGGTCTGCTTTTTTTTATCGCACGGGGAGAACCGCCCGGAAGGGAAGTCATATGTTTTCATTAGCTTATTTTCGCCAAAATGAATGCCAACTTCAGTTCTTTGTTTTAGATAATAAACTAATGTTAATTTTTTGAATTTGTAATGACGGTTTATAATTCTATTAACCCTGTATTCGCCAACTTTATGCCAAGCGACAGTTTGACGAGAGAAAAGACCGTTATGAATTGAAATCATTAATATTGCTTAATTTGAAATAAATTACTTCCGGTGTTGAAGATTAATGGAATATAAGCTAATTTGAAACTTAGATTTTTTTTTTTTTTTGTTTTACATTTAAAATTAATTTATATCCATTATGGATTTGATTAAATAAATGTTATATGTGTTACGGGACAACACTTTTAAAAACTTGCTTTGTGCAAAATTTCAGGAAATTTACTTTTTTTAAATGTTAAATAAATGGTCGTGTTTAATTAATTTTCTTCTTATTATTACTCAAAGTGGCTTTGAAACTATTACTCTTTCTAACACAATTAATAATTGATGTCGGTTGTATTACCTAATATTATTAACCTAGCTGTGCATAAGTCATGCATACAGATACTGCCTTAAATTATTATTTTTTTTTTTTATTTTTTTTTTTAAGGAATAGTTAAAAGTATAGGCATTAGAAAAAATAGGTAACTTTTTATTTATTTTTTATTTATTTTTTTATTTTTTAACAAGCAGTTATACCAAAAAAATCATCGCCAAGTAATGTCAAAATTTTAAAAGTTGCCGAAGTGATCATATACTAAAGCTGTAACGCAAAATAATTTAGACATTACAAATACCTTTCTACTCTTAAAAAAAAAAATTAAAAATACTGATTTTTAGCATAATATTTCATTAAATGATAATAATGTAGTATTAATTATTATAAATTTCAATTTGACACTGAATTCAGGGATTTTTATAACATTTTTCTGATTTTGTCTTTTGTTATGCACCATAAAAATTCCTATTCAGTGAAAGGAATAGAGGGCAGAACTCCGCAGGTGTTAATAAGTGAAGTGAGTTGAGGGGAGGTAAAACCTTCCTCAGGGTTTGGTGAACGGAGCGAGCAGGAACTAGAGCTCCGTAGTGGTATAAAAAAATATTTTCGAGGAAAATTCAAACTCATTTATAATTGACACCATCTTCTAATTGCGCATTTATAAATTTTTAACATTACAGAAACAGACATTTCTATGACACATTTCGTATTTCTAATTATGGCAAGAAAAATAAATCCATCGCCTAAACCTCTGATAGAGAATCGTGTATATTTTATCCCTCGTTATTTAAAGAAGTGAGTAGGAGAGAATTACAAATTGAAGCTGTAAGATTTTTTTTTTTTTTTTCAAATTAAAATAAAATAATAATAATAATAATAATAACAAACTTATTTTCTTTACAGATATTTTCGAATGTACAAAATGATTACCTCGCTGTACATTAAAAATATATATGTAACAATATCTACTGCCCTAAATGGAGTTTAAAATACCAATAGTAAAAAGTAAAAGCATTAGAAAAAACGGGTACTAAATTTAATATTTTATGTTTATCTACTTACTTACTTATTTATTTATAAGTAAATATACCAAAAAAATCAACGACAAATAGTGACAAAAATTTAAAAGTCATTAAGGGAGTCATATATTAAAGCTATAACGTAAAATGGTGTAGATATTACGAATTTCTTTCTATTGCTGATTTTTTAGCATAATATATTATTTAAAAAAATAAAAGAAAAAATGAAAGAAAAAGAAAAAGTAAGAAAAATACATTTCAATTTGATATTGAATATGGGAATTTCTGTAACTGCTTTCATTTTATATTATGCACTGTTAATATCCCTATTCTGTCAAAGACAAATCAAGGAATTAGTGGACAGAGCCCCACAGGTGTTAATAAGTGAAGCGAGTCGGTAGAAATCGAAGCCTCCCTCGGGGGTCGGTGAATGAAGCGAGCAAGGCTAGAACCCCCTTTTAAATATATAAAAACATATTTAATTTTCGAAAAGTTTCTGGTTTAAAACATTTATAAGTTATCATTATTAAATTCAAATGCTATTTAATTTTAACAGAAAAGCAATAAAATAATAAAAATCCATTAAAACAAGGGGGAAATGTTAAATGGTGTCAAATGTTTGGTTTCGCAACGAAATAAAGGAACGGTAGAGGATTAACTATAAATTTGGTACGATTTATATTCGAAGTCTGTAAATTTGTTTTAAAAATGCAGTTGATGTAAGATTTGAGCTCTAAAATATTTTTAACATTTGTATATTACTTTGAATTCTCAATTTCTTTGAATTATTCTTTTTTTTTTTACGTTGATAGGTTATGTCTTTAATAATTAATATTCAAAGTTTAATTACGTGGTATTTGTGCATAAACCTTTAAAATCAACTATTTTGTATTGTTGTATTCATTTCAAGAGTTTGTGGTATGTATGTATGTATAAGAAATAATTAATCTACAATTATAGTTACAGAAACGTACATTTTAATCATTCGTACTGATTGTTAGTGTGAAAAATCAAAATAATGGAAAGAATTTTGGCAAATAAATAAATAAATAAATAAATAAAAAATCTGATTGGCAATTTGTGATATACATTTTAATGACAAGGGCAGAACTTTTTTTTTTAGACAGATGACTTTTATCTATTTTATACCGTAATTTAACAACTGTGCAGTATTATACAACTGTGTGGAGCTGCATAGTTTAAACTTACTCTTTAGTAAAATTTTCATAAAATTCATGAAATTCTAAATTTGTTTTAATTTCAAAATAAAACTTTGCAATATAATTCATCTATTTTAATTTCGACACTTCGTTCCTATTTTAAAATATTGAAAACCTGTTATGAGTACTTCAGTATACATAAAATAATAATAATAATAATAATAATTAAATTGCTAGTAGAAATCTTGAAAAAATATGTTCTTAGCTATTCTTAATTCTATAAAAACAACAACAACAACGAAAAATAATTAATTAATTAATTAAAAAAAATAAAAATAAAATAACCACCTTAAATAGCTATGGGAGAAGAAAATTAAAAATAAAATTCCAATATTTCATCGTTAAAAGACAATCATAGCGATAAAATTAATATTAGAAAAAATTTACACTGTCAAAAAATATAACTCAAAAAACATCGGTCTTACTATAAAATTAATTTATGGCGACACACAAACTATAGAAGAGTATTTGTTTTCCCAACACAAAAATTTCCTACACATTTTTCTCTTCAGATAAATTTTCCTCGGGCATTCTAAGAAATAGTTACTTTATTGCACTACAATAGTACGTTATGAATAGAATGTTTTCATAGAAGTTGATACATTTTTCTATGAATTGGCGTCGATTTCACCTTTTTATATGATAATTCATGCATATAAATATTATGCAATTATATTAATTTACTGTCACACACACACTGATGTATGTATATATATGTGTGTGTGTGATACTGACATGTATTTATTTATATTCTTGTATTTTATATTGATGTACAGGGTGGCCATAATTAGACTGCAAGTGTTCAAGGGGTGCTGGAGAGAAACCTTCTGAGAATATTCCAGTGAAAATGGGTATCTACACGTTTCAGAACATGCGCAAGACAAATATGAAAAAACAAAGAAAATCGCCATTTTCACCCGCTTCATGGCGCTGTGCCGTGTTTCAATGCTTATCCACGGCATATATGCAAATTTTAAGCCCATCGAACAGTATAAAAACAAGACCACATTGAGTAATGGTCAATCATGACTCTGAATAAGAAGGAACGTGCATTGTTAGTGAAGATATTCTATCAGAATGGTAGCAATTATTCAGCTACTCTGAAATAATACCGGCATATGAAACGATTAAGAAGAGGTCCAATGAGTGTTAAAGGATTGAAAAATATAATTTCTAAATTTGAAGAAACAGGAGAATTGGGCGTTATTCCAGGCACAAGAGGGCGGTGTCCCGTAAACCCGGAAGCAGTCCAACTAATTGATAACGCTATCATGCTTCATAGACAAGGTTGCCCAGCAAGAATAAGAGCAAAAGACCAATAAAACACAAGCCTGTTTAAGCTTTAAAGAATATTAAAAAAAGATTTGGCGCTGGATTGAACGCCAAAGAGAAAAAATTCAAAAGCAGATAGCTGTTTAAGTAGCATTTCGTGTACCATCTTCAGTGCACAAGGAAATGAGAGAGAAATGTTCGTATATATACTAAAAGAAACGAATTCTAATCAAGCAATGGAATTAAGTGGATTATTAGGAGATTGACCAATAGGAAACTGAGAAACTGTAAATGTAAAAAATGTAGAAGAAATTAAGACAATTTTAACTAAATGTAAAATTTCCAACGAACAGACAAATGGGGTACAGCGAAATCACAATTCGGAATATTTTAAAGATTTTTATACATGTAAAAAGCTTCAAAGAAATCTAGTCCTTGAGTAGATTTAGGCCTGCAAATTATTTTAGCTAAATCAAATTTTTTTTTTTTTTTTTCTCCTAGCAATACTTAGAAATGGCCGATTTGTTCTTCCTTGTTTACGGACGTAACTAATGTGCTCTTTTAGATGGAATTTAAGACTGCGTTCAGTTTGACTAATGTATGATAAACCACTCTGGCAGAAAACACTGTAAATTCCCCAAGAATTATACATAGCTATAGTATCTTCTAACTGCGAAAGGGTGAATTCATTGAAAGGCAAAAAAAAAAATATTTTAAAATCATGTCGTTTGAGAAATTTAGCTATGGCATGACTTGATTTAGCAAAATATGGTAAAAAAAAAAAAAAAATACTGATATTTGAAGATTCATTTAGTAGACGAAGTGCGGAGAAGTTTCAACTTTTGGATAGATTTATTAATGGAAGGGTTATAGCCTCTGTCAATTGCTATGGCTTTCAGATTTTTTATTTCAAAGCTTAATAAAACAGAATCGGAACAAATATTGAGGTACGCTAAATGCTACCGAAACAGCTGTCTGCTTTTCAATTTTTTTATCATTGACGATTTTCTTGATTTTAGTTATAGAGAATATATATATATTCAAATATTTCCCTACAGAAAAAACCTTTTTTTCAATTCATGTGCACTACATTCATTCATTCGTAGTGTTAATATTTTTGTTATATATATATATATATAGATATATATACCGGGTGATTCAAAATAGATGTTACAGCGATTATCTCGCAAACTAAGATAAATAGAAATAAACTTCCAATTACAAAATTGGTGCAAATTAAGAGTAGATTTCAGATATCGGATTCTTTTGTACAAGGGGCTGTATACATATTAAATACAAAATTTAATTTTTATACGGCCCCTCCTATCATATTACTTATATTTAGAAAAATATTCTCCTCCCTCTAACAATCAAAATAAAAAAAAAATCATCTAAGTCAAAATCTCGCTGAGTTATTGCAATTTGAAAATTCTAGCATTTTTCGCCAAGACTAAAGGGGTTGTATCAAAAGTGAGAAATTGTAATTACTATTGCTTTTGTAATAAGGCACACGTTGATCAGCGTTTGGAGGGGGGGGGGGATAAAAAGAAATCATTCAGGGAAAGACGGCTATTTGAACCTGTAATGTCTCCTTTTCTCTAGTGAATACACAAGAGAATACTCATTGATAATTTAACAAATAAAATTTATGAATAATTTATGTACTGAAAGGGAATTTTCAAATTCATTTTTCTTTCTTTATGCATTCTCTTACTCATATACACTGTGTAGAGAAAGAATTGTTTTTGAGTTAAATTTCCGAAAATTAGCTTTTGTTATATTTGCACGTTTTCAGATCCTCTGAATTCAAAATTCATGTATTTAGTGGTTGGTCTCTCTCTCTCTGCGTGTGTGTGTGTGTCTGTGTGTTATTAGAATATCTCAAGAACAAATAGTAGCAGAAAATCCAATTCGACATTCTAAATCCGTATCATATTGCGGTGCTACACTAAAGTATTCGTTACGATCAGACAATTGTTTGTTTACAGGGTCATCCAAAAGAATTCAAATATATTACGTCTGTGAGCGAAATTTCTCATATGTACAGTGTGACATGTACAGACTGCCATAAACAAAATAAAAAGAACAAATTTTTTATACGCATAAAAGCATGTTTTATGCAGATTCTGGTATTGCAATCATTCATCATTCATTTACAGGGTTACCCAGAGTATTTCGATATATTGGAGCTATACTTGGTAATTGCTGGAAGTGTATTTCATTTTGTGTTACTTGTTTTACATATAACACTAAATTTACGCACACAAAGTCATGTGTATATAGTTTATAGACAATATACAGGGCTACCCAAAATTAAGGTTTTTATTATTAATATTATTATTATTAAATGTAATTGGTGTAAGTGATTGCTGCATTTTTTTTTTTTTTCGAAGAACACTGCTGACACAGAACGCAAAATTAATTTATCATACCCATACTGTAAACAAAGTAGCTTTTGGAGAGCGATTTTTTTTCTGTATAATATCACATTTTGAGGCCTCCTGAATACGAAAGGTAAATTTTTATTCGTTGATCTGTACATATATGAATTATCAGCATAATTTAACAACAAATAATCTGGTGTGCTACTCACACGACTTTCTATTACCCTGAAATTTAATACCATAAATACAGGTAGGAAATTAAGAGGTAACATAAAGAGTACTGATATGTAAACTTACGTTAAAATAATTCAAATTAGGATTCGTAAGAGTTTTAATGATAATTAGTTCTGTGTGAGAGGGGGGGGGGGAACTCCGGCAATTATTCGTTTTCTGAAATTATTCGACGCAGGCAATAATCAAACATTAAAAAATATGGCTTTGGTAATAATGAAGCCTTAAAACGTGTAAATACACAAAATACAAGCGATGCATATTTAGCTTAAAAACATACATCATTTATCATATGTCTATGAGGAATTCATTTCCATTCCTGATCAGCTTTCCTGGACATGGTAAAATATTATATTAAAGCACTTTCACTAACAATAAAAAGGAATATTATAGCTTAAATATTTGCAACCCTGTATATCTTTTGAAGAATATGTACAAACCACAAAGTGCACCTAAATATAAACCTATAGTAATAATATACGGCACAACCTAAATTGCACTTTCATCAATTTTCAGCTATTGTCGCATTATAATCTAGTTATTTTTTATAGCCCTGTAAATGAACAGTGAATGATTTCCCTGCCATATTCTACATGAGGCACGTTTTTATGCATAGAAAAAATATATGCTCATTTCATTTGGTTTAGTGCAGTCTGTAGGTATTAAACTCTATTTACCTGCAATTTTCCCCATAGACGTAATATATTTGAATATTCTTAAGTGGCTGTGTACACGAACCATTTGCTTCATCTCAATGAAAAGCTTAGTGTAGCATCCCTATATGATATATATTTAAAATACCAAGTTTGGAATGTCTGCTGCTATTTTTTTCTTGAGATAAACTGATAACAGATAGACACACACACAGACCAACCACTAAAAACACGATTTTCATATTTAGGGGACCTCAAAACGTCTAAATATAACAAAAACTTAATTTCGAAAATTTGGACCAAAAACAATACTTTTCTACCTTATGGGTATGAGAAAGTAATAACTACAGGAAATGCGAATTTGGTACTTTGGATTCCATATCTAGTTGCCACTTGAAAAGTTGATGAAGGTTTGAAAGTTTCAAGGAAATTGATAACAGACTTGATTTTTGTTTTAATAGGTATAGGCACCATAATTAAACGGGGGTTGAGAAGGGTGGGAACCCCCTGGAATACAATTATACATCTGTACCATATCATATTGTATACAAATCATTATTTTAGAATATTAACAATAAATATGAATTTCCTTTTGATTTTTACAGTATAAAGTTATTTAAATGTAATTCATAAGAATATCTGTCCCAAAACGCAATACATTGGCATTTTTTGTGCGTACCTGTACACAAACCAATTGTAAAGAATTAATTAATGCCATTTTAAATAGGGAATATCATATAGCAAACCTGAATAACATATGTCATTTCTGAATATATTTACAGACGCTGGGGGCGGGCAGACGGACAGTCAGACAAAAAAAGAAAAAAAAATGCAAATTGAAATCTTATTCACAGTTAAAAATTGTTAGAAAATGTTTAATGTAAACGAAAATACAATTCCAGCAAATGTCCAATAATAACCCTTAACGTAACTGAATATTTTTGCGTGCCCTGTAAATCTAATGTTAATCGTACTGTACAGTATAGAAAGCATTCTTTTGTGCATATGAATAACATATTTCGATTTCATTAAGATTTATGCAAAGTAATTAAATTTTGATTTATAGAAATATCTTCACATAGAACGCAATACTTTGGAATACTTTCAAGTGTCCCTGTATACAAACCAGTGATGGTGTTTACTCCATTTTCTATAGAAAATATCCGATAGAAAACTATAATATCGTTTTTCAATTTTATTAATATATGCATAAATTAAAGGTATTAAAATATAGTTTATAAAAATACCTCTCGTAGAAGACAATGGTTTGGAATACTTTCGGGTGCCCCCGTGCACAAGCTAGCAGATGTATTCACTCCATTTTCAATAAGGAACATCCGATAATGAACTCAAATAACATATATCAGTTTCAGGAAATTCTATGAATATTTACGGGAGTTAGAGCGCAGACACAGAGAAAGACGGATGGACAGACAGACAAACCGAAGTCATTAACACTTTTCAATCTTGCTGGAATTGTTAAAGAGCCGAAGTCATTAAATATATCAACCATGATGGAAAGTAGTAAAAATAAAGCGCGAAAATTCCACACGGTTTTGCTAGTCTTTTAGTTTTTTCCCCTCTCTTAACGTGTTTTAATTTGCAGGTGACCCCTAAGAAATTTAACTATTAAATTTGTTAACAATACGAAATAAAGTAAATTTGCATTAAATTCTTAACATTGTTGATTTCACGTGTTTGAACGACTTTAGTTGCTATTTTAAAATAAAGGATCTTTTTTTAATTTTTCTCAACTCATAGATAACCCCCTAAAGTCAGCCCGTTGGCGTCGAAAAATAGATGCCAAAATTGAAAAAAGAGTGGTGTAAGTCATCATTTTCAAATTGCAATAACTCAGCGAGATTTTGACTTACGATTTTTTTTTTTACTTTGCTTAGAGCGAGGAGAATATTTTTCTAAATATAAGTCACATGATAGGAGGGACCGTATAAAAATTAAATTTCGTATTTAATATGTATACAGCCCCTTTGACAAAAAAATTCCATATCTGAAATCTACTCTTAATTTGCTCTAATTTTGTAATTGGAAGTATGTTTCTATCTTTCTTAGTTTACGAGATAATTGCTGTAACATCTATTTTGAATCACCCGGTATATACACACACATATAAAACTTTTAAAAATTTCATTATACTTTTGAGTAGATACGAAAAGTAGAAATGTAAATAAAAATATTGGATAGATATGTAAAGTCTCATTTTATATTATAAAAGGAAGTGATTAATATATCTACTAGACGTCTAATGTTGAACTAGCAAATGTGTCATTCTGGATTTCTCAGGTTTTTTTTTTTTTTTTTAGAAAAAGTTAGTATCATGAATATTTTTTTTAAATAGTTAAAGCAACTAATTTATAATTTATACAGGTACAGAAGTGCTGGCGCGCGCGCAAACACACGCACACAAACACACACACACATACATATATATATATATACTTAATTTCAATTTGTACATTTTTTTCTTTTTCTTTTTTTTTACTACCGGAATTTTTTTGTACAAATTTTTAATAATCTTTTCAGCAGTTTTTTTTCGATTAATTATAATGATATATATATATATATTACAAAGAAATATTGGTGTTAAAGAAACTTTTCAAGATGGCACTTATATATATATAATATATACACATGTATCTATTCAATATACATGCACTATCCATCTGCGTATCAACAATCCTCGATTAAACATATACATAGATAACTAAAAGCAAAAAATTTTAGCTTTATTTATTCAGTATAAACATTTACTTATGTAGCTTTGTGTACAAATCAAATTATCCATGAACCAGATTAAAAATACTATAAAAATATTGGATAAATTCTTTCAAAGACCACTCTCCATAATTCTTTGTCAAGAACACATTTTTGAGAAGAGTTTTAAGTCGATAGCGCTTAAATGTCTTTATTCCCAATTTTCTGTATCGACTGAATTGCAGTGAAGCATTAAAATAAGAAATTTTTTGCGCTATAACGCTATTAAAATGCTTAATTTGTTTCCCTGTTATTTCTCCTGGGTGGAAAAAATATTTAGGATACAGCCTTAAGGTATTTACTCGTATAAGTATTTCTTAAGTAGATTTCTGCATAACTTCCAGATATCAAGCGAAAATGTTAATTAGCATCTAATGCGTATGACTAAAAGCTTTATTGAAATATACTTCTTAAATTAAATTACATTTGTATCGATTTTTTGTATGCATGAAAAAGAAATTAAAGGAACAAATGTTGAACATCGTTCTAAATTACGTTATCCTTACTGAAAGGAAAAGTGATTAATGGTCAAAATTAAATTACTTTTCTTAACCGATATTAAAATTACTTGTATGTATTTTTTATAAATCTCAATTAAGAGGGCTTAAGAGGATTAATTTACTATGTTTAATTAATTTTAAAAAGTACTTTAAAACATCTATCCTTTTACAGTACAGTTTTTCAGTCAAAAGTATTTACATAGCTGAAGTTATTATTATTATTGTTGTTGTTGTTGTTATTTTATTTTATTTTTAAGATTAAATATAAATCAATGGTATAATGACATGTAAAATTTTATAAATATTTTAGCTTGAATTTTGCAGAAAAATTTATTTGAAATTATGCTATACATTATATTATTTATTCATTTTTTTTTTTTTTTTCAGCTATAATAAATTCCAGAACTTGCTTAATTTAAATAACGTTGATAAAAGTAAAGTGAAAAAAAAAATGTATTTGGTTAGTATTATTTGTCAATTTCCTCTTTGCGCTTTAATTACTTAACTATTAATTTATTACAATACATTCATTTTGAAAACAGCAGTATCAACAACATTTACTAATTTTTGAAATACCAATAGTTAAGTACTATTAAATGACGGCCTTTTTTTAATATAATAGTTTCAATAAAGTTCAATACTGTTTATGACATTGGTTTGTCTATTGGTCTGTCCTTCAATCCATCCATCTGTCTTGTCCATCTGCGTTCATCCATGATTCTGTCTGTATTTGGTATTGTTATTCAAGTTTATTATGAAATGAAAATATCTCCCAATAGAAAATAGTGTAAATATCCCGAATGATTTGTGTAAGTGGTCGCCCTAAAGAATTTTAATGTTCTGAGTTCTATGAGAAGTGTTTATATAAAACATATTATATATATATATATATCTTAAACAATTTTAAAATTTATATCCAAGGAAAAGTTAATACAAGATGTTTCTACGAACAATTAAAAAAATATAAATTAATCAATAATAAATTGAATTATTCAACAAATTACAAATGAATATTTATTTAGTAAAATAACGGAACAAAAAACTGTATATAATCAGCGAAAAAACTATATACTCTCAATGTAAAAGCTCCATATTTACCAAACAAATACAAAAGAACAAACATAAATAAAACAAAATAAATTGCGAGTTATTGAAATCAGGAATAAGTAAGTACATAAAAAAAAAAAAAAATACATTAGGTTTCAGAAATACATTAATTAAATTTTTCAGATAATGGAAAACATATGAAAACACAAAATAACTTTTTGATTAATTTGCCTTTAATACAAAACAGAAAAAAAAATGCAATCAAAGAAAGAAAAAATAAATAAATAAAAGAAACGGAAGATTAAATTGAAAGCTCCAAACAAAGATGTTGTTTATAAAGATTGAAGCTTAGAGAAATTTATCTTTTTAGTTTAAATTGATAAAGCTTATATATATATATATATATATAAATGTAATAAGAAAAAAAGAAATTGAAACCTAACTAGACGAAAGCTGTTGATATATATAATAAAAGTAAAATATGTAGAAAAGTAACGGAGGTTTTAATCATTTGTTTGAATAATTAATTGCCTTTATTATTAATAATTTTGACTTTTTAAGCTGATTTTTATTAATTATTCAGCATATATATATTTCTTCACAAATAAACACTTTTTAAGTTGCATTTACATCTGTTTTTTAAGCTTAAGTTCTTCTTTTATCAAAGAAAAAAGTAAACTGCAATTTTTCAGTAGATAATTTCATAAACAAAATTGAGATTGATTTTCATTTATGACAAATGCAGGAATCATTTTTTGAGGAACTTTATTCTTACGTAATATCACCAATGTTTATATTACGCTAGGTGTTTATTAGACATCAAATAAGTTAGATCTCGAAATCGTCATTGAAACGAACTTTGTTATTTGTAATATTTACTAGCATTATCTTCTTCTTCTTCTAGTGCAACTACGATTCATCGTTAAAGCAAAATTAGTCTACTATATTTATTAATATACTTCATAAGATTTTTTAATATAATGTGTCTGGCAGCGAAGGGAAACTTTATCATATGATAGTTTTAGTCTGTACTTTAGTCACTTTCTTCCATATTTAATAGACTTCGATATTCCCCAGCTTTTACAGCAAAATTCATTTATTGTTCTAAATTTGAATTTTTTATTTACATAAAATATTTTTTTCGGATGCCCGCTACTGGTACCTAAAAACTACCTCATCACTACTAGTACAAAACCTTGTCTACTACTGGCTCATTTGATTTTTAAGTTTTTACACAGCTCAGTAATTTCAGTAATCAGAATCGGAGTTGTTCAGTTATCAGATAATCACAAAACATTATCAAGAGCTTCTTCCCTGATTTTTCTGGGTTTCGTATTGGACTAGTAGGCTCAGTTTGTTTTTCACAGGAACACCAGTAGTGAAGTAACACTGACTGGAATTAGTTTATTGAGAGTTATGTTTCTTTCTGTTCTTCTCTGTGCTTGACATTCGTTGAAGTTATTGTAGTAATGAAAGCGAGACCTTCCATGTATTATCAAAATTGTGAGGGTATGTCTTTAGACACCTTTAGGAATGACTCCCATCTCGTTGCCAATACGCCTTATGTATCTGCCTCAAGTGCAACCCACTCGACCTGAATCTCAAACTAACTTATTGATGTGGAATTATGGGTACGCTATAAATTTGCACTCATGGATTCTGTAATTGTGAAAGCTTTACGATTTTGAATAAGAAATGTACAAATACTTACAAGCGATATTAAGTATCGAAATACAGTTGAAATGTCATACACTAGTTTTAGTTTTGATCTAGACAGTTTTTCTTTTTTTCCAGTGTTATAATGAAATTAATAATTGTGCTGCATGCATAATACATTTTTTAATTGACTCATTTCTTTTTTTCCAAATTTTGAAGGTTGGAAATGAAGTTGAGTGGGTTAGAGCAACGTCTCACAAGAGCTATATGGAGTAACCAATTGCCTGTGGTTTTTATCAACTTTAAGAGTGATGTGGAAACATGTAATCACAATTTCAATCCTTCGCTTCGAAAATGGTACCCAGAATAAGTAATATTATTAGGTACTATTTTTACGAAACATTCAGGACACTGCAGCCATAACAAATTTTACATGCATCACACTTCATTAATGTACACAATGTCTTCGTTCGGCTCAATTACTGATTCCGTAATCCTCTGATGTTCTATTCTCTACAAACATAAGTTCCAAACCGGACTGTCACAGTCCTACCACTCTTAAATATGGCGAAAAGTGGAATCTGTGATTAAAACTAACGACAAAGCCATAATCGCCAGATAATTTGAAAAAAAAAATCTCAATATTTTCCATTTTTTAAGTTACCGAAACAATTTCTAAACTTCATCTCACAAACACTCAGGAAAAGGACATCCAACAACACTACCCCCTTCATTTTTAATTATATCATGCATATATCTTGCTTTTGAAAGGAGGGTATTGGAACCACAGACTAAGGAATATAAGGAATATTAAGAGAAAATGAATATTTCTAAATCAGTGATTGTAACGTTTAAGATCAAGGTTAGCTTTTCGATTTAGTCATAAAACTGCCATTATTTGAACCAATCAACAAAGGTGATGATACCTGATTGCATAAACGTTGACAGAAAACAAGAGATTGCAGATGAAATGGTCGTCCATATCACCAATGAGGGAAATTAATCTAGCGATGATGATGATGAAGACAGTGACAATCAAAATATGGCCAAAAATTGCTGCAGAAAAATGCCAAAGAAACGTAAAACAAAAAATAATTCAGGGCCTTTTTTACGTAAGAACTCTTTAATTGTTGTAAAAATAGGAACTGCATATAGTGTGTTTGTATAATGTTTGTACTTGTTGAAATATATGTTTAAACTAACACGAATTATTGTATATACAATTTTCCCTTTAACCGAGTTTTTCGGTTATCCTAATTACTCTTGATCACCATTTATTCGAATGATCGGACTGTATTACTTAGAAAATAACGATAGACATAGATTTATTTTATAAATATAAACGTATAACGAAATATTCATTTTCCCGATCAATTCTAACAAAGATTTTTAATTAGAATTTTAAAATTTAAACACTATTGTAATGATCATGATTCATTGATTTTATATAACAATTTTTGCTAATAATGAAATTAGCTGCTTCAAAACTACAAATATTTCTATAAATATTTTAATACAGGGGTCGTACCTCCTCCTCTTTATTTCAGGACATTTTCAAGGACGAGAAATTTACCCTTTTTTTGCTACCACCATTTTTATACAATAATCACTATCCTATTTATTCATGTGAAATTATTATAAAAATGTAAAAAAGATTTATATATGAAAATAGTGGTAGAAAGAAAAAAAAAATTCTCATTTCTGAAAATGTCCTGGATAAAAGGTGGGGAGACAGCCCAGGTTTTACATCAATAAATATCCATTTAATATAAATTTTTAAATTGTGTCCGCTTTATTATTACAAAAATTAAAAATACTTTAAAATTTTTGTTCAAAAAATAAAACACATATTAGTCGGAAAAAAAAAAAAATTGAAATACTCCAAATAAATATTAAGCATATGAAAGATTAAAAATTTGCATAACAAATATTAAAGATATTTTTTAAAACTTTCAGCACATTTAGTACTCCTCCAATTAAACTAACTCGTAAAAATTAATTGGTGTTTTCGAAAAATCATTAAAACTCTTTTCAGCTTAATTAAGTGTTATCAATAATAACATTTTTTAAAGAATTTTAATTGCTTTCATTTTTTATGAAAGCACATTTAATCTTCCTGCTTGTTTACTTTTTTTTTTTTTTTTTTCAAATTTTTATTGTTTAACCGCAGTGAAAGAAAAAAAAATATTTTAAAATATTCAAAATAAATGACATGTTGGCTTTTCAAGAAAACAATGTGCTAATTAATGCCGAAATTTAATTTCATTTTACAAGGTAAAACGTATTATTGTCATTACCTTAAATAAAAAGTATTTCTATAAAATAAATTATAAGTTTTTTATTGAAACTTTTTTAAATGGATAATTTTTCGACGACAATATTTTCGCTGATTTCATTAATGCAATAAATGCTTTTTTTTATATATATATATAATGTATGTTTCAGATATTTTTATGCAAAAGTTCTAACCTTATCGTTTGAAATAAATTAATATTTTATTTTTAATTAATTCTGGTTATTTATAAGAAAAAAATTTGTAGTTTTATAACAAAATTTCAATTTCCTTTCCTGTTTGTAGTAATTTTCTTTACTTATTTATTTTAAATGTATTTTATTTTATTTTTTATTTCTTTATTTTTATTTCTTTATTTTTTAGAAAACATTTACTTTTTTTAATTTGTCCTTTATATGTATTTATTTATTTTTGACGAAAAAATAAATAAATTATTAAAAGCTGGTGCACAAAATATGTTTAAAATAAAATTGAAAGAAACGTACAAAAAAGTCTTTAAGGAATGCATATAGTAATCGCTGCTAAAGAACATAATTTAGTACTCTAAAGTAAAGTATCTTTTTCTTTTTGTTCCTCTTCGCATTTTTTAGTATATTTAAAATAACTGAAAAATTTCCTCCCGTGTCACATCAAGTGAAACATATATGAAGTAAAATTAAGAGATAATGTACGAAATAAATTTTAAGAAAATATAAGTAACCATTGCTAAGGTACACAACACATTTATTTATAGTTACCTCATTTCTTTATATGGAACAATAGACAAAGAAAAAAAAAAAAAAGGCTTTGTTCTAAATTAATTTCTCTTTTGTACAAAATTATATATCTATTGCTTAGAAAGAAAAAATAGGCTTAGGTTTGTTTTATATATCATTTATTTAACCTTCCTGCTTAACGCATTAAACACCGTTATATGAATCACATCAAAAAGGTTAAAATTTTTGTGTGTTTTCAGTTTCAATATGCATTTCTAATTATTTGAAGTTATTTTTTTTTCTTTATTTTGTTAGAAGATATGGTATGGTCCCAAAATGGGAGACTTAACATTCAATGCGGGTAACATAGATATATCCTCTACAATGACAGTTGAATGTTTAATTTCAATATCTTTCTAAATCAAGTAAAAAAATCCCCAAAATAATTTTTATATGTTTTATAAAGTTAATTATTGGTACTTTAAATTCTTATTAAATACACTCATGTTTGTGAAAATTGCAACACCACGAAGGTGTTATGCAAATTGAGCCAAACTTACAGGAAATGTAAAGTGAGGTAAAACATGCAAATGATTAGAATTACAAAGCGATTGCGCATGCGTGGGACAGAACGTACTCCTTATCAGTCGCTTGTTCCAGGTATATGAAGGACGGTAAAGGTGCGTTGAAATCTGTTTATCGTCCTCTGTCTGCGGCAAAAGTTTCATTGTTGGTCAATATGAATCGTCAAAAGCAGAGGGTGCCATGCAAACAACTAACGGAGTTCGTACGAGAACGCATCGTTGGAATGCAAGATTGTGGATTTTCGTATAAAAAAATTGCAGCCCGCACGCAACGTAATGTCGAAACAGTGATGCGAGTTTGGAAAAATGTACAGAGGAGAACCAAACAAGCCGAAAACCTGACAGTGGGGCACGCAATAGAACAACGCACGAGACAACAGACACCTCATCCGAATGACTGTGACGGACCGTACAGCGTCCTCTCGTGAGTTAGTACAACGTTGGAGCACGGCTACAAGTGTTTTGTTATCTTGTTCCACGGTTCGTCACCGTTTGCTGCAGCATGAACTGTGTGCTAGGGTTCCTCTATGCAGGATTCCCCTCTCATTGAATCACAGACGCCTCCGACTTCAATAGGCTCCGCAACACAGCACGTGGTGTGCGCAGTGGTAACAAATTGTTTTCTCTGATGAATCTCGCTACAATCTGGAGTACAATGATGAAAGAATACGCATCAGACGTTACAGAGGGAGGGAATGTCTGCTGCGTTATCTAGAAGATAACGAAGAAGACGCATTCCGCATTTCAGCAGGATAATGCCCTTCCACATGTTTCTCAGACTGCACAAGCCTTCTTCAGTACACAACAGGTTTTGCTCCTTCCATGGCCTGCTTATTCCCCGGATATGTCGCCCATCAAGCATGTTTGGGATTTCATTGGTCGGTGACTCACTCATACAATTGGTGGGAAAACAAAACACTTGTAGCCGTGCTCCAACGTGGTACTAACAAACGAGAGGACGCTGTGCAGTCAGTCACAGCCATCTATCACAGTACGTTATCCAGCGTCATACCGCACAAACGCCTAGCATCATGGTGCGGTAAGCTATTGGGTATAATTGTCCATCCCATCTAGTGCTCATTGCGGGCAACCTCAACAGTGATCGGTACATAAGGGAAATTTTGGAGTCAGAGTTCCTTCCCATTCTTCGACGCATTCCGTATTTCAGCAGGATAATGCCCGTGCACATGTTTCTCAGACTGCGCAAGCCTTCTTCAGGGCACAACAGGTTTTGCTTCTTCCATTTGCTTATTCCCCGGATATGTCGCCTATTGAGCCTGTGTGGGATTTCATTGGTCGGCGACTCACTCGTACAACTAATGGGGCGCACAGTAAGATTGAACTTTGGCGTCAAGTCGAAGCCATCTGGAATTACATTCCCCAAGATTACACTCAGAACCTGCATGATTGAATGCAACGACGTGTACAGTCTCTCATCGTTGAGCGTGGCGGACACACAAAGTACGAATTTTAGACTTTTTTTTTTTATCTAGTGCATTTGATCGTTTATTTGCACCACTATCTGTAATATGCGGGATAAATTTCATTAATTTAAGACAATTCTTTCATAGTGTTGCAATTTTCACAAACATGAGTGTATATTCAAACCATAAACTCGTAAATTTTCTTATCTGTGTAATTTTCTTTGTTTACAATTTTGTATGAATCGGAATTAAACAATTTTTATGTAACTTGATCTTAACTTTCTAGAACCATAAGTGCGTACTCTATTTACAAAGTTTACATTTTAATTCTCTGCCAGCCTGAGTGATAAAATGATTTACATTACCAAAGCGTATGCTAGAGTTTATTGATGTATGTAGTCCAAATCAAAATATTGGTAATAACTCTAGTCTCTCGAATTTCATCAAACATACACTGTAAAAATTATGTCCTATTTGCTGCCAGAAATTCTCTGTAATTTGTGAAAATACGCGTAATTAAAAAAAAAAAAATTACATTGTCATAACATATTTTCTCAAATTACAAAGAATTTCTGGCAGCAAATAGCGCAGATTTTTTAGAGTGTATAGTTCAATGTTTCGTAAAAATGTTAATTCAGACTTTTTTCTTTTTATCCTGCGATGTATTCTCCAAGCTGCTACTACAGCCATGTTCAGAATGTTCGTGAAAAATGGCCAACATAATTTCTTACATTTTATTCTCGGTCGGTAAGAACTCAAAGATTGATTAAGATCTACGCCGACCATATTTTTGTTGATCCAACTTATTCCATTTGTATCCATTTTGTAAGGATCCATTTGGATCCATTTTGTAAGATCCAACTATTCCTGGTGGAGGAAAATCAGTCATCTTTTTAGATGTTTGCTCCAACGTTTTACTAGCCTCATAGGCTCCATATATTCAAAATTCGATACAAAGCATACAACTTTATCGTATCGTCTTTCTATTATACTACACTAATATTCCTTATCATAAAGTACTGAATTTTCCTTTTTTTCTTTTCTTACTAAAATTTTCTTTTCGTGTAAAGTACAGTTCTGAAGTCAATTCTCTCTCTCCGTTTCACGTTTTAGCTTGACGTAATTATTTGTTTTAATTTCTTGAAGCAATGGCAGTGAGTTGAAAAATTTGTCACTATACACATACTAAAAGAGCGTTGGATTTATTCTGCTAGTCAAAAGAAACCAAGTTTCCCATTTTGAGAACTTTATAAATAAACAACTGTAAAATCGTATCCATGCAAATTAAAGTTTTTGTAAAGTTTCATAACATTTTTTTTTTGTTGTTGTTGTTGTTTTATTGATAACATATACATCAGATTTGTATGCTTGACTTATAGTCCGTTTGTAAATCTTCGTCAGATAACGACAGATAGCACATGACAGAATTAAAATACGAAGAATTGGAGAAAATACCCAAGACCAGCGCGGAAATCGAACCCACTCTCCTACGCTCGACGTTCATAACAGTTATCTCACAAATCAAGTTTGATGTACTAATACACTATAGAAGTTGAGATGTAACGTTACTATAAATAGAAAATCAATGCCTCATAGCAGCGTCACAAATCTGTCGATAAACACCCAATTTGTATTTTTATATTAATGTGTCGGGATTAAATAGGGTAAAGGTTATTGTATAAAAATAGCAGCAGCAAAGAAGTAGAAACTTTTTCACCGCTAAAAGTGTTCTGAAAAAAGGGCGGGATCTACGACTATTGTATTAAAATATTTATAGAGATACTAGCAGGCTACGCCCGCTTCGCTAGTCACTATTTTTAAATGAACCACTATAGTTAATGAATTCTAAAAATTGCATCAATTTTTATCATGCGAAAAAAAAGAGAAAAAAAAATGTGATTGGAAAAAATGTCTCAACGTGTCCCCACTGCCCTTGGCAGCGCAGATAATTGTGCGCTGCGCGCGCGCATTTATGTTCAACACTCTTAATGAATCACTATCTTATCGTCAGGGAAAAACATTAAAAAATAATTCTCCCATCGGTGGAATAATCGGTTCGGGCCACCACTGCCTGTGGCACGCATACAGGCGCGCAAGGATCGCATGCTCCTTCACCTACAGTTGCCGCCCCTCCTAATTATTTTAGACTTTAAAAAATACTCGCTGTCGTTCTCTAGGGCTTTTAAACCTAATAATACTAATTTCCGACATTTTATCTGAATTTCTTTATTTTTAACCCTGCGCCCGATCCCTTACCGCCATTTGTAATAATTCTGTACTTTCGAAAATATCCTCAATCGATTTATCGGGCCTCAAAACCTAACAACACTAATTTTCAGCGCTCTAACTCTTATTTACATATTTTTGCCCTTTCATCTCCCTTTCCCGTATATCCTAATAATTTTACAAATTCGAAAATATACGCAATCGATATTTGTTGGTTTCAAAAACCTCCATGTACCAATTTAATAACTTTACAAATTCGAAAATATCCGCAATCGATTTGTAAGTATCAAAAACCTCTATGTACCAATTTTGAGCGACCTAACTCTATTTTTATTTTTTGCCCCTCCGTCCCCTCCTCCCGCCCCTCCTAATAACTTTATAAATTCGAAAATATCCGCAATCGATTTGTAGGTATCAAAAACATTTATGTACCAGTTTTGAACGGTCTAACTCTATTTTTATTTTTTTTGCCCCTCCGCCTAACCCCCACACATACCTTTCTGACCCTCCTAATAACTTTACACTTTCAAAAATATCCTCATTGGACTTGCAGGTCTCTAAAACCTATCTGTACCAATTTTGAACGGTCTAACAGTATTTCTTTTTTTTTACCCCATAGCCCCACTTTCCCGCCCCACCTGAGACTAATTTCTAAAATTAAAGAAATTAGTTTTTATGTATTTATGGGAGCTATATTTTAGAGCAAAAATGTCTTACACATATATTTTTTTTCTGTTTGCAATATAAAGGATTATTTCAAATCACGTTTTGCCCCCTCTCCTCCCCTCTTGAGGGCTGAATTTAGAAAATTGCAGAAATTAGTTTTTAGGTATTTGTATTAGAGAAAAAATTTCACATATATCTGTTTTTCTGTTTGAGATATATAGGAGTATGTGAAACCACGTTTTGCGCATGTGAAATCCCGTTTTGCCCCCTTTCCCCCCTTGGGGACCGAACTTCTAAAATTCCAAAAATTGGTTTTTAGATAATTAAATCAGATATATTTTAAAGCAAAAATTTTACGGATATCTGTTTTTTTCATTGAGATATGAAGGTTTTTGTTAAATCACATTTTGCCCCCTACACCCCCTTGGGGAGCGAATTTCGCAAAATCGCTTCAATTTGTTCTATATGTTCTATAACCTGACCCAGTTTCAAGTCAGTGGCTCCAGTAGATTTTGCTGCGCGTTGATGAGTCAGTGAGTGAGTGGAAGTACTCTTTAATATATATAGATTTGCAGTTTTCAAGCAGTTAGTTTCATTTCTAGAAAAAATGTGGCATTTAAAATACTGGATGATGCGATTCCTGATATTAACAAAATGCATATCTGCTTTTTGTTACGAAAAAAGAATTTAATCACTGCAGTTCTGAATTCAAAAGGGAAACAACTCCCTCCGGCTCTTTTGGAATGTTAGATTGGTTTCTTTTTTCTTGCAAAGTGTTTACCATTTTGAAACAAGTTGGCAGATAAAATTTATTAATGAACTTTGGTGTACATACTGATTTGAGCTGTATACATATGGTGGTTAAGCAAATCGATTCATAAATATCCTTCTTATGTCAATTTTAAATTTAACGAACATATTAAATGTATTTCTAAGACAAGCCTGTACGAATTCGGTTCGAATTAATTTAATATTTCAAAAGATATCGTGGTGACAAATTTTCAGGTGAACGCCACTTGGAAATAAGATGACGGAGCAACTTGTTTAACAAACTCATATAAGCTATAAGTATACTTAGATAGCTATATGTCCATTGTCTAACTTTTGTTCGAATTAGACTAGTATTTCAAAAGTTATCGTGGTAGTAAATTTTTAAGCGACACCCTGATTTTAAGTGGCCACAACTTGCAAACAAAATGGACGAGCAAGTTGCCCATCAAATTCTTCCAAAATATTTGTATAATAAGTTCAAATTAGGTTCAAATTAATTCAGTATTTGAAAAGTTATCGTGATGACAATTTTTTAAGTAGCAGCTGTTTACAAGTGGCTCCTTAATTTAAGGAATCCGTCATTGTGTTTCCAAATGGAGGATCAAGTTCATTCATAAACTTGTTAGAACTTGTTAGACGAAAGGGGGCCACCACTCAACACTATATAGCGGTATGGAGTGTTTTTGAGCCTCCCCCATGATTTATTTAAATAATAATAATGATAAATACAATAACACCGTCATTCATAAACTTGGTTGAGACACTTATGTGATCAATGTTTGAACAAATCAGATTTAAGAAAATTCGGCATTACATTTGCTTTTACAATGTAGATGGCGCCACTTGAAAACAAAATGGCGGAACTACTTGATTAACAAACTCATTCAAGATATTTGTGAGCTAAATGCATTGACCGACTTTGGTTCGATTAAGTTTATTACTTCGGAAGTTATGGTGATAAAAATATTTCCAATATATATACATAGATATATAGATTGATATACATATAAACTAAGTGATTCCACCAGGTCGATTTCAAAATAAATCAATTAAAGTAAGTAGATTTTTCAACTTTATGTAGCAGATATTGATGGAAATTAATAGCTTTTACAGACGTAATGTAATAAAACTTATTAAACGCAAAATTTCTTTAGAAAATATGTTTGAGTTCTTTTCCAGATCAAAAACGTACACAAGTGTATAAATAAATAATTAAATTATACAAAATTTCCTAATCTTAAAATCATTATTTTTTGTTTTCTTTTAATGTATTCATAAAACTATAGTATATCAGAAATATGTGGTGATATAAAACATACTAATATAAGTTCGAGAACTTTGTACACAGTAATATCACTATCACTGAGAAATTAGTAATGCAGAATTCAATTTAAATGGCTGAATACATGACTGCATTATTAAATACAGTTAATGAAATCCTCGTATGGGACGAATATATAAAGGAACTACTTATAAAGCACAATGTGAATCGAGTTAGTACCTCATGGAGTCTGTAATTTTAGCATAATATTGATTTTTCATAATATGTACGCATTTGCGTATAAACCTATATTTTAGCAAATACATCATATTGCGTTGACATTTAAATTCAATATAATTACATTAAGCATAACACATACACACACACACACACACACATATATATATATATATATATATATATATATATATTGTAGATAAATTTTGTGCAAATTAATTTAGAAGAACTAAATAAAAATTATTTTTATTTTAAGATAAAAAATAAATAGCGCAATCATAAACGAAATTTGTGTTATTTCAGAAATAAATAATTTGTATATTCAAAAAACAATGATCAGACAAAATCTTTTAAAAAATGTACCCTCTAAGGGCTTAACTAAATAAATGTCTTTCTATTGACTAAAGTCGAGTATGTCGAGTTATCCGTTCGAAAGTTTTTTTTTTTTTTTTTTTTTTTTTTTTTTTTTTTTCAGGATTTTTTATTAAGATTCTAGGATTCTTAAATAAACCTCCTCGGGGCCACTTTTGGATTACTTTTTAATTCTTATATTTATAATACAGAAATTCATTTACTTTTGCTATAATACAATTCAGTATTTTGTATATATAAGCTTGCAGTATAGTGGGTGCGTGTGTAAAGAATTTTTTTCAGATGCAAAACTGCATTTGGTAATGAATTATCTTTCAATAATTTTGTTAGAAAGATAGTAAGGTATGAAAACTGATGACATGCTTTACGCTAAAAATTTGTTTTCTTGGCCTATAAGAAACGGTTTAAATCAAACTTCTAAAGATAGAAAAATTCTTGCTTGGAGAAAAACTTTTTTTTATTATTATTTATTTAAGGGATATAAAAACCAGTAAGTTTTGTTCCAACATAACATTATTACAAATTAGTACGGTAGATATTAATTTATCCCTCTCTCTGAATTATTGTATCTAAAAACTCTTTATGATTATGTGTGCATGCATGTTTGCTTGCGTGCGTGTTTGCGTATGTGTGTGTTCGGGTGCGTGTGTGCTCATAAGCGCGCAGTATAAATAGTAACAATGATCAATTCATGTTTTTTTTTCTCAATTCTTTAAAATGTTATCGGGAAAAAAAAATTCCCAATAAAAACATTTTTTTTTTTTTAAAGTCTTTTCAAACGTGAAATTTTGAAATATTTAAATTTCCTGTTTAATTTCTTTGTCTGCAATATTTTCAGGTATAATAATATTTTGAAATGTGGAACATTTTTTTCTAACTTATAGAGAAAATACCTATTTTTTTTTTTTTTTAAGATTTTTTATTACCATTATGCTGAAATTATAATTTATACAAAAAAAAAAAAAAAAAAAAAACTGAAATAGAGATACTTTTTAAATATGCCTGTTTCTTGAAAGAAACAGTTTCTTAAAATATTAATTTTAAGTTAGTACAGGCTGACAGCGCCCAAAATTTACAAATATTCTAAATTTATTGGTATTACAGACTAGTTTCTGTAGGTGTAGGGCTTACTTTTAGTATATTTAAGAATAAAAGTATGTTTTTAATTTTCTTTTCTATTGCATTATTTTATCATTTAATTTATTGTATGTATAGAAAAAAATCATTTTGTAAACCCCCACCAAAAAATAATAATAATGAATAAATAAATAAATAAATAAATAAATAAAGTAGACTGCTGTAACCTTTTTGTTTTCCCGTTTGTGCATATGTGTCTATGCCACTGCAGCTCCAAATACTTTAATTGCAACGTTTTATTATTATTATTACTATTTTAGAATGCTGTTTTGATCGGAATGCATCTTAAGTAGGTTTGATAAAATTTAGTTTATATGCACATATATATGTGTATACATACATACATATACATATATATATATATATATATATATATATATATATATATATATATATATATATAATTTATTTACAATGTTAGTTTTTAAGCCACTTTATATTGATATTTTAAAATATGCGAGCTTTAAATCTTCTAACTTCCTGTTGAGATACGTTACGTCAATTTTGGTTTGAAGTATACAAGAACTTAAAAAAAAAATCTCGAATTTTCTTCTGATTTTGACAAAATAAAATTTGGTTTTAGATAGCGATCATAATTTCACATACAAAATATCTTTAAATTCGTTTAATAATTATAGTGTTAAAAATAATAATAATAATTAATTTTAAGACAGGCCATGATTTCACATATTACACAACTTGCAAGCTTAAAATCTTTTAATGTCTAAAAGTTTTTAGTTGATTAATGACATTGTTTCTGGACCGAAGTAATTAAATCTCGAATTTTGAACCAATTTTAACAGAAAGGGAAAATTGGTAAATAAACAGTAACTGTGAGTACACAATTCAAAAACAAAAATCTCATACTTCAATAAATTCAAGACCTTCGTGCTTGGAAGTTCTATCATTTACGAGCTAGATTACTTCCTAGTAAAAGGTTTATATTCCTTCTTAAATAAATAAACAAATATTTATTGATTTATTTGACAAAATATATACAGTGCAGCCACATATCCTAAAACTAGCAGTGAGGACGCGTCCAAAATGTTGGAGGGATGCCAGCTTGACCGACAGTTTGAAATTTGGAAAACATCCAGTAATTCCGCACTCGGAGTTATTGCTCATTTTCTCTGAGTCAGATGACTGTCACCCCTATTTTAGCATTGGACTCGTTGAGTTAGCACTTGCGCAGATGCTTCCATAGTTTCATGAAATATGGTCGAATAATACCTTTTACTAGATATATATTTTTTTTTAAATAAATACCTAGTAAGAATTTTTAGTTGATTTCAAGATTTTTTTATTTTTATTTTTGTTATTTTTTAAATAATGTTAGATCTCCCACTTATTATTAAACCATTTAAGCTTGTACATGTGTAGTGGAAACCGCGCTAACAATATTGACTCATCCGCATCATCAGCAAAATGAGCTTTTACTGTTGTTGTAGAAACCTCGTTTTCTAGAAACTTGTTCAAACAATTTTTATAATAATTAGAGTTTGGCTATGACAATTCTATCTGAACTATCCTTTCTTCGGGAAAACTTTCGTTCAGTGATAAGCTACGCTTTGCTGGAAATGAATATTGCAGAAATCTGGTTTTCCTAAAAATTTCTCTTCTCTTTTTTTTTTTTTTTTTTTTCTTTCTTTCTTATTCATTTATTTATTTATTTGGACGGATAAAGAGGGCTTTGTAAAATTTGAAATCGATGTATTTTTTTTTATCCTATTCCTCTATATTGAGGATTTCAGAAAAGAAATTAATATTTCTACACTACAAATATCCTTTACAATGATTCCGTCTAAAATTCGGCCCTCCAGATACTGTAAATAACACGCAAATATCTATACGCAAATATAAGCTATAAGTAGGATGATATACGCAAAGACAAACGTGGATAGTTATCTGCTTCTTCTAAAACTGTTTATCTGTAAATTTCTATATGTGTTTCTATCCCAGTTTATTATTGTATGCTATAAGAAAATTTGAAATTTTTGCATTATTTTATAACAACAGTTGTTGTGCAAAGACACACTATCATACCATAAATATGACTGAAAATTTTAATTCTTACTATTTTTATTTAGAAAATACATATTTTACATTACTTTTTTTAAGGGGGTAATAATAATTTAATTAAAATAAAGGCAAAACATATTTTTATAGTAACTGTTTTCTTTGAAAAACATAAAAACCATGATGCATAACTAGAGCCCCTATAACATACTTGCCAACCTAACCCAGAAGATTGTTAGTCCCGCCCCTTTCCGCCTTTTTTCACACCTGTCTTTTTTCAGAGTACTTTTCTTCTTATTTAATCATAAATATATTTGAATAGTATTTATCTAAAAATTAAGTGGTGTACAAAAAGGGGCGGAAACTAACAATCTTCCGGTTAGGTTGGCAAGTATGCCCTATAATAATACAGTCCTATGCATTAACCGTTATCTTTCTGGTGTCGGAAACGCCTGCTTTCCAGTTTGACACATTTATCACAGCTAAGTTCTTCATTTCGGAAGATCTGAAGAAAATATATACACTTTATGACTTTCTCTGTAGGGATTTCAGCAATTCATTGCTGAACAATTTCTTATATCACATTTTATTAAGTTAAAAAAAAAAAAAAAAAAAAAAAAAAAAAAAACTCAAAATTAACACTTGATGAGCGAAACAGTGGCTACTGCTTGATAATTTATGGACACAATGAATACATGTGACAACCCTAAGTTAAAGAACAAAAAAAAAAAAAAAAAGCCGTATGCACCAGCTCGTATATATAGGAGCCTTACGCGTAACACAACATGTTATTTAAGTATTTAGAAAGACGCTATCAAATTGCATATGTTCTTTGAGATATTGAACAAAAACTTAAGATAAAAATAAAAACAAAATTTCCATTAAAAATATCCAATAAGGCAACCCTTCTTGGACAGATTAGTTCTAGTATAATCTTCTTTATTTCAATATAAGGAAAGGGCACGTGACGTCACTCGCTGTCAAATTATGAGTAAAGTGGCAAAACATTGGTATTTCCACCAATAGAGGTTGATCTTTTAACACTCGAGAGTGGCAAAGATTGATTGACGGAGCGTTTGTTTTTAAATATGCCCTTTCCTTATTGGCACATTTTAAATATTACATTACTTTGTACCCAATAAAGGGGATTATTTGTTGCAAAAGTAATTCAGAACAAATATCTGAATAGGAAAAATCCTGTCCTTAAAAAAATTAAAGTAAAAACATTATTCTTCATGCCTTATTGAAATACGAAAGTCAGGAAAATAATTAAAATTAAAATCGAAATATTTCTATTTAACTTCCATAACAAGAATTCTGTTATTAAATACAGTAACAATGTTATTAAATAGTGTAATAAAATGACTTTCTTTGCGTACATGTGTAAATGTAAGTTCTCACTTCACATAGGTAATTATTATCCGTATACGAAAATAAAAAATGCGTACATAAATTTTTATCGAAAATTTAATCTGTTTATACAGCAAATATCAATCCCTAAGCTTTCGCTGTATTTTTATTGTAATCTATGATACAATAGAAGCAAATTTTCACATTTTTCAAATACTCAATTTATTTTACTACTGCAATTGTGATAGATTACGACATCCTAACTTTAAAATGATAGTCAGATTTTATTCCTATAATTTTTTACACATATAAAAGTCGTTATTTTTTATATATTCTAAAATGCTCATAGCAATTAAATAAATATGAATAAGAAAGCACTTGTTGTATTGAAAATTATCTTTGTCAGTCATAATAATTTTGATGAATAACACAACATGTTGTTTTAGCAAGAACGAGGGGGGGGGGGAGTCACACTGCATATGTGTCTTATCATATACTGAACAAAAAATGAAGAAGGAAACTAAAACGACTTCCGCCAGTATTAAAAATAATACAGCATACCCAGTAAAATAATCCTTCTATGGCAGATTAGTTTGAGTATAATCTCCTCTTTTTTATTATAAGTTTTGTCAGTGAAAAAGAAATAAAATAAATGCATGACTAAAACTGCTTTTTCAGTGTAAGCTTAGGGAGAAAAAAGAGAGAGAGAGAGAGAACTTTAGTATTCTTCCAATGGTGCATTACTTCTTATAAAAGAAAAGGAATTATTTATCATAAAGAAATTCAGGAAAAGAAAATCGATGAATATACACAAAAATTTTGTACAAAATACTGATTTTTTTTTTTTCTACTGTGAATCAAATATGTAATTGATAAAACTAAATAATTTTATCTAAAATTGTAGTATTTCGTTAAATTTCCTCATTCAAAATATTATTGGTTAAATAATGTTATGAATAATATAAAAAATGTTATCATTTATCGCCTTTATGCGTACATGTATGTCCTTACATAACAAAAGTAAATATTATCAAGATATCTATATGCAAAAACAAAATGACTTACTTGAGTGTATACGAAAATAATTTTCTGCTTATAACGCAATAATCTACAATGGTCACTTTCTAAAATATTGTGCTTAATTACGCCCTAAAGGAAGGCATTTAAAAGAAGGCATGTCGCATGCACAGACAATCGACTTTCATCAACAGCTAACGTTTTATATAAATTTATCAGTGGCCGCCCTCTTCGCCCTTTTTACGAAACGCATTAAAGGATTAAAAAAAAAATACTTTTTTTTTTCCTACTACTATTTTCTTAAGTATATCTTTATCTTATTGCAATTAATGTATTTTCCTGCCTGCAATACACAGGTTAGATAATTCGGTTTTACACCAGAAAGTTTAATTTACAGGCAGAGGTACAGTCGGTAACAAAAGTGTCCGAACACTTGCAAAAATTCCTATGTAAAAAAAGTGCACTTTATATGGTTTTATTAAATAAATCCTTATCGAATCATGTTCTTACACTGACTAAGAATAGGATTCGACAAGGATTTATTTAATAAAACCGTACGAAGTGTACTTTTTTTACATAGGAATTTTTGCTAGTGTTCGGACACTTTTGTTACCGACTGTATACCTGTGCGTAACCAAACTCGCTTAAAAGTAGTTTTGTCGTAAATTAAAATTTCCGTTGTCAAACTGATTTAGCAGACGATCAGACTGTACGGAAGCAGGTACGGTAAAAAAGATAGAGATCGGCATAATCATAATACATTGGGAGCACCTACAGTGGATAACAGCTATCGCTTACCTCCAACTGGAGAGGTCTTGCATAATCAATATACTCAGTACTATGAGTTAAGGAGAGTTCCAAAGAAATTCGATGTGGTGCATTATGCATGATGATACAATGCATACATGCCTGTGCTGCAGAGAAAAAAGGAAGAGAGAGGAGCGTATCTTGTAACTGTGATTACATATTGGCATACCAAAGCTTCAGTTTAAAAAAAAGTATATTGTTTTTCAGATTTTGTGGAGTTGCACACAGACTACACTCAGCCAGCTTGTTCTGTAAGTGATAGCTTGCTTTGAAAAAGCCACCTCACTGAACAAAGGCAGAATATAGAGAATATTATACGAAAATAGTAGTAAAACAAGCATAAATGTCTTATTACTGAAAGTGACTGAAAAAGAGACAAAGAGTACCTTTAACAACTTTTTAACTTTAGACTCTTTAACTTTTAGAGGCAAAGAGTAACCTTCGGTTTATAGCTCTTTAATCTATTGTTAGATAATATGATTAAATTTAAGTTTTTTTTTCTTTTTTCACAAGCATCCAAGAAAATTTCTCGTTTCAATTTGTCGTATCATAAATTAAATTAAGGTTATATTTATTTCTTTTATATTCAGAGTTGCCAACATTTTAATTTTATTCCGTAACATAATTAATACCTATCTTTTTCACTACACCACTCTTTTTGTAGTGTAATTTTCGTCATTATGTAATAACGATTAAATAAGAATAAAATTACTTCACAACAAATATGGTGCAAAGAAAAGTCAGGCACTAATAATGTTACAAAATAATTTAGATATGTTGGCAATTCTACTTATGTATAAAATACATTATTTTTAATATAAATATCTTCTAAAATGCGTTTGATGGTTTAATCAAAATAAATGTAGAAATATCTTTTCATATTAGCAATTTTCTTTCTCAGGCATAAAAATCATGATGCAGAACGCATGTTATTTTATTGACTACAAGAAAGCAATCGCACTGCTCATGTTCTTTATGTTATTAAAGAATAAAATAAGCAGAAAAGTGAAAAAGAAACTTCCATAAGTATTAAAAATAATTCCGCATAGCCGAGTAAAGTAATCCTTCTTTGACAGATTAGTTTCAGTGTAATCTCCTCCCTTTTTTTCTAGGAAGTTTTATCTGTGAAAATAAAAATAATTCTATAAATATAACAAAATATTTTTTCTATAGAAGAAAATCTAAGGGGGAAAAAAAGTACTTTACTTTGGAAGCTTCCCAATGTTACATTACTCCTTAGAAAAGAAAATGGCTTATTCACTATGAAAGAAATTTAGTGTAAAAAATCTTAGTAAAAAAAAATAATAATAATAATAAAATGTGCAGGATAAAAATATACAATTTGAGAAAAAAAAATTTAAACTTAAAATCACCGTATGTCATGTAGTTAAATATTGCCAAACGTTAAATATTGTAAAAAAATGTAATAAATCGTTGAATAATATGAGCGTTTTTATACGCATTTACGTAAATAAACGATCTAGAGAAAAAATTAGCAAATTGTCGGCAAACGAATGAACTAGATTTTAATTATTTTCGAGCGTCGAAATTTCATAAAAGGTTCTTCTCATGCCGCATATTTAATCTGGAGATCCAATTATTTGCAAAAGTATTAACTTTTCAAAAGTTTTTTTTTTTTTTTTTTTTTTTTTTTTTTTTTTGTGAAAAACCTCTTTTGAACTCACACATTTTAGTAAATAAATAAAAATATGTTAGAGTTACAAACCTGTCAGGCAAAAATTATTTTTTCTGAAAAGCTCCTGATAGGCTTGTAACGCTAACACATTTTTATTTATTTACTAACAATAAGATTTGTGAATTCATAAGGGATTTTTCACAAAAAAGAACTTTTTCAACCTGGTTGAAATAATTGGATCTTCAAATTAAATATGCAGCCCACTTATGAAATTTCAACTCTTCAAAATATTTAAAATCTAGTTCATCCTTTTGCCGACAATTTACTTAAATTTTACTCAAGATCATTCATTTACATAAATGCGTATAAAAACGCTCATATTATTGAACGATTTATTACATGTTTTACAATATTTAACGTTTGACAATATTTAAGTGTATGACATACGTTGATTTTATTGTTGAAATTTTTTTCTTAAATTGTACATTTTAATCTTGCACAACTTTTTTACCTAAAATCTAACTCGTTATTTTGCCGACAATTTGCTTATTTTGTTAATGAGCAGTTGACAAAAGTTTCCCAATATATTTAGCTTTCACACTATGGTTTTTTTTGTTTTTTTTTTTAATCTTTCGCGCATGCGCAGTAAAAATATTTATGTTCATATTTCAGCGAATATGACACGTGTGAACTTTATGTTTCCAGAATATTTTTTCTCTAAAGATTTCTCAATTTTTCTACAAGTTTTGTAAAAGTTTATAAAAAAAAATTCTAGTTAAACGCAAAAAATCTATTAATTTTTGAAATATATATATATATATATATATATATATATATATATCTGCCTAAATAATTGTGCAATTCACACAAAAGAACATACAAATATTATACATATTATGTGCAATAGTGCGTTAAAGTTACATGTTATTTGTATTTGTATATGATACAGGGTGATCCAAAGATTTTGTGTTATTCTTGAATATTTGGTTGGTCTCCTAATTGCACTCTCGACTAAATCAATATTCAAAAAAGTGAGGTAATAAATGTTTTTTACATGTCTGAAGTTCCTAACCATTTCGTCTATTATTTCTTTAAAAAATTGTAAAAAATGTAAAAAAAAAAAAAAAAAAATCTAATAATTTGTTCCCCCACTGTGGATATATTTTATATGTATTTCAGAGTGACGATTCGAAAGGTTCCGATAAAATTTCATGGTCAAGCATACCAAAACAAATCGTTTTTACATATCAAATACAGGTGATAATCCCACTTGCGACGTTAAACGCGACCAATCAACTTGTGAATAGTTGGAAGGTGTTGTTTAACGAGGTACTGAAATAGCAGACAACAGGCCTGGAAATATTCTAATAGGAAAATTTCATAAGTTATTCGTAATTTAAGATTTTGTCAACATCGCAAAATTGAAAATTTTCCATATAAATATGCATTTTGAGGATTGTTGCACTGAAAATAGTAGCATGAAAAAAGAACTATGAAATTGATCCTAATAAAATAAATTTAATAGATTAGAATAAGATAAATATATGGGAAATAGCATATTAGGCGGGGATTTCATTCTGTCACTGTGTCAAGCGTTTGGTCAAATTCATTTCTCTCTACATGATAATCATGTTAAGAGAATGTCCTGCACTAGAAATTTATGAGAACATATTCAGTTTAACCTCGTTAACGCAGACACTGTTAACGTGAATTACTTTTAACATGAACAGTTTCCACAGTCCCCATCAAAATGAAGATTAGTTTATAGTTTATTCAACGAAAGAAGAGAACGAAACTAAATAAAAGGGTTGCACAAAAATAGCCAAGAAGGTTCACTTTCAGCCGAAATCCCCAATTTGGAGAATTTAACAATCAGACAATAGCACGAGCAAAACAGTGCAAATAAAGAAAAAAAAAGAAATTCACACTTTCTGTTTGGCACTCCTGGCAGAATGCCAGGTTTTTCACCGCAGCCAAACCGCACGTGCGTTTATTTAGTTTCGTTCTCTCGATAGAATGAATGGACTATAGTTATATGAAGATTATTTACTGATAGCACGAACTACTGATAACATGAACAGATTTTTTATCTACCTTGAGATTCACGTTTACGAGGTTCGACTGTCTAAGATGGGGAACTGAGCAGAGTCCACCTATGCCAACTAGTTCTGTTTTAGGTATAAAGGAAATCTCGTTTTGACCCCCCCCTTGGGGGGCGAATTTTATAACATAAACTGTTTCCACAGTCCCCATCAAAATGAAGATTAGTTTAGTTATATGACGATTAGTTACTGATAGCATGAACTACTAGTTCTGTATAAATATAGGTACTATATATTGAAACAGGGGTTGAGGGAGGCAGTTTATCCTCTAACACAGAATTATTTCTCAAATAAAACTGTTCCAAAAGCTTAACATAGGTTTTTATGCAGTTCATGCTATCTTACTCTTTAATCTGCAATCAGTCTTTATAGTATAGAGAAATTTTTTGCGAGTGTCACACAAGATTACTTACTTTTTGTAGAATAAATTGTAATTCATGTACTTTTTTGCATGTGTTTTAGTTCCCTCCACCACCAAAAAGTTTTATTTAATAACAAAAGAAAGTTCTGAAAAAAACATGATCATACTATCGATAAACATGAAATGTATGTTTTAAATAATAAATAAGCATTTTTTATTAAAAATAAATTCATTTTAATGAAAAAAAAAAAAAAAAAAAAACATTCTTATGCGCATACTTAGTCTTACACATTTTGTATTCTTAATGAAATAAAATCGCCTTAAAAAATGGTGTAGTACATATTTACTTTTGCTCAAACACTTTCATGGAACATACTTCAAAAGCAACATCTGTTTCCATTTTTTGCATTCAGTTAATGATGTGGTCTTTTGAAAAAAATCCATTTCTCAGCATAATGCGAAAATAATGGTGCTTTTCTCACATACGAATTCCTTCATATACGCATTTTATATGTTTATTTAAATATCTATACAGCACTGTATAAACATTTTACATTTTTTTTTTTTTTTTTTTTTTTTTTTTTACTTTTGGGAATTTTAATACAGATATATATATATATATATATATATATATATATATATAAGATATGAAAAAAAAAATTTAACCGTATGTTACATTAAAAATATTAAACAACAAAAAAACTTTTCACAAACTTACATGTAAACAAATATATATATATATATATATACAGAGTGATAAATTTAAGAGTACCCGTTGGTTTTTCTTATTACCCTTAAATATAACGGATGTGGCAACTATTCTAACATTGAACTATAATTGTTTGAACCTTGTTTAAGTGTGGGAGACAATTTCCAACACTGTTGGACTGTTACGACTTTATTTGTGAGTTAAAACAGAAATGGAGACGCACAATTTTTTTAATCCTGTAATAGTTTTATTTATGAAAAACAAAATTTAGTTAAAATTTTTTACATTATCATCCCTACATTACATTTATATTATCATTATCATAGTTACGTTATCATTTCACAGGCTTTTCCAGAGAAGTCTTGCAAGCATCGATGAATTAAAACAGATCTAAACTGAAGAAATCTCGTCAATAACGCCAAAACCTGGTTCACCGTGTTCGTGTTTGCATTCAAAATGGTGGCGAACAATTTCAACATTTTCTGTGAGGAATGATAATGTAAAAAATTTGAATTAAATTATGTTTTTCAAATATAAAATGATTACAGGATTAAAAAATTTGTGCGTTTTCATTTCTGTTTTACCTCACAAATAAAATTGTAACAGTCCAACAGTGTTAGAAATTGTCTCACCAACTTAAACAAGGTTCTACAAATCATACTTCAATGTTAGAATAGCTGCCACATCCGTCAGATTTAAGGGTTGTTAGAAAAACTCACGTGTACTCTTTTAAACTGATCACCCTGCAGTATATATATATAAACAAAACTATCGTATTATACTATCGTAAATAAAAACAAATATATATATAATCATTTAATTAATCATATAAATAATTTTGTTTTGAAGATAAATCATAGTAAGCCTTTGGAGGTACTTAAGGACTGTAATCTTTCATACTAAAAATGATATTAATAACCTAGGTTTTTATATTTATAGATAAAAATTGCCAGATTCAAAATGTTAAAGAAAATATTACAAATCTGATGCATATGTGTTATCAATCGAATTAAACAAAATATTGAAAGTTACAAAAAATATATAATTTATGTTTGTAAAGCTGGTGGTAATTATGCAATAATTTGTAAGGTTGATTGGTTGGTTTGGTGTAACTTCGCTCTAGTACTGCGCTGTAATGTAAATTCAAATAAAAAAGATATAATTTATGTTTGTAAAGCTGGTGGTAACTATGCAATAATTTGTAAGGTTGATTGGTTGGTTTGGTGTAAATTCGCTCTAGTACTGCGCTGTAATGTAAATTCAAATACAAATTATGAACTATTATATAAAATAAGCTGAATGGTCTAAAAGATGCTAGAATAATTAAAAGTACTATGATTTAACAAAAAACAAGACGTTATAAAATAATGGTTGAGAAAATCTGGGACTTTGAAGATATATTTAACATCATAACATCTAATTAAATCTCTGTAAATATTTTATAAGTATATTATTCTTGATTAAAATATTCCATTTAACAAATTAAAAATAATATGCACTTATATTTAAAAGGATACTACATCAAATTCAATGGTAATTTTGTTTATATGAATAAGAGAAATGTCTCCGGATTCTGTAGCGAGCTATCACTTTGCTAACATGTAGTCACATACAGACGACAGCAAAATTATTGAAGCACACTTTTCATATGCATATATAAATATTTTAGTTGGATCGCTAATTTTTATCATCAACTTATAATCTTGTTTATAATTAGTATAAGACTAAGATCATAACAAGACAAATATTTACATAATAAAACAGTATTAGGTGCGCATGTTTTAAGTAGGAATTATTGCTACTGCTTCAATAATTTTGCTGCCGAAGATACATATCAGAATTAATATACGTTTACACGCGTTATAGTTTTCTATACATACATTGTTTATTGGATATTATATATATATTATGTAGAAACGAAATTGATATAAAAATAATTTTATTCCTCCTACTTAAATCGGTTTATTACAAAAATTCATCCTTATACAGTCAAATACTTCGAAATAAATATTATTGATAATAACACCTATACTTTTATTTATGATTTAAAATATATATCATGAAAAACGGCACTTTTTCGAGTGACGCAAGCGGAAGGACAAACGGACGGAACGCTGCGAACTCATATATACGCCTAGTTTGACATCAAAGAGATTTGTAAAAGCCGACACTTAATATCTCAGCAAATATGCCATATTTTGTTCTGATATTTTCAAAATAGTCTTTTATCGTCGGTCTTAATCTATCCTGAAAATTTTACGTTTCTACATGCAGTATGTTTTGAGATCTGAATCTCAATTTAAAGCCAAAAAGGGAAAATGTGTGGTGTACGCTGCAAGGATGTAATGAAAAAATATCTCTAAAACCGCATGAACGATTTTAATTTAATTAATATATGTTGTTAATGGGATCTTTCTGAATCTAGTAACGTTTTCGTTTTTTTCAGGAAAACTCTTTGTTTTTGTAAAAGTTGCTTTAAAAATAGAACTATATTCCTCCGCCAAAATGCATGCTTTTATTCAGCGAAAATGTCGTAATTCGGTTCTCACTTTCAAGGCACGTTGGTTGGCTGACCAACGTGAATGCAGTCAATGAATTATTTAAACTTTCCTTTTTTTTAACGCAAAAATACTTTATTACATTTTTTATATATTTATTGTATATATACTAAGTCAAATTCACTTAAATATATTTTCTCTTCTGCTATGAAAAAGATATTTTTGAATTTAAAATTTCATATTTAGTCAAAAAAGTATTTAGATAACATTTTAAATAAGGAAGTATTTTGTAATTTTAGACATTCCATTTTATCATAATAATGATGAATTTACAATTTTTTAAAGCAAAAAATTTTCAATAATTCATAAACATCGATTTTGTAGTAGCTCAATCATTTGCGATTCCTATTCATGTAACCTTCGGCACAGGGAATAGGAAAAAACAGCAAATGCAGTTTTGGCGCCATCTTTTGATTTTAATTTAAATTAAAACATACACTTTTGCAAATATATATATATATGTATATATTTCTTTTTAAAAATTAAAAATCTCTTTTCAAAATACAGTTAAAGTTTATTCATATATTCACTTTTCAGACTTTAAAGTGATACAATATTTTAAATATTAATATCTTTACTTTGAATCCCATAATAATTTATTTAAAAAATATAATTCTCTCTTTCTTTCTTTCTTTTTTTTTTTTTTTAATTAATTAATTTCTGCATGAAAAATTACATTTCATAAATATATTTACAACTACAATAAAACTGCAAGTAAAATCTGTGTAAATGTTTTCTTTACGTCACACTACCTCTTTGCGCAAATTTGCGCTATGATATACTATGTTTTGGATAGCGTGATGCAAAAGATAAATCAATTTATTGAAATAAATAATTTTAATTTATAATGCAAACTCAGTGAAAGTATAATTATTTGACAGTATATTTGAAAATTAAAAGCACTGTTTCAATATGTAAATATACTTTATTAGACAAAACAAAAGTAGTTTTAGTGGAATCTAAAAACAAATCTTTTAAAATAACACCGAGGCGCCACTGGAATTTTTATATCATTCCTTTTAAAACTGTTATTTTGAATTTTATATATCTGTCTGATCTTGAAGCTAAAAATATTACGCTTGCATTATAAATATAAATAAAAGTAGAAAGTAAATGATCAAATAAGAAAATCTATGTATATTTTAACTAATTGCAAAGCGTCACTTAAAATTTGATATCATTATTTTTAAGACTCATATTTCAAATTCTTATAGCCATAAAGTAGCGGCGTCACAAACTTTTAACCCGTTAAGGGTTTTTTGTACTGATATATATATACACACCTTCTCATAATTATAAGGATACCCGTTTTTCTATATTAACTAAACACTGAACACTTTTATTTAAACAAATATACGTTTTATTAATTTGAATTTCATTGATAGACGATATTTAAAAAGTATTATCGTTTTTCTATCTTAAAAAACTTTAAATACGGTCAAAAAAGGATTTTTCAGGTGTTCACAATTATAAGGACAGCTCGAATCTTAGAATTATTTTTCAATTATTCTGTAAATTAATATTTTTTGGGGTCTCTTTTTAGGGTGAAACAGTCAGACATTCTTTCTGGTATACACATAAATATTTTCTTTAATATTCAGTTTCAATACCATTTCATACAGCATAGATAATATTCTGAATGCATTTAAACTATTTAAAATTGCTTTCAACTTGCATGCACTTTTCCAATATGATAAGTTAAAGTTTTTTCAACTTTTAGGTCACGGGAAAGGCAACAATAAAGAAGTTTCTTTCTTCAAACTATTTCCTATTGCTCTAGAAGTAGAGCAAAAATGTCTTGTTGAAAAAAATATTATTACCCCCCAAAATCTAACAAAAATCTGAGAATTCCAAGTTTAAGATTTGCGAATATTCTCTTGATGTTCATAATAAAGGAAAAAGTTACTAAATTCATTCTGGCTTCAGTAGAAACAGCTCTCCAGAGCACCATAGATCCAACTTTAAAATGCTTGATTCATACCTGCCTTTAAAAAACTTGCTCTGCCTTTCGCTATCTTCAGATCGTGCCAGTGACTGTTTGAACCATTTAGTTAATCAAGAATAAAATGTTTTTCATTCGAAAAAGAAACATTTTACCATTTCATATTATCTTTACTCAACTTTAACACAGACGTTCTTTCCCCCATTAAATGCTTATTGATTATTACAGGATTTTTATTCATTTTAACATATTATTAATTAATTTAAACATGCATAAATGCGGACCCTAACCTTCCGTTAAAAATTAGGAGCAAAATAAGCAGCAGTCATTATGAGTAGAACAGTAAGAGGAATTATGAGTCTTCGATCTCTGTAAAACAACTCTGATTTTGCACCAGATCTCTCTCCTATCGAACCAGTAGTTCAACGCTTGATCACATTTCCTTCAGCAATTTTAGATCTTCGAATTTCATTAGAAATTTGGCGGATTGAAATTATCCTTCGACTTAAAAAACACATTTATCATACTGCACCACATGAACGTTCTTTTTTTTCGAGGAATTATCAGTAATATCCGTCCAATAAAAATTGAAGGCTTATATATGAATTAATCTAGCCCAGTAGTTAACAAATTCACATGTCAACTGTAATTTATCCGCTTGTAAGTTAAATAAAACGAAAAATCTTGATAATTATGAACATCTAAAAAAGTGGAGAAAAAATATTTTGCATAATTTTTTATTAATTTTGTTTCATATTAAAATAATTATAGTAGTTTTGGTTTTTAGAATACTAGATATATTAAGTGCACTTAGTATAATCTTGTTCACAGATATTTTTACGTTAGTTATTTCAAAATATAAAGTGTCCTTATAAATATGAGAAGGAGTGTATATGATTTTGATGTAACAAGGCTGATTATTGATAGTGAAATTCATATGATTTTATTTTTTAAAGGATTTTAAAACTACTGGATGTATAATTTTTATACATTTAGGATTTCATAGCATATGCATTATACTACAGTGCCTTGAATAGACAGTGTGGCAAGCGCTTATAACTGAATGTTTAAAATATTGCTAAAAAAATTAAGCCTCCCAGATAGCGCTGCGATCGAATTTTTTGCTCAAATCATAAACATGACATAAGACTTTTCCCAGTTTCGACAGCTCAGTCATGAGATCTAAGCGCGTAAATAACCAATAAAGCATTAATTTCAGTTTTTCAAGCAATAAACTCGATCGCACTGACCTTTGGTGAGAAGCTTAATCTTTAGGGAACTGGTTTGCTGGCCACTTTCCGTACTATGTATTCTAGGCGATGTAGTTATACAACAATAATATTGACGCTATTTTTTATGCCTTCAATTTAAATCACACTACAACGTTCTCGGGCAAATATACATTGTTTTCTAACCATGATGGAATTTTTTTTTTAAAGAGAGAAAATTTTTTAATAAAGTAAAACGTCGATCGCACAAAAATCTTTTTTTAGCGTGTATTCTGTGCATGTAAATTAGGCTGACTAAATGAGAGTACCTTTATAGTCCTTAGAAGCGTTAAAAATTGATATAATTATCCAATTACGGATGTATTTTTTCATTGTTAATAAATAAGGACTAAAAATTAAATATTATTGATTGATCATTTATTTTCTACAATTTTTTAAAACCTAAAAAAATGTTTTCAAAATAAAGGCTGTCCCCAGAAAATGAGGACATTCGGTCAGCCTAATGTAAATATGTATATCCTCTCAACCACGAAATTTTTTTCATAAAATTTATAAAAATCTGAATTGAAATTTGACTATAGTTTTACAAATTGTTTCGAACGCTCATTTTTAACATATTCTTATAATTTCCAATTGTAAGTATCGCCACTTAACTATGACGTCATTTCAATTATGTTGGAAAACGTAATATGGTGACATTCTTAAGTTCATAGAAATCTTGAAAATTTGCGAAGATTTAATGAGCAAGACTGATTTTATAATTGAAACATTTTCAGTTAGGATGATTTCTAGGAAGTTGTGCAAAAGTGTGAAATGGGTTATCTAGCTTAGTGAGGAAATAGTCTTGTTGGAAACATACTCTGCGAAATTTGTTTTAGAATTTCATGATCGGCGAAGTTTTTGGAAACTTGTTGTACTGGAAAGGATTTTGAAGGATAGATGTATGACAGTATGCAAATTAGTTCTGTAGTGACAATATTTAATAGAAAACAAATCTAAATTCGAAGTCAGTAAGATGCTGTATAAACAGAGAGGTGTCTGCCATCTACCCAATCTAAAACATTAATAAATGTAATATGCTCGCTTTATCTTCGTTGCTAGCCAAGATTATTTAAGTTGATTTGTATATAAAAATCAGTTTATAGCGAGATGCCCTATCTCTTAACCTTATAGACAATAAATTCTTTTTTGAATTTTTAACACAAGTTTTGCATTACTTCGTTAATTTATTCGCAACAGAAAAAATACAAGACTGGAGGTTTTAGGAGAGGAGATAACTTCAAAGCATAAAGTAAAAATCGAAATCGAAAATTAGGCTTTTTATACGATCAGATCTTGTTTGTAGAAATACACCTCTGTAAAACTATTTTATGAATTTTTGTTACTACTTATGCTAAAAAGTAACATTAAGTACATTTTCACACGCACAAGCAATTTTATTATTAGCAGACATATAAAATTTACAGCGTACTTCTATAATGCATCGATAAAATATTTATTAATTATAAAATTTTACAAGAAAGATACAGAAACTATTATAAAAATTACAATATGTCAAAAAGAGTTTTTTTTTTTTCTTTCTCTCTCTCAGAGAAATTTTAAAAACCGCACAAATCGATTAATTATTTTTCCCAAACATAGTTCCCTCTTTTTTTCTAACCTAAGCTATTGATTTTCTACTAATTACTTAACAATAAGTTTTCTCATTACTTATTTTAAACAAGAGTGATTATCTAACAATAGTTTGCTTTTGATTTTAGCGAATCTTAAACGAATGGGAATTTTTCAAAAGATGTGGCAATCAAAACAAACTAATTTATCAAGATATTCCTAGTTAGATTTACATTTATTATACTTCTTTAGTATCATTTAAAAAATCATGAAATCCAAAAGAAAATTATTAATTTTATTAATATAAATAAATGTTGAGATAAATAAGTATATATGCAACAAACAATAAACTATAAAACAATGGTATTTTGATTACATTGATCTTTTTAAGTCTTTGTAACATAAATAGAACTATACACTATTATGCAATGTTTAACTTTCAGAGCTTTATATTCTTGTAAAAGTTCTTAGGTAGCTGAAAAATTAAATGAATCATTACAAATCGTTATAAAATCATAGCTACGGATTTTAAAAATCCAGATATTGGCATCTAAGTACCATTATTGAACTCAAAACGGTACACACATACATATACAATACATACATTTTTTTGTAAGATAATGACTGAAAAATTCTAAAAATATACAGAATATTCGCCAAAGTTTTTACTAGCCACATTAACTTGAGAATAAAATCTAGCTATTTCTTTAAACGTGGTATCTAAGTATATTAAAGTTTCTATGCGCTAATTTATAAGTCACTTACTGCGTCAATTGGTGGCAAACAACAGGATAGGCTGTTGAACTAGATTAAAATGCCTTTGAAAAGATATCTGCTATTAAGAAATTGAATGTTTAGTTTTTCGTATAGGGTGATTCAAAAAGAGATGAGCGAAAAAAAGATAATCTTTTAAGTTTTTTATCTAAATATATATATATATATATATATATATATATATATATAATAGTGAGAATAGAGAATAAACGTTCTTATGAAAGGTACAGTTGTATTTTTGCATATCACAAACCGTTACGAAGGGATCGCTTTTCAAAAATGGCCGTAATTTTTTACCCCTGCTTGTTCGTTCCTCAAAAGGTTTTCGGATGTGCTAGGAGAAACTATTTGCAAGTTGACAAATAGAATACCGTTATTAATGCGAGGTTTTTAAATAATAACTTCGTTAATTATTGTGATAGAATTTCCACACTAAGAAAAACATGTTTTTTGGATTATTCATAAACATCGGTACCGCTCGAAACGCTGAGGATTCTTCTGTTCCAGCAGCAGTACTTTTGTTTTTCTTTTTTAATATAGATATATGTAGTATCTTTAAGAGCTTCCAATAAATTCTATTTTTAATAATGATCTACAGAATTATAACACAGTAACGATTTCTTAACTTATTTTATCATTATTATTTTGAAATCAAATTATTTCTCAGTTTTTTATACGCTAAAGAACATTTAATTAGTCAAATCTGGTATATTATTTAACAAATATTTAAAATAATTAAATCTGCTCAAGTATTTTTTAATGCGTATGAAAATTATGACAGATTTTCAGTGTTTTATTACACTATATTTTGCAGAGTATATATATCTATACAAATTTAGCAAATATATTATTTTAATGAAATTAACAAATTTAAAACAAAACACACACTTTAACAATATCAATGCATTCTATATGTTAAACTACACCAAAATTATCTAAAAAAGAGAATAAAATTTAAAAAATGAAAAATATAATCATAATACATAAAATATATAACGGAAAAGTGAATCTGAAAGAAGCACAAAATATTGTACTGATATATTGCACTGAAATATTAAAAACTGCACAAAAAATTCCTACTAAGAATATTTTAAATAATGTTCTTATATTGAATGCGGTAATATTTTTTTTTCGGTGTTAATATCAGATAAATAATTCTTTTTCGGTAAGTTTTGGTAAATTAAATCATTTATAAAATAAATTATTTGAAAATTTTGGGGCTTAGTTGTTTTATTTTGGAATGAAAAAATTACTATATTACAACTCATAACATTCAACATTCAAAATGGAGATTTTCTAAAGAGAGATTTTAATAAAACTGTTACATTTTACTAATAAAACGCAGACTCTCATCGAACTTACATTGACTAAACATAAAAAAGGTGAAATAAAATTTAAAGTCTGTGTAGCTTATTTGTTTCTTTAAATTTTTCTCTAGTCATAGAATATGGATCTTAATCATGGCTCCGATCTTCGTTTATCTTGGTGGAAGGCGGAACAAACATTTAAAAGTTTTAGTTTATTTTTCAAGCTCACTGGCGTATCTGTGTCACGTGACGGTTTGACGTCATAGTGAATGTAAGAACACAGCAAGTTATGCTTGAAAATATTTTACATCACTGGTGCTTGATTTTATTACTACACAGTATGCGGGATATTCACTGTATTTTGCAATATTTTTTTTTACAGTGAAGAGTTGGTTTTGAGGAAATTTTGTAATCTGCCGAGCCAGAATTTATAACCATATACTACCAGACTTAGAGATGGAAATATAGTATTAGGTATACTGTACTGATAATCAGGTTGTGTTTGAGATTGAGTGATCAGCGTCGTACTAGAACAGTAAAGCGGGTTCGATAATGGTTCAGAAATTACTCCTAAGATTGGTCCAAAAATATGACATCTCAATTTTGATCCTCCACAGAAGCGTTGGTTATCTCGTTTTTTGCAGCCAGATCACCTGCTCACGAAGTCGAGAATTCGACTGTGCATCGCAGATTAAAAAGCAATAGTCATCAATTTAGCTTCGGACCTCCTCAGATTAATTCTGAGAGACAAATCTAATCTGAGAATACCCCTTCCCAGAAATTAAACGCGCATAGTGCTAATCGACTTCCGGTGTTCGAATACAGTCGGGCTTAATCTACCTATCTATTGTGAAACGTAATAGCAATGAAATAACAAAACATTATTAGTACTCTCTGAATAGTCAAAATACTTCCAATTTAAATCCTAAAATCTTATACAAATTAGTATACCTAGCATATAAATATATACAGTCGCCAGCAAAATTATTGAAGGGCTAGCAATAATTCGCACTTAAAAGGTCTGAACTTCGTACTGTTTTCTTAAGTAAATATTTATCTAGTCAGGATCTTAGTCTTTACAGTGTTTTAAAAAAGTAAGTTGATGATAAAATTTAGCGATAGAAAAAAAATTAAATATGTTGATGCGTAAAAATTTTGCTGCTAACTGTATTTATACCAGAGTGGGATTTTCTTATAAAACAATGTTATAAGAACATAAATATGGACAACTGGGGAACTCTGAGACGACACAGGGCATTTTCTTTCAGTTAATTTTTCTGTAAAGTTCAAGAAATTGTTTACATACAATCATAAAACAATTTACGTTCTAAAATGATTAAATATTTTTCTTTTTTAACCGACTTCAAAAAAGAAGGAAGGTTCTCAATTCAAACCGTATGTTTTTTTTATGTTTGTTAGCTCATAACTTCTGAACGGATGCTCAGATTTTGATACTTTTTGTTTTGTTGAAAAGGTCTTCATCTACAATAGGTCCCATTGTAATATCTTTACGATCTAAATAAAATACAGGGTGCCCAAAAAATCAGTCCCAACCCTTTTAACTGCTAAACGGCTGCAGCTATAGTGATAAAAATGGTATGTAAGTATAGCAAAGTTGCCAAGGTTAAACCGCTTGCAGCGATACCTGGTGGAAAATAGCGGAGTTAGTGTTCCTATCTCGAAAACGGTTCTAAAAAAAAGTGAATTACAAAGCTGAAGAGTATCACCGATTTAGTACAAAAAGATAGTTTAGACATTCATGCTAACGTTCCTATCTCGGAAACGGTTTAAGACAGGGAGAAAAAGTGAATTGTAAAATAGCAGAGCATCATCGACTTAGTACGAAAAGATAGTTTTGACATTGATGCTAAAAATACAAGGCTAAAAACTTGCATTTTTTTTGTTCGCAATTTCTTACGCTATACACACTTGAGCTACATTGCTCACGTTGTAGCGTAGCTGGTGAGACATAGGCTGTATAATTCAAAATACGGTTACTTGATACTTTTTGTTTTGTTGAAGAGATCTTGGTCTGAAATAGGTCCCCTTATAACATATTTCCAATCTAAAGAAAATAAAGCGCCCTCTGGTGAGAAACAGCGGAATTAGCGCTCCTATCTCAAAAACGGTTCAAGATGGGAGAAAAGTTAATTACGAAGTTGTACAGCATCATCGATTTACTACGAAAAGACAGTTTTTAGACATTATTGCTAAATATAGAGCGCTTAAAACGTGCAGTTGTTTGTTCGCAATTTCCTACACTGTGCCCATTTGAACTACGTTGCACACTTTGCAGCGTAGCGGATGACACTCTGTGGTTCAAAGTACTGTTACTGTAAGCGGTCACATAGATTAGCACAAAATCGTTTTCAACCAACTTCAGAAAGGAGGGTGTTCTTAATTCGAACTATGTGCTGTTTTTGGTGTTTGTAAGCTTATAACTTCGTAAGAAATGCTCTAATTAACCGACTTCAAAAAGGAGGAGGTTGTTCACATTGGGTGCATTTCATGTATTTTTCAGTGACATAAACCATTTTTTGAGTAATGTCACTTTTCTTGGAAGTTGTGATTTGTGAAACTTCTGTCGAACGTCTTCTGATGCTCTGCTATATAAATAAGTTTTCACTGAAAAGAGAAAAATAAAATCTTTTTGTAAAAAAATAGAACCGACTCCAAAAAGGAAGTACTATTCAAACAACTAAAAATAAAAGAAAACTAGCAGAAAATGGAACTATAAATTGCGCCTAAAAGTATAAAATAATTTCCTTCGCCAAACAATTTATAACACTACAATTAATCATAACTTTTGAAGTCGGCGCAAAATTAAATAAAAATTGATACCTTTATTCAACCAAAAATCAAATCCTATTCAAAATACACATCTCTCATTGTTACCTACAAAACGCAGACGAAAACTACTTTGATTCAAGAAAACAAATAAAATTTCGTAAGTAGCAAAAGTTGGTGAAGATGCTGGTATCTGACGTCCTTGGTGAAAGAAAAATCGCAAAATTATCTGGCAATCATATTTAATTTCTTTGGGATATCATGATTATTTTGATAAGGTATATCAAGAGAGTAATCAAGAATATGAAACAACACTTCGTACAATATATATTATAAAAATATTCATCTTGCATGTATATTTTTGCCTTACGTTTTGATTGCCAAATCCAAAAGACATCAAGGATGATAGTTATCAAAGTTATACCAAATTTACATAGGAAACTCTAACTTCGTAGAAACATAAATACTGCATTGTGAAGAACGTTCACTGTTCTATGTAAATGCTACTAATAGACCAATTGTATACAGTGATAAAATAATAAAGGAAACATGAAAATGGATCATTCGAGACAACAGCATTTATTGCTACCGATCTAAAAACAAATCTTTAAAAACTAATTAAATTTTATTTAATTTTGCGCCGACTTCAAAAGTTATGATTAAATGTAGTGTTATAAATTGTTTGGCGAAGGAAATTATTTTATACTTTTAGGCGCAATTTATAGTTCCATTTTCTGCTAGTTTTCTTTTATTTTTAGTTGTTTGAATAGTACTTCCTTTTTGGAGTCGGTTCTATTTTTTTACAAAAAGATTTTATTATAAAAGTCATCGTTCTTTATTAGAGCTGATTACGCGAAGCAGCCTAAATGTTGAACATATCTTTTATGGAAATATTTGTGTGACTGTTTTATGGAAATATTTGTGTGCTATTGTGATATAAAATACTTTAAAAAGTTCATCTGTTTAAAAAAGAAAAAAAATATATGTAACAGGAGTTACTGTGTAAGAATGACGTTGTTCTAGACAAGAATCCGACAATGTTCATATTAATCAAAGTATTGATCATAATACCTTGCTGTTTCAATAATACAGATATAACATGGTTATGTTGTATTTATTTATTTATTTTTTATTTTTTTATTGCTAGAAAGAGAAACGCAATTAATGATTTTCCAGTGACGGGCAGAAAAATGTGTGTTTTTATCAGGTCTGAGTTCTTGTTAAAGAAGTAATCACAACTGGAATGGGAAGTCTGTGACCCCAATTCCACCTTCGGGGCATATTCCTAAAATCTGTCGGGGGGGAGGGGGGGGGAGAACGACGTTTTCCATTTTTCTCCTTTTAACTTTTTTTTTTTTTTTTTTTTTTTTTTTACGAATTTGGAGCTTTCATTTATTGTCAGAGAAGCTCTTTAATTCTCTATACAAAGTAAAGAAAATATTAAGATCCCGGTTTACTAAATGTATGTTGTATCATGTATAACGTAAAAAAGACTAGTCATAGAATATTAAAGTTGTGTATTTGAGACTTCTGTAACATTTTATTATTCACTACCACAGATTTCTCCATTTGACCATCCCCCCTAGATTTTCTAGTTTGGTCTTGATGTACCTGTATGCATGTATTTGCGTGAATATCTTACATTAATTTGAAACAATTAGTTGCAGAACTATAAAGCTTTGACTTTTGGACTGTTAAAACATCTAGTTGAGTACCTTTCTTTTAATTACTAATGAGCTATACTATTTTAAGCGATATTAAGTATAATTTAATTTTTTTTCTCTCCCTTTTATAGATGTCCACGGTAAAAACTATTAAATGCTAACGGAAGAAGTTAGAAATTGGTTACTTCGGAGTTATATAACATCTCACCTGCTTTGATCTAAACGTGTAATGATGTCTTTATATGACCCTAATTTTAAATTTAGAAGATCACCACATTTTAAGTTTCATATGTCAAAATTTTATTACGTTTTAATTATTCAGGTTTTGAGAAAAGAAATTTTGTGTTATACCATTATTCAGTTAAAAAGTTTAAATTTAATGGTTCTAAATTTGTAATGATATCTTTTTATATGGCAAAAAAAAAAAAAAAAAAAAATTAAACATAACTAAGATGAAAATTTAAAATCTAAAATCAGTATTGTATTTCCTTTTAGCAAACTTAAGTGGTGATCTATAAATTATTAGAAATCTCTTTCTACTCAGAAATAGGATAAGCTGAAAATTTTGTTTCAGAATGTAAAAAGAAAAAATCTGATGCAGGCACCACATGACTTCCTTATACACTTTTAGAAATATCCATAATGTTAAAAAACATTGACATTGGACCCAAAGCAGTTGGCTAAAAATATTTTAAAAAATCAATTATCACCGTGTTCTGAGCTTTTCTGAAAGTTAGTTAAAAACCGATTGCCAGATTTGTACTGGTAACGCTTACGAAGGCAGCAAGGACCCGAAAACATTCTCTAAAAGTATAAAAAAAAATGCATTTTCTCCGTGTTCTGAACTATTCTGAAAGTTTCAAATGTCTAGCTAGTCGAGAAGTTAGTTAAATAAATTTTCTGTTGAACCATATAAACGCTGCCGAAGGCAGCATGAACCTGAAGCAGTTGGCTAGAAGTATTGAAAAGATGCATTTTCACCGTGTTCTGAACTATTCTGAAAGTTTCAAATGTCTAGCAAGTCGGGAAGTTAGTTAAATAAATTTTATGTTGAACCATATAAACGCAGCCGAAGGCAGCAGTGACCCGAAACAATTGGCTAAAAATATTTAAAAAATGCATTGTCACCTTGTTCTGAGCTTTTCCGGAAGTTTTAAATGTTCAGCTAGTCGGGAAGTTAGTTAAAAATCGATTGCAAGATTTGTACTGGTAACGCTGCCAAAGGCATCAGGGACCCTAAACAGTTCGCTAAAAGTATTTTAAAAATGCATTTTCACCGTGTTCTGATCTCGTCTGAAAGTTTCAAATGTCTAGCTAGTCGGGAAGTTAGTTAAATAAATTTTCTGTTGAATCACATAAAAGCTGCTGAAGGCAGCAGGTATCGGAAACAGTTGGCTAAAAATATTTAAAAAATGCATTGTCAATGTGTTCTGAGCTTTTCTGAAAGTTTCAAATGTCTAGCTAGTCGGCAAGTCAGTTAAATTGCAAGATTTGTCCAAACCGTTTTTGAGTTATTACCGTTTTTTGATACATTATGGCCAAAACCTATGTATTTTTGGTCATTATGAACCTAATTTTCCTTAATATCTCTAAAACGGAAAATCATACAAAGTCCAAAAAGGGAGGTGCACAACTAGATGTTATAACAAACCTATGTACCAATTCGCAACGTTCTACGTCCAACCGTTTTAGAGTTATGCGACATACACACACACATACACGCAGACACACATACATACAGACGTCACGAAAAATCGTATAAAGTCCCTTATATCTCTAAAACGAGAGCTCGTGTTAAGACGACACGATATCATGATAGTCATATGTATAAATTGGCAACATTCAGTGATCATTCGTTTTCGAGCAATAGGAAATACAAAATCCATTTCGAACAAATCGGGATTACTATACTTACTTATACTTTGTATAAGGAAGTAAAAAAGGAAAAAGAAATAAATATTTAAACAATCTAATATTAATGATTATTCGAAAGTTATATAGATAAATAATGTAAATTAGAACAAATAAAACTAATTCATTTATAGAATCTGTTGCATTCATTAAGATTTTCTTAGCAACCCCGGCTAAACAGCCCTCTCTCTAAAAGGCCAATTTTCTATGGCATGATGTGTGGCTCAATATGGAAGGTTCGCTGTATATATCTGTGATCAATGTATACGATGATAAAATTGCTTCTTAAGAACATGCCTTCATGCACTCTATACATATTTAACTCTACTCAAAGAAAATAGTATCGTACACACAGTGATCTTTTAATCCGCATATGCTAACAAAAGAAATGGTACAAATATTTATAACAGTATCATTAATATTAATATTGCAGAGTATATTTGGCCTGGCTGGCACATAAGTGGCATTACGTGACATATTGTAAATAATCGTATAATAAACTCGTTATGTGCCCCTCTTTCGGGGAGGTAGCGCCTCCCTGTTGGGGATATCTGAGTCACCACTGGATATCTGAGCGATTAAACTCAATAAATTATTGCAATCACACTATGTAAAGAATCTGACATTAACGAACCATAAAGAATTCACACTAAATTCTGAATATATGAAATCCTTCCATACAACTCTACAGACACATATATTACTGTAGATTTTTCATCAACATTTAAATGAACTGAGGACTAAATCAAATGACCGCGCTTCCTTTCTGTTGCCATTTATATAGAGAATAATGTTACAAGAACTTAAGTATTGATTTTGTATGTAGTGAATTAACACAAATATGTTTATTTTTCAAAATCTATGCCTGATGTAAAATTATTTACGATTATACAACAAATATCATTTTTTCATCATTTATCAACCGAAATGTCATGTTTCAATCCAAATTTAAACTTAATAAAAAAGCAGAATAAACTTTAAAATAGTTACAATTCACTATCAATGTAACTTCACTATGCTTATTTAAATATATGTAAGCAAAGTAAATGTAAAATACAATATTTAAAATTCCTTTCAAATAAATGCTCTTCTTTTCAATTTAATGATACGTTAAATAGACAACATTCAATAAATAACTAATATATTGATTTCATTCTTTCAAGAGGCTATAACATTTTGAGGATGAAAACACTTTAAATTTTTCAAAATCATATCGAATTAATTTGTAGTCATATAATTCTCCTTTATGAAAAGTGAAAGTGAAATAAAAATGTGCTTATAAAGTGCATTTTAATTAAAAATGAAATCAGTGCTTTAGGCTGTATTTAAATTAAATAAATATAAAAATGAATTCAAAAATTCTTTCATAAAACGGTTTTTTAATATTGTTCTATCTGAAGTTATTTTACTGTACACTCATTTTAATCAAAATACATTTTAATCAAAATTTTATAAAAATGTTACTTCATTCTTTTCTCTAAAAAATGTTTAATTTGATTTTACTTTTTAATTTGATTTAATTGTATCTAAAAGAAAAATCATTTGTAAATGTTATTTCTTAAACGCTGTATCTAAGAAAACAGAAAACTTGTAAAATCGTAAATTTTAAAATAATTTATAGAAGAGAATTTTATTAATTTGTGAAACCAAATCATAGAAATTAAAGTAATGTTAATGTTTTATATTTATTAAAATATTCGTGTATATATTGTGGCCATTGATTAAAACTCCATCTCTTTTTTGCCCCAGTTGCAGTAAAATTAGATTTACAGTAAAAGGCAAATTAAATGACATTCAATTTACTTACACAAAAGTTGAACTTGGTGACAATTTTTTCGAATTAGCGGCCACATTTGGCAAAAAAAAAAAAAAAATGGAAGTTTATGTTTTCCGAAGTTTTGAAGCTGTATGTTGAATAGAAGCCTATATTTGGTACTTTCCCTCCCATTATGTCAGTGTATGTTCAGAAAGCAAATCTAAACGATCGCATTTGAAGACTGTGTTCAAATCGATTGTTCTTTTTTCCGTGAACAGAGAAATTTCTGCTCTGTGGAGTATTTAATGCTGTTTGCTTTACACATGTGGAACAAATGAGTGTTCTATTAGACTTTTTCCATAATATTCGTTGGATAGTGAATTTTAGGATAAAATTGTCAACTTTATTGAACTGTTTCGATAATATTTCTTTAATTAAAAGTTTTATTGGACGGTTTTGAGAATATTCATTAAAATCACAGCTTTGTAGAAAGGTTTCGAGTAGTTATGATGTTTACCGTGCATGCATCGACTAGATCCAGTTTCTTTACAATATATTTTTTCCACTAGCAAGTTGACAGTCTTCATAACATTTCGTGCGCGAAGGGGGGAAGTTTGATCGATTGCCATTAACTAGAATTATGCCTGACGCAACTGATAAAATTCTGGTAATTTCAAATTTAGAGTTAAAGAAATTAGAAGATTACGTGAATGCAGGACAAGACCTATTGAAAGGGAGATAAAAGCCGTGTAAGGAGAAGTGAAATTCGGACAATATCAATAAAGAAAAGAGATGAAAGTCACACAAAAAGAAGATATGAAAACCGAGAAACATCATGTTAGGAATGAGATAAAAGCCGAGCAAGAAAAACTGAAATATAGAATAGACGCTCTGCAAGGAGAGATGCGAACCGAAATCAAAGGAATTCAAGATTATATAGAAGGCGTCTGAGTAGGTTTTGAAGGGAAGATCCTAGAAATAAAAAATGGTGTTCAAGAGAAGTATTTGGAAATAAATGATGATATGCAAGGAAAAGTACAAGACATGAAAGAAAATGTACAAGAAACGATTAAAAAGATGAAAAATGAAATTGGAACGCTTGAAAGAAAAATCAAAATTTTAGAGTTGGGACAAGGTGTTGTTCTTTTAAACAATAATTCAATTATTTTTAAACCTAGTGTGAAGCTGTTGATATTCAATAGACAGACTGTCATTAGAACCTAATTTAACACCGTAAGTTCCATACATGGATAGACTTATACGGCTAAAGCGGGAAATCAATGTCCGCTATTCGAGAGACTGTGGCGAAAGTTCTTCAAGGAATTCCATTGAATAAATTGATTTGATCACTGCAGATAAGCATCTAGAAAGCCGATTCGGGTATGGCAATTGGTGTATTTTTGGGAAGCATTTTCTTTTACAAAAGAAGAAACTTTTTTTTTTTTTTTTTTTTTTTTTTTTCATCATCAAACTTTCTCTTTTATTACGGAACATTACTCGAACATTACGGAAAATTTTAGTATATAGTTGACTGTTTTTTATGAACTTCACACATTTTATACCTAGAAATACTATGATATGTCATAGCGAAAAACTTTGCAAACATGCATTTTAACCTATAAATATATTTTTAATCAGTTACGTGATTTGTGCTTGTTTAAAAGTGTTTTTTTCATACATAACGATGTATTTTTACCAGACTGAACTGAAAATTCTCTGACAAAAAATTGGCGAAAGTTTTCAGGTGTTAGTATCAGATATCAAAAGGCTGGTCAACCTTGTTTATGAACATGAGGTAAATTTAGGCAGCACAGCTCTTCGTCCACGTTATCCAAAATTAAAATATTTAACATTCAACACTTTTTATAGATTAAAAACACCTAAAAAGCACATTAGCCTGCAATATGAAATACAAGGCTGTGTCAAATCTTTCAAAACTTGTGAGAACAGCCGAAATAAAAAAAGAAGAAAGTATTGTAGAGTAGACTATGAAAGCTATATTGGGCACTGTGTGAACGAGGAGAACAAAAAAAAAGTAGTTACATAACACTTTCGGAATTATGTGCTGGAAATGCAGACAGAAAGGGCACTTGCAGAGCGACAGCGCTGAGACCCAGGAATCATAATCTAGAAAAGTTGGCTACGGGCCGAAAACTGCATTCTTATGAAGAAGCTCCGCTAAGTGATTTAAAGATGTTGGCACTCAGCGGAGAATATAATGTTTTAAATATCGAAAGAAATAAAAATGACATTCCATGCTCGATGCTGGTTTATACGAGAATAAATGCGAAATTTTTAAAACGAATCTGGCTAAAGGTCTGAAGGAAAAATTTATATTACTGCTCTATTTCTTTGAAGACTGTTACCGGTAAATGTGCAAAGCTACATCGGAAGAGTCAACACTTAAATGAGATTTCAGAACTTTCGAACACCTGGTTTACATTTTAGACATATATGACTAGTGCATTCTAGGATTAGATTTCCTCAAGAAATTCAGCTTTACTATTGACTTAAAGAAGAATGAATTACGAACATATGGGGAAAAATTACTAATCTTTCAGCTAATGCAAAGTACTCTAATTCATGCAACGTAGTTGCAATAGAAATGATTATGTTTTCTGCAAGATCTGAATGGCAAGTGAGTGGAAACTGTAAATCTTCTGGAAAGTACCGGTATGCAATTATTGATTTTTAAGAGCAATCTTCAATTAAAGGATTATTGGTAGCTGTCTCTGAACTAGAAAAGAAATCATTCCTATTCAACTGCTCAATCCTGCTAAAAGATCCAATGTTATGGACAAAAAATCAATTCTTGCCTTATGTGTACCTGTAGTCGATATCGTTCCTGTTCCTGCCAGTGCATCCGAAGCACAACTACAACATCTGAAGCCCGATATGGAAAATTTATAAATATTACAAAAAGGTCAGCTGTTAGCAGTACGACATTTATTGCATGAGTTCAGAAATATTTTCTCGAGATGTGATAAGTATGTCGGTCACTGTAAGATCATACACCATAGATTTGATACGTCTGGCAATCCGTCTATAGCGCAAATCTAAAAATTATATCTGTTACTAAGAATGATGAAACTCAAGAACTGATAAAAGAAATGGAAGTGAGTGGAGTCATCTAGGAATCACCAGCACCCTGCGCTTCACCCATAGATTTAGTTTTAAAAAAGGGACAGAAACAGTTTCTGCATCGATTATTTACAGGAAACTTAAAAACATAACGAAGAAAGTTAATTATCTTTTATCTGGTATCTACGACATACTAAATGCACTGAGTAGTTGCCACTGGTTATCCACGTTGAGCTTAAGAATTGGGTACTGGGAAGTGCAAATCCATCCGAAAAATAGGGAAAAGATAGCCTTCACCCCCAGAAAATTTCTCTGGCAATTTAAAGTGATCCCTTTTGATCTTTTGATGCTGTGGTGACATTCGTGAGACTAATGTAAACTGTATTAATGGAACTTCTTCCGAAGCCGGTTTAATTTATATGAATGATATTATTATTGTTGGACGGAAGTTTGAACAACACCTAAGTAATATTCGAGATATTACAAAACGCAAACCTAAAATTAAGTCCTAAAATGTATAAACTTTTCAAAAAGAAAGTATCTTATTTTGTTCATATATTTTAGAAGAAGAAATAAGAACTCATACAAAGAAAAATTTATCAGGAATTGACTGGCCTCACCCAAACAGCAGTAGAAGAACTTTAATGTTTCCTAAAACTCAGCATAGACTACCGACTCTTCCTCAAAGATTTCTCAGCAATATCTTCTTCACCAACTAACAGAACTCAAACGTGCGTTCAATTGGATTTATGAATGTAAAATAAACGTTCAATTATTTAAATCTGACTTTGACATCAGCACGATTCTGGCATACCCTTAGAATAACAATTGGTTTATCGTGCATAAGAATTCTAGAAAAGAACGGAATAGAGCAGTACTTTCCCAGAAAATCATGAATGACGAAATTGTAAAAGTTTGTTTCAGCAAGAGATTGTCAAAATCGGAGAGAAAATATTTTGTTACATGAAAAGACCTATTGACCATAGTAAAGTGTATCCAATTTTCCTACCATTACATCTATAGCTAAAAATTTATTCTTCCAACGTACCATACTACCCTAAAATGGCTGTTAAACTTCAAAGAACCTAAAGGTCAAAGTTTCATAACTTTCTGATATAATTTAATACTGAACGTAGAATACGCAGGTGATACCTTTTACTTGTTTATTCCATGACTGAATGAACGTTCTATTTACACATTTACAAAATATATACAAAAACATAGACAATGTATACATAAATGGATAACTTACAATCTAATGTTTCACTTTACTTCAAATACAGCGCCGTCTGATGGATACTACAAGATATTACACGAGAGGTACGCTATATACAGATATTTCTGGAGTATGACATCGGGATATTACATCAAAACGATTCAACTCACAAAAACAGAGATGATTTTTCTCGAAAACCATGTTCTGAGAAATGTATGCAATATTTGCACAATGAATCGAACTATAACATGGAGATGCTTATCCTAGTCAACATTGTTGCCTCGGCGATTACAAATCCTTGGCTTCTTGACGAGCTCCAAATATCACGATTAGAAGATTTAGGGAACAAACCTATCGTAGAAATAAATAAAAGTTCTGCTTGCCGACATTTCTGATATTATTTTTATTTTATTTCATTTATTTATTTAACACTTGGTTCTGTTTCCAGCCTACACCAACTGCAAGAAAAAACATGACAAGTATTACAGTCGGCAGCAAAGGTATTCGAGCACTAGCAAAAATTCTTATATAAAAAAGTACTCTTAATACGGTTTTGTTAAACAAATCCTTGTCAAATTGTTAAATAGTTTCTTTACTATGTTGAGTATTGTCTTTGGCATGCTCAATTGTTTTCCTTTAATGCCCATGATAGTCTGAAAAAGATAAAAGAACAAATTCGATTTTATAATAACAATCCAGATTCCTCGAAAATTTAGATGACTCTTTATTGATGAACTGTTACACATAATTTTTAATAAGGGTAAAGAAATTGTTCCACAATAATAGTTCCCCGAACAATCATGAGCCATAAAATATATAGTCTAATCCAAATAAATTTTTACAGGATAAATCATACGATCAACATTATTAGATATAATAACAGGAGACTTGTCGTTGGAATATTAAAACCCGAATAAACTACGACGTCAGAAACGCCAAGGAAAAATATTTGAGATGCATACAGCTGTTTCGGTAGCCTTAAGCGTACCGTTTTCAGTGCAAAAAACTTTTGCACTGAAGTCTGTAAGACTGCAACGTCTTTTTTGCACTGAAGACGGTACGCTTAAGGCTACCGAAACAGCTGTATGCATCTCAAATATTTTTCTTTGGCGTTCCTGACGTAGCAGTTTATTCGGGTTTTAATATGTAGATATAGTCCCATTTTGGATAGCAATAATTAGACGGGCACGAGAGGAACAAAATTTTTGAAGAGCAAAAAGAAAGGTCTAACAAGACCGAGGAACAGATCAAAAGGGAAAAATAGTTTGGCAAAAAATATTAACTTCAAAAGAACTTTCGCCAAATTACGCCGCCCAAGCAACACCAGTTTTTTAAGTCCGTTAGGCACATTTTCAGATATTATTTTCAAATATTGTCGCTCAGATTTTTCCTCACCATAACTGCGTTACACTTTCTATAGCAACTATAAGATTCGTTGAATTATTGTGATAAATTTAATCATTTCGTCACTTCATTAATTCTGAAATTATAGAAGATCAAGTCAAATTACACATTATAAATCACGCTTCCGCCAGATGTAATTACATACATTTCTTTGTTTTGCGACAACAGATTAAGGCCGTCATTCACCAGTAACTTCAACTCCCGGTTGAACACGGAAATTTCCAAAGCGTATACAAGCGGGGTGCAAAATTTCAGTAAATATTGACGCGTTGTGTCTGCCATTTACTGGTATAGTCATTTTCAGATTTTTTAGGTAAAAATAACCAATCAGAAATTATATGAAATCCTCGACGCTAGATGGCAGGAACAGCGTGCCAAATTTTGCTGGAAAGCTGCACCCTGCCTTTAGACGCTTTTCAAGTTTTTACGTTGAACCGGGAGTTGAAGTTAATGGTGAATACGGCCATTAGTATTATGAAAATAATAACTTTTTGTTTTCTCGCATTTCAAATCTATTTCTCAAAATGCGTATTAACTGTTGACGGAAATATTGAACTTACTTGATATGCATTAATTAATCACAATCAGCCATAAAATACAACGGTGTTTATGATTTTATTTCCGTTTTTATATTTTAATTTTTTGTTGGAAAGAAGAGATGATTCAAGGCTATTTTTGTTTTTGTTTTTAATCAGCGATAACTGAACGAAAGTAACATTCACCTTCAGAGATAATAAACCTAATTCTTTTCGTTTAAAGAGGCCATTTAAACAGGGAAAATGAATATTTTTTCTGCCATATTAAATGTAATTAAATTTTAAAAAATATATGTGATTTTCCATACCACACGAAACATGTTCTTACCCAGTTACCACATAACGTTGTTATAGCGTTGCAAGTAAGTCTTAACAGTGAAACATTAGTTATAACAATGTTATGTGGTACTGGGGTAGTCAGTCTAAGAACATAATTCGACAAGGATTTATTTAACAAAACAGTATTAAGAGTACTTTTTTCATATAGGAATTTTTGCTAGGGCTCGGATACTTTTGCCACCGACTGTAGTTGTCCGACAAATACAGTGTAAGGTATTTTAATCGCACTCCCCAATAAAAGAATTTCAACAGTCATTTTCTGTGTATACTCGATTTGTCTAAAAACTGAAACTTGAATTTAATCTCATTTCAAAATCTGCCATATTACAGTCGGCAGTAAAATTATTCGAGCGCTAGCAATAATTCCTACATAAAAAAAAAGTACGCTTAATGCTATTTTGTTAAATATATCCTTGCCGAATCATGTGATAGACTAAGAATATCACTCGACAAGGATTTATTTAACAAAGCAGTATTAAGTGTACTTTTTTTCATAAGAAATATTGCAAGCGCTCGAATACTTTTGTTGCCGACTGTATATCGTTAAACCTATAGCAATTATAATATTATTTATCATACAGATTATTCTGATTCTGAACTTTTAAATTCTCATATTTTTTTTTTTTTTTTTTTTTTTTTTTTTTTAAGAAAAATTATTTAATTATTTTAATAAAATATAATTTTTATTCAGTTTCTGGTAATGAAGTCTAACAAAATGTACTTATTAAAACTTTAAATATAGATGAAAAATTTATGAAAAATTAGCGTTGTTTTACATTTTCTAATGCTGTTTATGTATTACTGAAAATTAGTATTGGCAGTTCTCAAAAATTTTGTTGCATCAAATGTTTTTTTTAAATTAACATAATTCTGGTACAATGATTTTATTCAACATTATGCGAAAGTTTTATTGATCATTCTCACTTAAATGATTCAGTTGTTAAATTGAAGCAATTTTTTAATTAGGTTGGATGTGAGAAAGGGAAAACAACTTATAGCATAATAATTCAATAACCTGACTACTCTCGTTGGCGAATTTAATTAAATCTGTGTTTAACTTTGGTGTCGAGGGGGTTTTGCGTAATCAGTTCTGAAACTATTTTGACACGCAAAGAATTAAAACAGCCGCAGAGAATATGAAAATTATATTTTCCGGTTAAAATTAAACAGATATAAAGTAAAGACTACTTGTGGAATTCTCTTAAATGATTCTTCTCATTAATAAATTATGAATGGAAAATCAAAGAAAAACGTGATTTTTTTTCTTCTTCTTCTTCTTCTTTTTTTTTTTTTTTTTTAACAGAAATAATGCTCTTAAAAATAATTAGATTTTTTTTTTTTTTCACGTAAAATTCATTTTCTGATAACGATACAATAATTATGTTAATTAATACTAGCATAACCAATTGAATGTGATAACAATGACTAAAAATTTCATTACTAAAAAATTTTAAATGTTGTGTTAATGTTGTGTTTTCATTTCGTATTTATTTTTAATGCATATTCTTTTTCAAATATCTCCGTAGAAATTATCATAATTTTAATAATAGAAACGTAATTAGGGTTCAAGCCAACATTCGACAAAGGTCACTGTGTCATCTACAAAATATAGTTACCTTTATTTTAATAAAGAGCAAGTTTATAGCCAGAAAATTTTTTGTAAATCTTTTTTTTTCTCTCTATTTTCCACTTGTATTTACAAGTGGCAGCAAAAGTATCGGGGCACTAGCAAAAATTCCTATGTAAAAAAAAAAAAAAAAAAAAAATACACTTAATACTGTTTTGTTAAATAAATCCTTGTCGAATCATGTTCTTATACTGACATTCGACAAGGATTTATTTAACAAAACTGTATTAAGCGTACTTTTTTTATACAGAAATATTTGCTAGTGCTCAACTTTTTCTGCCAACATAAAAAGTGAAATAAATACATTTTGATGTTTACATTTTTTTTTTTTTTAAGAAGTCTAAACTGATATACTCAAAACAAAATCGTAACTGCTTGTTTGGAAGACTTCATAAAACATTCAGCAGTCGACTTCAGGGTTCTGTACCAGTGCTGCTTTTAAGTTATTACAGTGCGTTGTTGCTTTCACTCTGCATTCGTGTCTATATATATATATATATAATTTTATCAGATAAATGATCAAAAAATTATCGCGACCCAATGTAATTGGTGAATACTTTTGAAAAGAAAGGTGTCTTTTCCTTTACTTTATTCATCTCTCAATGGCAATTTTTTGGTCAATTTTTCATTTTCGTGACGTCGTATTAAAAACACAGAAACACATAGACAGTTTATTTTTATAACATCTTAAAATTAAGTGTGTGTCCCCCCCCCCTCCCCACATAAAGACGTAGTAGATATGTGCAGAAAAAATGCGCATAAAAATGAGTATTTGTATAGGTTATTAATATTATATTGTTTTACTTTTGTCTTCCATTTTATATTCTTGCATCACTGAAATTATCTAGATTATAACTTAGGGCTCCAAAAATATAAGTAATATCTTTTTATGTCACTGAATTTGCATGCTGACATGAACTATATATATATATATAATATAGTCCTCTGTAAAAAATACATACATTTTAGATTTTTTACTAATATAAATTTATCTATTAAATATGCCCACAATTAAAAAAAAAAGTTTGGGTGAAAAAGAGAATAAATAAAAATTGAGAATTCTGTCTTTTAAATATTTTAGAAAATTTTAAAACAATGTTCAGCTACTGTCTTCGTTTTATAATGTTCTTAATTTAGTTGTGATAATTACCCGCATTAATCAAAGATTTTTAACTTGTCAACAGAAAGAACTGACAAGGAAACATTCAAAAGGTGTCGTCTTCAAAAAATATTGAAAAAAATATATGTGATTCTACTCTTCATAAAGCACCAGGAAGTGAAAAAATTATCGGCTGAAATGGATTACAGCGACCACAAAAAATTATCAAAATTAAGCATATTTGGCGTTTTAGCGCTGTTAGGCGTTCAGTTCGCTAGCACCGAGATTGCCGTGTACGAACAGAACCGTGTTTTGTTTCTCCGCCAAGTACTCAAAATCAATCGCCTAACCATGTGAAATCGCCAAATATACTTAATTTTGATAATTTTTTGTGGTCGCTGTAATTCATTTCAGCCGATAATTTTTTTCACTTTCTGGTGTTTTAGGAAGAGTAGAATCACACTTTTTTTTTTCAATACTTTTTGAAGACGACACCTTTTAAATGTTTCCTTATGAGATTTAAAATCTATACACTTAATAAAAAAAAATAATTAAAACTACGTATGATGGGTAAGAAATTTCGATATCAATTACACAAGTCTACATTTAAAACTGTTTTGATAGTTTTGGCTGACCTTTAATTTTTCTGATGTGCTAAAACCGAAACGAAAGCCAGCTTTTCTCTTTAACGTATAAATTTTTGTCGATACAATGTGTCTACCCACACAATTTCTTCAGTGGTTCTTCCACCATATAATTATTTGGTAACTTTTATAGTATGTTGAAACGTCCTAGAAACTGCCCAAGCTAAAGAAATTCTGTAGGTAGACGCCCTATATTGACAAAAATCTATACGTGATAGAGAAATACTGTTTTCGGTTTCCGTTTCAGCCCACCAAAAAAACATATGTATCAGCGAAAATTACCAAATTAAATTTTACAAACATTACCTTTGTATACCTGTTTAATTAATGTTAATTTTAATCGTCTTTATATCGTAAACGATTTTTTGTTATATAGGGTGTTTATAAAGTCCCGGACCATTTTGATGTTTAATAACTCATAAAATAATGAAGATATAAACAAACTTATGGCATTTATTGATGGAATAACTCATAAATTTTCTTTTCAGGTTTGAATATCTTTACTTTTGTAAGTATCGTATGCGCGTGTGGTTAATTTCAGATAATTTCATTTTCCAGTCTAAATATCTGTACTTTTCTAAATGTCGTCTGCTTATTAATTGCATTTTTCTCTCTTTTGACTTTTTTTACTCTTTGACTCTTTTGAAAAACCCCATGAATACCGTGAGGCACAAAGGGATTCCCCAAAGGTTAATGTGTGGTGTGGACTAATGCACGACCGAGTCATTGGGCCTTTCTTTTTTACAGGAAAGACGGTCTCATCAGTCGTATACTTAGACATGTTGGAAAATTTCGTATTTCCACAACTAGAAGAACTTCAGCCACATGTCTTTTTGCAACAATATGGTGCACCACCTCATTGGGGTACCATCGTTCGTAGTTCTTTGAATGACCATTTTTCAGGAAGTTGGATTGGGCGAGGAGGTCCAATTCCTTGGCCACCCAGATCACCTGATATAATGCCGCTGGACTTTTCCCTTTGGGGATTTGTAAAGGACAATGTTTACAGGAAGAGAGTGTCGAACATTGATGACCTAAAAGTCAGAATTACAACCGCAATAGCCTCTGTGGATGCCGACATGCTTGCCGCTACCTGGCGTGAAATTGACTATCGACTTAATATTCTCCGTGCGACGAAGGGGACACACGTGGACGAGTCTATCTAACCATTTATGTTATTAATTTTAATCTATCTTTATTATTTTATGAGTTATTAAACATCAAAATGGGTCCGGGAATTTATAAACACCCTGTATATATAAAATTGATATCCCATTACCCTGATTCCAAGTATATTTATTTATTTATTTTTATTTATTTATTTATTTATTTATTTATTTATTTATTTATTTTTTGCAAATGTTAATTTTGTTTTAAATATTAATTGTAATAGAGTTTAAGGAAATTTTCTGCAATAAATTAATTGATATTTGTATGTTTTCATGTTGATGGAAACTATTTATGATTCTACGGTGAAAAGAAAAAACTAACGTAACTGATTTCCAAAATATAAATCTCTATGTACGAGTATTACAATACTGTATTTTATTACTCATTGAGGACATGATTACATATGTGTTTTATAGAGATTAGAAACAATTTATTTCTTCGTAAGCAATTTTTATGAAAATTTATAGAAAGCATTGATATGGTAAAACTATGAGCTTGGTTTAATTTAATTTTTCATTAATACTACTTAACTTTGCGAATATTCTAAAAGGATTTCCGTAATTTTATTTTTTAATTTAATTTAATTTATTTATTTATTTATATAACTCTTATACTGAATGATTTTCTAAATCTATAATTTAAGAACAAAAATTAATGATTCATTTTTCCGTTTTATATTAATCAGTACAAATATTATTAAAATAATCTGGTGTGTCACCCACACGACTTTCTCTTACCCTGAAATTTAATACTATAAATACAGGTTGCAGATTAAAAGGTAAGATAACAAGTACTGTTGTGTAAACCTGCATTAAACAATTCAGATTAGGCTTCTCAAGAGTTTTATATGATAATTAGTTCTGTGTGAGGGGGGCTAATGCACCTACATTTATATAGAATTTAATTCGGTTATTAAAAAATAATTCTGTTTTAAAAAAATAATTTATTAATATTATAATTTTAAAAAATATAACTTTTATAATAATGCAGACGATTTCCATATTAGAGAAGTAGTATAACACCAAATATCTTAAAAAAGCCCATTTTATTCTCAATATTAAAAAAAAAAAAAAAAAAAAAAAAAGATTTTTTTTTTTTTTTTTAAGTTTTTTTTTTCGTTAAAAGTAAAAAAAATCGATAACTTTGTTTTAAATTATCGCATATCGATGGTTCAACCATTCGTTTTAAAGGTATTGGCGAGCTCTTTTGAAAGATACCCATCATGAAAATTTACTCCCCTCGAGGGGGGACTTCCCCCCCAGGAGGGGAGGCGAGGCTCCTACATACACAAAATTTTTTCCCCTGTTAACTATCTCTATTACAAAAAATATATATTCGTTTCATTTGGTTTAGTGCAGTCTATAAACGTTAAACTCTACTTACCTGCAATTTCCCCCATAGACGTAATGTATTAGAATTCTCTTGATTGTCCCTGTACACGAACCATTTGCTTGATCTTAACGAAAAGCTTACTGTAGCATCCCTATATGATACACATTTAGAATACCAAGTTTGAACTTTCTGCGATAATTTGTTTTTGAGATATGCTGATAATAGACACACAAAGAGACACACATACACACACACGCACACACAGACACACACACAGACACACACACACAGACACACACACAGACACACACACACAGAGACATACACAGAGACATACACACAGACCATTTGCTAAAAACATGATTTTCGTATTCAGGGTACCTCAAAACGTGCAAATATAACAAAATCTCGCATTCGAAAATTTGACAGAAAAACAATACTTTCTCTACCTTATGGGTAAGAGAAAGTAAAAAGTGGGATGGGTTATTATTCTTAAAAAGTCTTTTAAACAAAAGAAATAAATTGCCAAAAAAAAGTAATTATCTTAAATTTAAATATGATACTTTAAGTTAATAAATATTCTTGCACCTAATTTTATAAAATGATATGGCAATATCAATGAAAATATACAAAATCCTTAAAAGATATCTCTCTCTAAATGCATTATAAGCACATCTTCTACAGCACATTTTAATTTTCTATTAAAACAAATATCCCAACAGATCACTCTGAAACTTCTATAAAGAAAAGGATCTATTGCAATTGTTTCGAGAAAACAAAGAAATACATTTCTTTTTTCGATTCCGACTTCTCCGGAAACCCATTTTATTTTACCTTTTATGTTGAACTTTATGTTGACGGCTGAATGTGTTTTAGCGGAAGTAATCTTACGGAATGATCATTTCTAATAATATGACATTGGCTTTTGATCCTTTCCTTATTATGACAGATGTTTTAGATTTGGAATTGATAAAATGAATAGAGGCATATATATATATATATATAGTTCTAGCAATGTAGCATATCATTTGATTTTAATGTCAGCAATTTGCGTTGAAAAATGTTATTTTAGAGATTTTAGCTTTACAAATATTAAATTTCGGTACTTTTACTGAGAAAAAGTATCAATAATGCACTTAAAACTGACATAAAAGTTGTATCTTTTTTATAAATTAGAAACGAATGAACCATGTGACACGTAAAATAATAAATGTAAAAAAAAAAAAAAAGAAGAAAACGAATAATTTTATTAATAAATCTTAATATGTTTATAATGAATTTATCACGCAAAATTATAAAATATTTATATTTTTACAACTTTGGAGGCGTTTGATTTATGTATACTATCGTAGACTTAAATTGCATGCATGATACACATTACTTCATTAATGTTTGAATTACCCAGTTTGAAGGAACTGGACAAGTGTAAACTTGAATAATTGATATTTTGAACAATTGATAAACTCAAAAAAAAAAAGTTAAAAAAATGGCCAACAGGTGGCGCTGGACAGTAAAAAGTCAGTACCGCTGCATAAGAATCGTGAATAAAAGGAGCTGTAATGAGAGAGGGAATCAGATGCACCAGCAATCGCAGCATGTTGACGTTACCAAAAAAGGCACTGTTAGTGAAGCTGTACTATCAGAATGGGGAATCTGCTACTTCAGCTTTACGATCCTATCGCCGTAGGAATGATAATATTCGAATGAGTAAATGTCTTATGATAGGTTCAGCTGAGAATGATTTCGAATTTCAAAGCCACGGGTTGTTTAGAAGATGGGTCCCATAGTGGCCGACCGAGCACAAGTGCTAATGCTGCTCAGACAGCTCAGGAAGAAATGGAGATATTAGCGGGTTCGACAGATGCATGAAGAAGTCGCACGTCGTACTGGCATTCTATACATCATTCTTTGGTTAGCACTAAGGCGTACCCTCCGATGCTATCCGTACAAAATCCATTGTCATCATGAACTGTTACCCGGCGAATTTCTCAAGCGGAGAGCATTTGCGGTGTGGTCGTTTCAAAATATGGCTGAAAATGACGATTGGATGTCTAACGTGTTGTGGACCGACTCTGTCAACTCCCACAACTGCAGAATTTGGGCTATCTAAAATCATAGAACTGTCGTGTAAACTCCATTGTCAGAAAGCCACGGTGTGGTGTGGATTTACCACATCTATCGTTATCGAGCTCTTTCTCTTCGAAGAAATGCGTGATTCTGCTTTTGTAACTGTCAGCGTGACGGGTGAGAGATACGCCGGTATGTTACAGAATCGCATCATCCCTAGCCTGGCTGATAAACACCAACTGGAACGTACGATTTTTATGCAGGATGGTGCTCCACCCCATATTGCTAGACGTATGAAAGATCTCTTGCGCACGTCGTTTGGTGATGATCGCGTGCTGAGCCGCCACTTTCGTCATGCTTGACCTCCACGTCCCCATATCTCGCTCTGTGTGATTAATGGCTATAGTCGCAAGTTTACCACGAACGATTGACATCATTAGGGATTTCAAAAGACTGCATCCGACACGAATGTCTCACCAGAACTACAGATATACTGTACAGTGCTGTTCACAACATTGTCTCTCACCTACAGCTATTGTTGAGGAATGACGGTCGACAGGTTGAGCATTTGTTCTGAAGGACATCGTCTTTATTTTGTCATAATTTGTTATGTTATTTATTACTTTTCTTATTACACAAAGCGCCATCTGTTGGCTTTTTTTGTGGTTGCAATAAACCCCATGTCATTCCATGTATGTGTGTCAATTTTTACCTCTCTACCTACATTATTCCGTGAATTATTAATTTTTCAAATGTATACTAATTTTCTGATCACCCTGTATTTCTAAGTTTAAAAAGATTACATTTTTTGTATAGCAACAAATTTCTTTGATGCAGTTGAAACGCAGGTAGCTAATACCAACTCGTATTTTTTTTTCTTTATTTTTTTTACGTAAATACATGCAACGAATTTCATGAAAACATGTGTCATGAAAACAGCTCTTTTCCCGCCCGCACTGCATCAGGTCTAGCTTTCCCATGCCTGCAGAAAGATCTTTCCCGGACACTTCAATCTGGATATTTATTGACGACAGGGGGAATCTGCTACTATTTAAGAACTATGATTTTAAAGAAGACAGTATCTCAGCATCTATTAAATATTTTAGTTTTGAACCATGTATTTACACTATATTACGATTTAATTCCGACCAATGTAATAAAATAAAATAAAATAAAAAGTAGATTAAATAATAAATAAATATATAGTATATATATATAAACAAATAAATTTTAATCAATTTAATCCTTTTTACTATGTATATACAACCATTTTTCCCGATAAATACTGTAAATAAAAAAAAAATAATAAATAAAAGTTTTTTCTTTTAAGGGAATTAATTAAAAAATGAAAAATAAGAAGTTGTTCTACTATAAAAAAAATTAAACATAACTGTTATAAATACGTTTTAAAATTTAAAACTATTATACTTAATTTTTTCTACTGTATTACGATTTTATTTTCAACTAGCAGGCTTTACCCGCTTCGCTGGTCATTATATTGAAATGAAGTCTCAAAATACCATATCATTAATAATAATAATAATAATGAAATCACTGAAATCAGTCAAAATCTAAGTTAAAGTTCTCGATACCTTCGATAGCGGTTTTCCCACTCGCCACACTTCACAAAATCCCTTTATAGTGCATGTTGCATACACATACCTAGCCCACATATTAAAATACCGCGATTCTAAGATTATTTGAAGCAAAGTTATGTTTTAAAATGTGTTTTTTAGCCCCTCCTTCCCGGCCCGCTCTTAAAGGAAAGGAGGGGGAGATTTTACAAAATATCTTTATATTATGAGTTAGATACATATAACTGACCCACACATTGAAAATCTCCTTCATAAGATAATTTACTGCAGAGTTACACATGAATACAGGTTACCCCCCCCCGCCCGCTAAGGGGAGGTAGGGTGGAGTTTCAGAAAATCAATTTGTAGTGTATGTTGAATACGCATAAGCAGTCCACGCATCAAAAATTGCCATTCTAAGATAATTTGGGACAGAATTACGCATGGAAACATGTTTTAAATCACCCCCAACCCTCAAGGGGGTGATAGTACGGAATTCCAAATAATTCCTTTGTAGTTTGTGTTGAGTACGCATAACCAATCAACTTATCAAAAAATCGCTTTCCTGAGATAATTTGGAGCAGAGTTACTCTTTAAAACGTGTTTTTGACCCCCTCCCCGCCTTTGAAGTAGGGAAGGGGGAATTTTCGTAAGATCCCTTTGTAATGCGTGCCGTGAATGCATAAACAACTCACATGTAAAAATAATTCTTACTGAGATAATTTGAAGCAAAGATAAGCTTGGAAACGTGTTTATCCCCCCCCCCCTGCCCTAAAAGGGGGGAAGGGAGAAATTTCGTAAAATCCCTTTATAGTACGTGTTGGGAACGCATAAACAACCAACACATAAAATTTTATCTTACTGAGATAATTTGAAGAAAAGTTGTGCTTCGAAACGTGTTTATTCCCCCCCCTACCCCCAAGGGAAGAAAGGGGGCTTTCGCAAAATCTCGTTACAATGGGTATTGGACACACGTAAATAAGCCACATACTAAAATTTGTGATCTCAGCTCTTATAGATTTTCACGGACGAATTTAGCGCTAAAAGAGGGGATCGAATTTGCCCCCCTCGTAACTCCCCTCCAATATCGAAAATCGGAAAAAACAAAAGTAAATTTTTGGAAATATCCTCAAGAAGACTCTTGGCGATTTTCTATACATTTGGGCTATTATTGGTAGAGTTACTCGAAAATCCGTATTTTGCTAAATTTGCCTCCGAAAATCGTTTTTACCCTCTCCCCCCCCTTAAAAATCCAAAACTCAAATTGAATAAAATACTTTTTTTGCTCTCAAGTCTAGTCTCTTTATATGCAATTTCTTCACCGTGAAGCAATTTGGAGCCGAATTATGTTTGTAAGGGGTTTTTTGCTTTCTACCCCCCCCCCCACGGGGAGCTGGGGATATTTCGCAAAATCCCGCTGTAATGGGCGTCAGGGTCATAAAACCAAAGTACTCACCAAAATTTGCGAGTCTATCTACCATAGAATCGCTACGGCTGTGTTGAGTCAGTGAATCAGTGATTTTAGTCTCTTATTCCCCACCACGCCCCCAGAGGGGTAAAGGGGGGGGGGCTTTCACAAAATTCCGTTACAATGGGTTTTGGACACACGTAAATAAGCCACACACTAAAATTTGTGACCTCAGCTCCTGTAGATTTTCACGGACAAATTTAGCGCTAAAACGGGGGAGGGGGGGGTGTCGAATTTGCCCCTACGTAATTCCCCTCCAAAATCAAAAATCGAAAAAAATCAAAAATGAGTTTTTGCAAGTACCTTCAAGAAAACGTTTGGCCTTTTTTTTTTTTTTTTTGATATCTTTGAGCTATTACTGCTAGAATTTTAATCGAAAATCCATATATTGCTAAGTTTCCCCCCGAAAATCCTTTTTACTCCCCTCTCCCCAATTAAAAATCCAAAATTCCAAAATCGCAGAAAATGATTTTTTTGTACTGAAGTCTAGTCTCCCCATCTGCAATTTTTTCATCGTGAAGTAATTTGGAGCCGAATTATGCTTATAAATGTGTTTTTGCCTCCTGCGTCTCCGAAAATCATTTCCCCCCTTAAAAATACAAAATTCCAAAATCGCAGAAAATTATTATTATTATTATTTTTTTTTTTTTTTTGGTATTCAAGTCTAGTCTCCCCATCTGCAATATCTTCACCGTGAAGTAATTTGGAGCCGATTTATGCTTATAAAGGTGTTTTTGCCTTCTACACCTCCGAAAATCATTTTTACCCCCTTCCCTCCTTAAAAATCCAAAATTCCAAAATCTCAGAAAATGATTTTTTTGTATTCAAGTTTAGTCTCCCTATCTGCAATTTCTTCACTGTAAAGTAATTTGGAGCCGAGTTACGTTTATAAATGTGTTTTTGCCTTATGCGCCTCCGAAAATCCAATTTTTACCCCCTTTCCCCACTAAAAGTCCAAAATTCCAAAATCGCAGAAAATAATTTTTTCGTATTCTAGGCTAGTCTCCCCATCTGTAATTTCTTCACTGTGAAGTAATTTGGAGCCGAGTTATGCTTTTAAAGGTGGTTTTTGCCTTCTGCCCCCCCCCCGGGGGGAACAGGGGGTATTTCGCAAAATCCCGTCTTAATGAGTGTCAGGGCCCTAAAATCAACCTGCTCACCAAAAATTGTGGCTCTATCTCCCATAGGATCGCCACAGCCGTGTTGAGTCATTGAGTGAGTGAGTGAGTGAATCAATGAGTTTACTCTTTTATATATATAGATAAATATAACAAATTAAAAATAAATAAATAAAAAATTCTCCTTCAAATGAATGTATTAAATAAAAATAAGTTGCGTAATAGCCGTTGCTATGATGCGCAGACGATTGAGGCAAAATAATAAATCTAGGAAAAATGAAACAAAGAAGCCAATATTTAAAATTGGAAAAACATTAATTTAAAAAATTCAAATTCGAAATTCGAAAAAATCTCGATGAGGTGCACACCTGCAGGGTCCCAGGTACCTATATGCCAAATTTGGAAGCTCTGCGATCAATAGTGTGAGCACCAGAGCGCAGGCAGACACACACGCAGACACACACCCAGACACACAAACACTTCTCTTTATTTATATAGACTAGTAGGCTACGCCCGCTTTGCTGGTCACATGTTTAAATGAATTTTCAAAGGAATTGGATCAGTATTTATTTTTTACATCACATTACAAAAAAAAAAAAACTTAAAAAATAAATAAAAAATAAAATAAAATAATATTGAAATTGCTTTAGATCTCGCTTCTTCGGGTACCCGTTGCCTAAGGCAGCTCTTTTTTCTGCTCGTACTGCATCCAGTCCAGTTTCCCCCTGTCTACAGAAAGGTCTTTCCCGGGCACTTCAATCTGAATATTGATCGACGACGTGGATTTTCTGTTATTTAAGAACTACGATTTTAAAGATGACTGTATCTCAGCATCTATTATATATTTTAGTTTTTGAACCATGTGTTTTATAGCCCCCGTTATTTACACTATATTACGATTTGATTCCGACCAGTGCAACAAAATAAAATAAAAAAGTAGATTTTCTTTTAAAAGGAATTAAATACATGAAAAACGAATTTTAATCAGTTTATCCTTTCTACTATAAACTATCATTTTTTTTCACCCAATAAATATTATAAATAATAATAATTAAGAATTTTTTTTTTTCCTTTTAAAGGAATTAATTAAAAAAATGAAAAATAAAAAGTTGCTACAGTATAAAATTTATACATAAACGTAACAATTTATTTCTATTGCATTACCATTTGATTTTCAATAAATATAACAATAATAATAATAAAGAAAAAAAAAGAAAAAATAAATAAAATCGCCTTCAAATGAATGTATTAAATAAAAAATGAATTGCATAATAGCCGTTGCTAAGATACGCAGACGATTACAACCGAAGAATAAATTCATGAAAAATGAAACATTAAAGCCAATATTTAAAATCGAAAAAACATTAATTTAAAAAGTTTAAATTCGAAATTCGAAAAAATCTCGATGAGGTGCACACCTGCGGGGTCCCAGGTACCTACATGCCAAATTTGGAAGCTCTGCGATCAGTAGTGTGAGCACCAGAGCGCAGACAGACACACACACACACACACAGACACTTCTCTTTATTTATATAGATAATCTCTTTTTTTTTTTATCTTCAATTTTAAATTTTATTAATGAGTCATATTAAGTTTATATACTGCATTGAAAAAACGTGGACACTTATTTCTACTTTTTTAAAGCTGTTATATAAGGTTAATTCTTTTAATATAATCACACACTTCAGTCTTCATAATAGAAATTTAAAAATATATATATACAACTCTTTTGAGTTAAAAATGAGGCAAATTCAGAAAAAAGTGGAGCATTATTACACTACAATTTTTCTTTAAAAATAAAACTTGACGTACATGTATTTCTAAACCGAAACTCTTATAGTAAGGGGACTATTTCATATTCTTTTTAGTGTTTTCATATGTTCTGTTACTCTTCCATTTAATAAAATACTGAATTTTTGTTTGACAGAAAATTTTCAAAATTTTATTTAGAATATCATTAAATTGGGCGATTTTTTTCATATTGACGTCAAGCATCATATTTTATGAACAAATATATCCCAAGTGTATTTCACAGATTCATACCCAGACTTGGGTGGGCATATTAAACGAGTGGTGCTATTTTCGCTAAACCACATTTAATTTTGTTAGATGTGTGTATTGGTGTTCTATTTTGTTAGAAAATGTTGTTTTCTACCCCAAGCACAGGCGAATTGCAAAAGTTCATTGGTTAGTGTTTCTATGCAAACATTTAGGACTTTGCTTGTCATTTCGAAAAACGAAATTGGTCTTTCCATTGTAGCCGATAGCTAACCACATCACACCACCGCTACCAAGTCATGCCAAGTAAAATATATTTTGTCTTCTTTTCCCAACAGTGCCAATAATATTGATATACATATAGGTTGTCCAAATTATTTTTTCTCATCTGAAAAAAAATAATATATATATATATATATATACACAAACACACTACAGACGTCTATTCTTTAATTTAATACATATAGGGCTAATACCAATGCTGGCGTTCTGCAACGGGGTGATCCTTCCATTACGAATAAAGTTCTCTCTTCTTATATATAAATTTCTGAGTGTTTAACATAGTTAGAAATATTTTAAAACTTTAATATAGGATATCTTATGAAATAGTAGGCATTTAAAGTAAATAAAGGTATCATTTTAAATAGAAAAATATTTTGGAAAAGATAAATGTATTATAACGAAGTGATGAGAAGATTTTGAGCATGTTAAAATTTTAATAGTAAATTCAAATTAATCAAGATCGAAAACATTGAGGATTAAGATAAGAAAATAGCAAGATTTTAAGATCATTTTTTAACAAGAAATATGAGTCAAAATTTACAGTTAAATACATGTATAAATCACAAAATTAATAAGGAACAGTAAATTGATAAGTTATTAAAGAAAAGTAAAAGAAGATTAAGAGAAATAATTATTTATTCGAACATCGATCGTATAGATTAGTTTAAAAACAAATAAACAGACTTAAAATCTTTTCATTTTAAATAAGTTTTAAAATATTGAAACAGTTACTTTTTTTTAGAAAATTATATGTATAGATCACAATCACAAATTTCATAAAGAAAAAGTAAATAATGGCGAATATTAGATAATATAAGAGAAAACATACAAAATAAATAAATAAAGTTTCGAACATCATTCATTTTAATAGTAGTTCAATGCTGATTAATGGACTGACATTAATTTTTAATTTAACTTTATTTAATAATAATAATAATAATAATAAAATCGATCAAAAGGATAATTAGTTTAAAATCTTCTAACGAAATGATACAGACAAAAATTAAATGAAATGAAATAATTATAAGATAAAAAGAACTTTTTATATATCACGTTTTTTAAATTTAACGTGTATAAAATTTTTAAAGTGATAATGACGTCAATTTTTGTAAGATGCATACTTTAATTTTTTACATTTTTTTATTGTTCACGTTTAAGTAAATGTATTTATTTTACTGTCGAAAAAAAAAATTAACTCGAAAAATTTTTTGGCGACAGGTAAATTATAAATAAAATAAAAAATATTATATAAGCAATATTTAAGCATGTGGACTCAGTTTAGTGAACTAATAATAATGGAAAAAAAACTTTGGTTTTAAAAATAAAATGTTAATCCTTTCAGAACAACACATATTAACATCATGAACTACATTAGCACTTTATCAATGTTTAGAAAATTTTTAAAGTTATAATGACGTCAATTTTTGTGCGATGCCTAATTTAACTTTTTATAAATTTTTAACGTTCACGTTTAATTCAATGTATTTATTTTTATGTCGAAAGAAATTGAACTCGTAATTTTTTTTTTTTTTTTTTTTTTTTTTTTTTTTGGCAACAATTAAATTATAGCTAATATTTAAATGGCTGTCTTTGTCATATAATAAACAAATAATTTGCAATAAAAAATATTATGACTATAAATTAGGATACAAACTATCCTATCTCTGAAGTTGGACCAAACTGCACACAGTGTGCAAAATTTCATTAAAATCGGATCATTAGTTTAGGAGTTTATCGCGGACAAACATCGTGACACGAAATTTTTATATATATAAAGATATAAAGTGAAGAATTTAGTAACGTTATAAAATTTAGCAAGTATAGATACATGATAATACCAAAAACGCTCAAATTATATATATATATATCTTTATATATATATTTCTTTTGTGCGTGTGTATGTAACTGAACTCCTCCTAAACGGCTGGACTGAGTTTAATGAAATTTTTTGTGTGTCTTCAGGTGGATTCGAGAATGGTTTAGATTTACAAATGAAAGTTGTAACTTAATTAGTTCTTTCTTAATTAATTTAACCAACTCTTTCAACAACTTTTCCACCTAGATGGCGTGAGTTGTCGTAAACACGATGTCAGAATTTATTTAATGTTGAAATGAAAAATGAATTTTTAACCGTAAGTGTTTAAAATATTTTTTCAACGTTAATATTGTTAAAATGTTAAAATTAGTTAAAATGGTATATTCTTTTAAAAAATTCGTCAATATCCGACGGAGTTATTTTATGTTAAAAGGAAAAATGAATTTTTAGGCCATTATTATTTGTGCAGATGGAAAATGTACTAAAAGTTTTCCGAAAAATTTCACGATCACAAATGTTGACGGATATCCAATATATCGTCGAAGAAATCCCGATAATGGCGGACAATCTTATCATCTATGGCGGTCATCTATGTCAACAACATAGATATTGACATTGATAAGCGTTGGGTGGTCCCATATTCGCCTCTGCTCAGCAAAACATTCAATGCTCATATTAATAGCAAGAAATCCAAACTTCTTCACACACCATAAATTTTAAATCAGCACAACCGGTTTCGAAAGGACGTAGCCTTTCTTCATCAGGTGCAAATACGTGCAACTGCCTTGGAGGCAAAATCAAGACTGAAAACAGGACAAAATCCAGAGGGGGAGGAGCAACACAAACAACCAATAGGAAGCAACATGCAGGACAGGACCAATCAGAGAGGAACACACGTACACACTCACCACAAAATGAGGAGAGAGGAAAGGAGTAAACAAGTATTATTATTTTTTTTTCAATAATATTAAACTAATAAGTAAATTTAATAAAATTTATCCATTAATTATTATTTTTTTATTTAAATTAGAATTATTTTATTATAACTAATATGATGTTATAAACATAATGAAGGAAATTATTTAATTGAATTTTTCCAGGCTGTAGACAGCATGGACAAGTGGAATCAGATTTTTCATTGACAATTTTATCACGATTAAGGTAAATAGCTAAATTTTCTAAAAAATCCAGTTCGGAAACGTGTTTGGCCTGAAAGATAATTTTGGCACTCTTAAAATTAAAACTATGATCAAATTCCCAACTGTGCTTCGGAATAGAAGATTTAGAAATTTCTTGATTAACAACATACCGAGAATGTTCACGTAAACGACATTCAAGATTTCTTTTAGTTTGACCAATATAAGATAAATCACAGTTATTTCAAGGGACATTATAGATACCCCATTTTTGAAGCTCAGGAACAGGGGATTTGGTTGAAGGGAATTGGAATTTATAAATAAAATCCAATAAATTCCAATTCCCTGTCCTGCATGTTGCTTCCTATTGGTTGTTTGTGTTGCTCCTCCCCCTCTGGATTTTGTCCTGCTTTCAGTCTTGCTTTTGCCTCCAAGGCAGTTGCACGTGTTTGCACCTGATGAAGAAAGGCTACGTCCTTTCGAAACTGGTTGTGCTGATTTAAAATTTATGGTGTGTGAAGAAGTTTGAATTTCTTGCTATTGTCTGTACGCTAGTTTTTTTAATTTATTTTTGGTGCTCATATTAATGTTCAGTTCTGCAGTTCAGTGAAGAGCATCAAATACATTTGCAAGTATGTGAATAAAGGCAGTGATATGGCTGTATTTCGAGTTGAAAATAACAATGTGAATGCTCCTCCGGTGAATAACAACGATGAAATAACACTTTATCCAAATTGGCCGGTACGTCAGCTCCAATGAAGCTGTTTGGCGTATCTTTGGTTTCCCAATTCATGAACGGGATCCAGCAGTTCTTCATTTAGCCGTCCATCTTGAAAAGCGCGTATATTTCACGAGCGAGACAGCGATTGATCGTGCTATAAATCCACCAAAAACTACACTCACCGAATTTTTTGAATTGTGTAACCGCGCGGATGCTTTTGGCGCTTTTGCACGGACATTACTCTATTCAGAAGTACCACGTTATTTCACATGGGCTCCAACAAAAAAATGGATGCCCCGCAAGCAAGGCACGCCGATTGATGCATGTCCCGGTTTATTCAAATCAAACACCTTGGGACGAGTATTTACAGTCAATCCAAGGCAGACTGAGTGCTTTTATCTTCGACTGTTATTGGTTAATGTCATCGGCCCTTTGTCATTTCAAGATTTACGTAAAGTGAATGGACAACATTATCCAACGTATAAAGATGCATGCCTTGCACTCGGCTTGCTGGAAGACGACAACCAGTGAGAGTGTATGCTTGCTGAAGTAGGACTGAACTGTACAGCAAAACAAATTCGTCTACTATTCGCTATAGTGTTGACTACATGTTTCTCGGCCCAAGCAGAGACATTATGGGATAATCACAAAGATTCAATGACTGATGATATATTGCATCAACATCGTTCACGGTGCAACGATCTAACGATAGTATTGAGTGACGCTATGTACAATGAAGCATTGATTGCTATTGAAGATTTTTGAATTATCATTGCCAACTTACCACTCAGTCATTTCGGTATGCATTCAACAAATCGAAATGTATCTGATTTAATAAGCACTGAATTGAATCGTGAACTACAATACAATACTGTAGAAATGGCAGCGATTGTTGCTCGCAATGTCCCACTAATGAAAGAAGAACAAAGAACCATTTACGACCGCATCATGCTCGCAGTTTTGGCAGGACAAGGTGGATTCTTTTTTTTTTTTTTTTTTTTTTTTGGGGGTGCACCAGGTGGAAATGGCAAAACATTCCTTATTTCGCTAATTCTCGCCGAAATACGATCAAATAATGGCATCGCATTGGCTGTTGCATCTGCGACAACTTTATTGGATGGAGGCAGAACAGCTCATTCATTATTTAAACTACCACTAAATATTCAAAATAACCCAGACGCAGTGTGCAACATAAAAAAACAATAGTCCATGGCCACAGTGCTGAAATAGTGTAAAATTCTTATCTGGGATGAATGCACTATGGCACACAAACATTCGACTGAGGCGTCGAACAGGACATTGAAAGATATAAAAAACAACGACAAACTATTTGGCGGCACTCTGTTATACTCTTTTCAGGTGATTTCAGACAAGCACTTCCCGTTATTCCGCGTTCAACATACGCTGATGAGATCAACGCGTGCTTAAAATCATCGTCATTGTGGCGTAATGTTGAAAAAGTACAACTGAAAGTAAATTTGTGCGTTCAAAAGCTTCAAGATCCATCCGCTGAAACATTCTCAAAACAATTGTTAGATATCGGCGATGGAAAAGTTACTACAGATGAAACTGGATGCATAAAATTACCTACACATTTCTGCACAATCATTGATTCTCAAGATGCTCTTATTGACCAGATATTTCCCGATGTGCACAGACGATACACAAATCATGAGTGGCTGGCAGAAAGAGCAATTTTAGCAGCAAAAAATGTGGACGTTAACGAATTGAATCTCAAGATACAACATTTGTTACCAGGAGACTTGGTGTCATACAAATCTAATGATACAGTTTGCGATGCCACCGAAGCTGTAAATTATCCAACAAAGTTTTTAAACTCATTGGATTTACCAGGCATGCCACCGCATACTTTACAACTGAAGGTTGGATCTCCGGTTATTTTGCTTCGTAATTTGAACCCACAATGGTTGTGCAACGGCACGCGATTAGTCATAAAAAAATTAATGAAAAATGTTATCGAAGCCATCATTTTAAATGACAAATTCCGAGGTGAAAATATATTACTACAGCGAATCCCTATTATACCCACAGATGTGCCAATTCAATTTAAACGCCCTCAATTTCCAATTAGATTGGCATTTGCAATGACTATCAATAAGTCTCAGGGCCAAACGATGTCTGTCTGTGGCTTAGATTTGAGCACATCATGTTTTTCACACGGACAATTATACGTGGCTCTCGAGTGGGCAAACCATCCAGTTTGTTTGTATTGGCGAAAGATGGGATAACAAAAAATATTGTACACTCTGTTGCATTAAGGGATTGATATTGTTTTTTAGTAATATTGTTATAAGTAGCGATATGTATATAATTTTAAAGAATCAATTTTAATAAATTAAAAAAATAAATGATTGGTGTTTTGTTATTTTTATATTCTTTCACCGTTCACAGCGCTCCATACATCTTCCACTTATTTACCACATTCTTACACACTTACAATAAGTTAGTTATTTTTTTCTAGCAAAATATTCTCTAGAAATAATTTATATGACAAAACAACGTTTGTCGGGTCAGCTAGTCTTTATATATATATTTCTTTTGTGCGTGTGTATGTCACTGAACTCCTCCTAAACGGCTGGACTGAGTTTAATGAAAATTTTTGTGTGTCTTCAGGTGGATTCGAGAATGGTTTAGATTTACAAATGAAAGTTTTAACTTAATTAGTTCTTTCTTAATTAATTTTTAACCAACTCTTTCAACAACTTTTCCACCTAGATGGCGTGAGTTGTCGTAAACACGATGTCAGAATTTATTTAAAGTTGAAATGAAAAATGAATTTTTAACCGAAAGTGTTTAAAATATCTTTTCAACGTTAATATTGTTAAAATGTTAAAATGAGTTAAAATGGTATATTCTTTTAAAAAATTCGTCAATATCCGACGGAGTTATTTTATGTTAAAATGAAAAATGAATTTTTAGGCCATTATTATTTCTGCAGATGGAAAATCTACTTAAAGTTTTCCGAAAAATTTCACGATCACAAATGTTGACGGATATCCAATATATCGTCGAAGAAATCCCGATAATGGCGGGCAATCTTATCATCTATGGCGGTCATCTATGTCAACAACATAGATATTGACATTGATAACCGTTCGGTGGTCCCATATTCGCCTCTGCTGAGCAAAACATTCAATGCTCATATTAATAGCAAGAAATTCAAACTTCTTCACACACCATAAATTTTAAATCAGGACAACCGGTTTCGAAAGGACGTAGCCTTTCTTCATCAGGTGCAAACACGTGCAACTGCCTTGGAGGCAAAAGCAAGACTGAAAGCAGGAGGGGGAGGAGCAACACAAACAACCAATAGGAAGCAACATGCAGGACAGGACCAATCAGAGAGGAACACACGTACGCACACACCACAAAATGAGGAGGGAGGAAAGGAGTAAACAATTATTTTTTTTTTCAATAATATTAAACTAAAAAGTAAATTTAATAAAATTTATCCATTAATTATTATTATTTTTATTTAAATTAGAATTATTTTATTATAACTAATATGATGTTATAAACATAATGAAGGAAATTATTTCATTGAATTAAACAAATTTTTCCAGGATGTAGACAGCAAAGGGGAATCTGGATTTTGTCCTGCTTTCAGTCTTGCTTTTGCCTCCAAGGCAGTTGCACGTGTTTGCACCTGATGAAGAAAGGCTACGTCCTTTCGAAACTGGTTGTGCTGATTTAAAATTTATGGTGTGTGAAGAAGTTTGAATTTCTTGCTATTGTCTGTACGCTAGTTTTTTTAATTTATTTTTGGTGCTCATATTAATGTTCAGTTCTGCAGTTCAGTGAAGAGCATCAAATACATTTGCAAGTATGTGAATAAAGGCAGTGATATGGCTGTATTTCGAGTTGAAAATACCAATGTGAATGCTCCTCCGGTGAATAACAACGATGAAATAACACTTTACTAAATTGGCCGGTACGTCAGCTCCAATGATGCTGTTTGGCGTATTTTTGGTTTCCCAATTCATGAACGGGATCCAGCAGTTCTTCATTTAGCCGTCCATCTTGAAAATGGCCAGCGCGTATATTTCATGAGCGAGACAGCGGTTGATCGTGCTATAAATCCACCAAAAACTACACTCACCGAATTTTTTGAATTATGTAATCGTGCGGATGCTTTTGGTGCTTTTGCACGGACATTACTCTATTCAGAAGTACCACGCTATTTCACATGAACTCCAAAAAAAAAATGGATGCCCCGCAAGCAAGGCACGCCGAATGATGCATGTCCCGGTTTATTCAAATCAAACACCTTGGGACGAGTATTTACAGTCAATCCAAGTCAGACTGAGTGCTTTTATCTTCGACTGTTATTGGTTAATGTCATCGGCCCTTTGTCATTTCAAGATTTACGTAAAGTGAATGGACAACAATATCCAACGTATAAAGATACATGCCTTGCACTCGGCTTGCTGGAAGACGACAACCAGTGGGAGTGTATGCTTGCTGAAGTAGGACTGAACTGTACAGCAAAACAAATTCGTCTACTATTCGCTATAGTGTTGACTGCATGTTTCCCGGCCCGAGCAGAGACATTACGGGATAATCACAAAGATTCAATGACTGATGATATATTGCATCAACATCGTTCACGGTGCAATGATCTAACGATAGTATTCAGTGACGCTATGTACAATGAAGCATTGATTGCTATTGAAGATCTTTGCATTATCATTGCCAACTTACCACTCAGTCATTTCGGTATGCAATAAACAAATCGAAATGCATCTGATTTAATAAGCACTGAATTGAATCGTGAACTACAATACAATACTGTAGAAATGGCAGCGATTGTTGCTCGCAATGTCCCACTAATGAATGAAGAACAAAGAACCATTTACGACCGCATCATGCTCGCAGTTTTGGCAGGACAAGGTGGATTCTTTTTTTTTTTTTTTTTTTTTTTTTGGGGGGGGGGGGTGTAACAGGTGGAACTGGGAAAACATTCCTTATTTCGCTAATTCTCGCCGAAATACGATCAAACAATGGCATCGCATTGGCTGTTGCATCATCTGGCATTGCGGCAACTTTATTGGATGGAGGCAGAACAACTCATTCATTATTTAAACTGCCACTAAATATTCAAAATAACCCAGACGCAGTGTACAACATAAAAAAACAATCGTCCATGGCCACAGTGCTGAAATAGTGTAAAATTCTTATCTGGGATGAATGCACTATGGCACACAAACATTCGATTGAGGCGTCGAACAGGACATTGAAAGATATAAAAAACAACGACAAACTATTTGGCGGCACTCTGTTACTCTTTTCAGGTGATTTCATACAACCACTTCCCGTTATTCCGCGTTCAACATACAGTGATGAGATCAACGCGTGCTTAAAATCATCGTCATTGTGGCGTAATGTTGAAAGAGTACAACTGAAAGTAAATTTGTGCGTTCAAAAGCTTCAAGATCCATCCGCTGAAACATTTTAAAAACAATTGTCAGATATCGGCGATGGAAAAGTTACTACAGGTGAAACTGGATGCATAAAATTACCGACCGATTTCTGCACAATCATTGATTCTCAAGATGCTCTTATTGACTAGATATTTCCCGATGTACACAGACGATACACAAATCATGAGTGGCTGGCAGAAAGAGCAATTTTAGAAGCAAAAAATGTGGACGTCAACGAATTGAATCTCAAGATACAACATTTGTTACCAGGAGACTTGGTGTCATACAAATCTAATGATACAGTTTGCGATACCATCGAAGCTGTAAATTATCCAACAAAGTTTTTAAACTCATTGGATTTACCAGGCATGCCACCGCATATTTTACAACTGAAGGTTGGATCTCCGGTTATTTTGCTTCGTAATTTGAACCCACAACGGTTGTGCAACGGCACGCGATTAGTCATAAAAAATTAATGAAAAATGTTATCGAAGCCATCATTTGAAATGACAAATTCCGAGGTGAAAATATATTACTACTGCGAATCCCTATTATTCCCACAGATGTGGCAATTCAATTTAAACGCCCTCAATTTCCAATTAGATTGGCATTTGCAATGACTATCAATAAGTCTCAGGGCCAAACGATGTCTGTCTGTGGCTTAGATTTGAGCACATCATGTTTTTCACACGGACAATTATACGTGGCTCTCGAGTGGGCAAACCATCCAGTTTGTTTGTATTGGCGAAAGATGGGATAACAAAAAATATTGTACACTCTGTTGCATTAAGGGATTCATATTGTTTTTTTAGCAATATTGTTATAAGTAGCGATATGTATATAATTTTAAAGAATCAATTTTAATAAATTACAAAGATAAATGATTGGTGTTTTGTTATTTTTATATTCTTTCACCGTTCACAGCGCTCCATACATCTTCCACTTATATACCACATCCTTACACACTTACAATAAGTTAGTTATTTTTTTCTAGCAAAATATTCTCTAGAAATAATTTATATGACAAAACAACGTTTGTCGGGTCAGCTAGTATATATATATATAATGTATATATATTGAGATTACAACTTTTTATAGCTTTGCGTAATACATAATTACAATATTAACATATGCATACAATTGTGTTCATAATTATTCTTTATTATTATTAATATAAACCCATTTGTATTATAATTAAAACACAAAAAATATGTATGAGTTCATATTTTTTTTTAGTATTCAATAAGGAGCCGTGCACTTAGCGACAATGCCTTTAGTGTAAATCTATAAACCCGTGTCCTTAGCGTAAATGTTATCCCCCCCCCTCGGTGGCGGTCTTTTAGCATAAGTGACTTTAGCGTAATTCTGTAATAAGTTAAAATGAATAAATAAATAAAATGAACTTTGTAACTTTCTTTGACACTATATCTAGACTTAGGACTAGCCATTTTGTTACAGAAATGAACTATTGCAAAATAGGGGCGTTTAAATTTTGAAGGAATGACCTTTGTTGTCACATTCATAAATAAAATAATCTGGTGTGGTACTCACACATGTTTCTCTTACCCTGCATTTCAATACTATGAAGATAAATTGCAGATTAAGTCGTTAAATAAATAAGGTCCAATCTACTCTAAAAATATGTAATCTAAAATAGGTTTAGGAACGGATTTATTTAATGTATAATTCTATGGGGGCATGGTACCGCCCTCTCAACCCACCCGTTAAATTATAGTTCCTAAATTTATTTAAAAAGAAAGAAAGACAGAAAAAAAAAAGAAATTCGAGGCTGTTATTAATTTGATTTCAAACGAGCAGTCTTGATTAAATTTTTCAAGTAGCAACCTAATACGAACTTCAAAATACGCAATTTGAATTTCCTGCAGTTATTTGTTTTTAAGCTATGCTGATAACAGATGTACATACATATCAACCGCTAAAAATTTTACTTTCATACTCAGGGCACCTCAAAACAAGATCTTATGTAAAAAAAAAAGGTGTGGGAAAAAGAACATGAAGAATTACTTTGCTTACATTATGGGTATGAAAAATTAATTTTCCTTCTTGAACAGTGTTATTCAGTGTAATAAAATGTAGGAAAGCACTTCCATCAATTACGTTGAATAAAAAAGAATGTTTGGCTTCGGTAACCCTGTATATTGTCTCTAAACAATATGCACTGTAAATAATATTCATAACTTAAATTTAGACTTTCTTGAAAAAACTAGCACGAAATGAATTACAATTCCAGCAATTTCCAAGTATAGCCCCAATATATCCAAATACTTTGGGTAGCCCTGTAAACGAATGATGAATGATATCCATACCACAATCTACACAAAACATGCTTTTACGCATATAACAAAATTTATTCATTCCGTTTTGTTTAAGTCAGTCCACCTATAGATGTACTTACCAGAAATTTCCGTATAGGCATATTTCAATACGCTTGAATGTCCGTGTGCACGAACCATTTGCTTGATCTCAATGAAAAGTTTAGTATAGCATCCGTATATGATACACATTTGGAATACTATGAGTTTGGACTTTCTGCTACAATTTGTTCTTGAGATATGCTGATAACAGACAGACCTGCACACACAGAAACAGAAACACAGACCAACAACTAACAACATGATTTTCTGATTCAGGGCACCTTAAAACATATAAATATAACAAAAAGCTCAATTTCGAAAATTTTACCCAATAACAATTCTTTCTCTACCATGCATGGGTAAGAGAAAGTAAAAATTATGTTCATTCGATTTTGACGGCAGCGTATAAATTTTTCACTAAACTTAACACATTTTTTCTAGCATAGACGTAATGTATTTGAATTCTGTTGGATGCCCTTGTACATGAACCAGTTGCCTGAACTCAACGAAAATTTTAGCGTATAATCACTATATGGTAGAGATTTAGAATACCTAATTTTGATTGCCTGTTACTATTTGCTTTTTAGATATGCTGATAACACTTGCAGAGCAACAACAAAAAACACGATTTTTAGATTGAGGGATCTGAAAACGGGAAATTATAACAAAAATTCAATTTCGAAAATTTGACCCAAATACAATTCCTTCTCTACCATATTATTGCGTATTTGGGGGTTCGTGAGTTGTCCGAGAATGAAAGGCGAATCTTGCAGATGCTTGAAACTTTATTTACAAAAAATTTGAGAGGATTACAGGTCTATAAACCTGTATTAACTTCAATTTCACCAGTAAGAAGTCACCCACCTTAAATAATAGCTGTCAACAGCAAATTCACAGTACAAACTTTATCAGAGCATTAACATACAGCAATGCGATTGTATTCCAAAGAGGCTCAGAGCTTGTTAGCCAGCAAATACTTTGGCGAAACTAAACTAGACTGACTAATTTGGCGTAAAGCAACTTTCCGTAAAGCAAAGCCTGCGTACAAAAATGTAGAAAATTCAGCCAACCAAGTTAGTCAAGTTAATCGTCAGCCAATCAAGTTAGAGCTTCCATGTTTGGTATATCGATAATAAGGATTTTCTCGCCAAGGTCGCCGAAAAATAGCCAAGGAACGAAAAAGTCGCCAAATTTGGTGTCAAATCCATTACCAACCTTAATGAGGATTTTTAACGGGGTTTTAAGCTATTTTAATGCAAAAACAAGCTAGAAAAACTGAAAATTAACATTTTATTACCCTCTTTGAATGAATTTATATAAAAGTATTATTTACAAATTCGTGACAATAAGTAAAAATTGAAGCAGTGGCCTTTGTTATACATATACAGTTACAAAACTGCAAGAATGCAAGAATACTCGTCGTTGTTATATGTTATGTTACATACAATTAAAAAGTTGTAGGGACATTTTTCGTTGCCGTGTTAATCTTGATGTGTAATTAAAATTGATGGACAGTCAGTTATCAATTCACTGTAACCTCTGTGTATATGTAAGTCTCCATTTTCTTCCAATTTACTGAATATTATTTTTATTTTTTCGATCGACATAATATAACTTTTTTTTTTTAGTCGGTTGACCACCCACTTTTGCATATCTTGCTATGTAATCTGCGTACACTACATCTTGTTTAATGAGCTTATTTATAAGCAAATAAATATAAGATGTCTTCAGTTTTAATGTAGTGTTAACCTGCAATACCAGCTTTTCACAAGATTATTACTGCGATGAATTTGCCCATATATATTCCATAAATATATAGAGAAATTTTGGAATTGTCTAACCATTGTTCACTGAAATAGTCGTAAAATTTGGGTAATTATTGCTTACGCTAAGGACACGGTTTCTTCTATTCCTTCTTCCTTGATTCCAACCCCTTACGCTAGAGGCACGTTAAGCTAAGGGCCCGTCACCTTCCATAATGTGGATTTATCCCATTAGTATAATAATTTTATAAACGCATAACTGATATTAGTAACCAAACAGAATGAAAGTTATTTTAGCGTTGTATTGCATTTATTCTTTTAATCCCACGTTTTTCTTATTGTAAGATAGCGATTTTTATTTTATTAAACTAAAAGAAAATTCATTTTTTTTAATCAAAAGTATTTTATGGATTTATTATGTCTGTGTAGGGTTTTAAAAATAATATACGAAGGCAAAAATATCAATCATTAATTGAATTGTTTGTGAAATAACACAGAATAAAAACAATCACAACTGCTGACATTTTGGAACTAAGCCATTTTAAAATACAGACAGCTTGACTAGATGTTTCCCCCATCAAAGAAGATTTGTTACGTAAAAGAAACTTTTTTGAGGGAGATACATGGCAGAAATCATTTTATTACTTTTATTTAATTGTATGATTGACATTTGAAAAAAAAAATATTAAAAAGAATTTTTTGAAAAAATCTACTTTAACCTTAAATGATAATCACAAATCAACATCCACTATTTTTTTTTTTTTTTCTCAAAAATTATGCGTAAATTATTATTTTTAAATTAATCTAATACATTATATAAATAATAATTCAAATATCCAAATAATAATATAAAAATCATTCATTAAAAATTTTAAAATGCGTGTTATATTTTTCCAACCAATGGATGTTATTTGGTTAAAATTCTTTATAAGTCGTTACACTGTTTGGAAATTATAACAACATTTGTTCAGTATTAAAAAAAAAAAAAAAAAAAAAAAAAAAAAATCTAGTGTGTCACTCACACGATTTTTTCTTACACTGTATTTTAATGTTACAAAGATAAAATCCAGATTAAGAAGTAACACTAATAAGGCAAGATAATAAATTTCAATCTACTTTAAAAGTAATCTAAAATAGATTTAGGAACAGCTTTATTTGACATATATTTCTGTGTGTGTAACTAGTTGGCATAGGTGGACTCTGCTTAGTTCCCCATCATATTTATGTTCTCATAAATTTCTAGTGCGAGACATATTATAATAATGTTAAAAGAAATGAATTTGACCAAAGCTTGATACAGTGACAGAATGAAATCCCCGCCTAATAAGCTATCCACCGTTCACTTCGATATATTTATCTTATTCTAATCTATTATTTTTTTTTATCAGGGTCAATTCTGTTGTTTAGTTTCCATACTACTATTTCCAATGCAATAATCCTCAAAATTTATATTTACTATCAGGCTTTGCCCGCTTCGCTGGCCATTATATTGAAATGAATCCCCAAAACAGCATATCATTAATAATAAAATATCTAAAAAAAAATAAAAAAATATATTGAAATCCGTCAAAATCTTAAGTTTAAGTTCCTGCTACTTTCTGTAGCGGTATTCCCGCTCGTCACAGTCGATTCTGGAGCCCCAATGCCTTCGGCAGTCCCTTACCTGCTTTTTACTCCCCCTCCCTCGCGGTTAAAATTGAAAGTTCTACAAAATCTCATTAAAGTGCATATTTCGCACACTTAATTAACACCCACACACCGAAATTCGGCATTCTTAGGTAATTTGGACGGATTTAAGCTTCAAAATGTGGTTTTTGCCCCGCCCGCCCCAAGGGGAAGGGCGGGAGGGGGGGAATAAATTTCCAAAATTACTTTATATTGCATGTTGCATACACATACCTAACCGACACATCAAACAATTGAGATCCTGAAATTATTTAAAGCTGAGCTATGCTTTAATTTTTTTTTTTTTTTTTTTTTTTTTTTTTTTTTTTTTTAAATCGCTCCCCCCGCTCTTAAAGGAGGGAAGGAGGAGGGAATTTCGCAAAATCTCTTCATACTATGAGTTAGATACATATAATCGTCCATTACATAAAAAATTTCCTACCTAAGATAATTTAGTGCAGCGTTACGTATGAATACATGTTTTTGCCCCCCATTCTCCAAAGGGAGGTAGGGTGGAATTTCACAAAATCCCTTTGTAGTGTGTGTTCAGTTCGATTTCCTCGTGTATTGAGTACCATTTTCCGAAAACCTTTTCCCTTCCCTCCCCCCCCCCCTTAAAAATCCAAAATAATTTTTTTGTACTCAAGAAAGATACGCAGAAAATAATCACTCATACGCAGAAAATAATTTTTTTGTACTCAAGTCTGGTCTTTCCATCTGCAATTTCTTTACCGTTAAGTAATTTGGAGCCGAATTATGCCTTCTTCTCCCCAATGGGGACAGGGGGGTATTTTGCAAAATTCCGTCTTAGTGGGGGGTCAGGCTCCGAAAACCAACCTGGTCACTAAAATTTGTGACCCTCTTTCCCACAGAATCGTCATGGCAGTGTTGAGTCAGTGAATCAGTGAGTTTACTCTTTTATATGTACAGATTTGTTTATATTTTTTATGGACTACTTGGCTTAAAGTTGCTGTCACAAAAATAGAGTCCTTGGCGAAAAATGTCCTATCTACTTCAGTATTAAAATTAAAAATATACCCAGGATTATAAACAAATAAAGCTCTTTAATACAGATCTGAATTAGCTTTCATTTTCTTATTATTTAATTTTGATAATGACGTCATGTTGTCATGAGCCTAAGCAAATTTAAAATTTAATTTTTTTTTTATTATTATTATTCGCGTGAAATATTGTTTGGCAACAATTAAAAATTAAAATAAATTATTTCAAAGTTTTATTATAGAAGAAATATCTATATTATATAGAAGATTTGTTAAAAATTTACATTTTTCCGGTATAAATAGTAGCCTATGTCTTATTCCAGACTATTATCTATCTCTGTACAAAATTTCATCCAGATCCGTTTAGCCGTTGTGTCGTGATTGAGTAACAAACATCCATCCAAACTTTCACATTTATAATATTAGTGTAGATTAGTTATTATGTGCATGTGTTAGATTGAGTTATTTTGCTGTCAAATTGACAAAATTTTAATTTTAAATTTCAAAACTCTGTCGTTCTTGGCGCTTATTGTATTTGGTGATCAAAAACGTAATACGAAAATATACATGCCAGATGTATATTTTCGTAATATCCATTGTACGAAATATTGTTTCATGTTATTCATTACTCTCTTAATATAAGTTGTTAAAATAACCATGATTTTTGAAAGGAATTAAATTATGTTCGCCAAATAATTTGGCGATATTTTTTTTTCTGCCAAGGATGACCGATATCAAACCTATTCCGCTGCAACATATTAGTATCTTATATGAGATACTTTATTTAGACATTTGAAAACAAATTTGACTTCAAATTATGATAGAATATTTATCATTTTCCTTTTAATTAGTATATTATTTGGATATTTATTGTGTAAATATCATTCTTTGAAATGATGTGTTTGTGTTTTCAATCGAATATGGAAGTTGGCCATGTTTTTTTCTCTAGAGTTTTGAAATTAAAAATTCAAACTTTGTCAATTTTACAACAAAAAGAACTTTATCTAACGGATGGACATGATAACTAATACATATATATACATAAATATGGGGATTAAAATCGGGAAATAATTTTCCTCGATTTTTAATAATTTTTTACAAAAACCCAATGGGCGTTTAACATAGGAAATATTTTTCTTGCATCCACGAACGGCGACTGACATCATCATTTCGCTTGCGTATTTCTTTCTATCTTTTCCTTCGCGAAAAATGTCTGATCTACTTCAGCATCAAAATTAAAAAAAAAAAAAATGTCCAGAATTATCAATAGGAAAATACCTTTAATATAATGCTGAATTAGCTTTTATGCCAAGCGTGTTCCATCCGCCGTACTTAAAAAAAAAAAAAAAAAAAAAACTGAAGTTGAGGTATATAAAAAAAATGCTGTGAAATAAAATTCAAAAGAAAATGTTCGATTTGTAATATTACTATTTTATTTTAAAATTATAAAATGTCATTTTCTCATCGACCAATTTAACATTTAGTAATTTTTTATTTTTCGCATGAAAGCATATTTCATTTTAGAAAAAATAAATAAGTAAATAAATAAAAAATACCTCGTAAACTTTTTTTGCAACAATTAAAAATTTAAATGGCTTATATTATGTCAATTACCAGTTTATTAATTTCATATTTTAATTAATTTTAAAAAATCTAATCAAATTCCCTGTATAAATAGTAGCCTATGTTCTATTCCAGACTATTCTCTATCTCTGCACCAAATCTCACCCAGATCCGTTTAGTCGTTGTGGCATGATTGAGTGACAAACATCCATCTATCAAAACTCCAAACTTTCGTATTTATAATATTAATTATTAATATAGATAAATAAACAAAGTGATTGCAATAGGTCGATTTCTAAAGAAATCAACCTAAAAATCACCCAGCAGGATCTATAAATAAAACTGATTTTAGTACAACATATATTAGCATCGTAAACTATATTAGCACTTTATCAATGTGTAAAAGAAATTTTAAATTAAAAATAACGTCAATCTTTGTGAGATGCATAATTTATTTATTTATTTTTTTTTTTTTTATTGTTCATGTTTGATAAATGCATTTATTTTCCTGTTGAAAAAAGAAAATAATAATAAATTCGTATTTTTTTTTTCTTTTGGCAACAATTAAATTATGGATAAAACATAGAATAATAATAAAGGAAGAAGGAGCATAAGTGTTTCTACATAAGCTGTTGTGTTGCCACAACAAACAGCGATAATAGCGCTGAGGATGGGTGCCCTACTTCAAGGTTGAGAGGAGCAAAAGTAGCTTTCGCTGGCATTTCACTAGAAGGGGTTTGTAAGCATTAAGAGTATTGGCGTGCTCCTTCTTCCTTTATTATTATTCTATGGGATAAAATTTAAATACAAATATTGCTCATTTAATAGTATAAGTTTTTTTTGGCAACAATTAAATCATGGATTAAATTTAAATGGCTATTTTTTTGCTATTATTAGCTTATTCTTTTCATATTTTTATTAATTAAAAGAAAACTAAACAAAAATTCGAAATTCTGACTTCGGTATGCACAATGGTCCTTCGGGAGGCACCTTTGTGTCAAATCTCGTGACTGTCCGAACTACCGTTTTCGAGAACAGTGAAATATACAAATATTGCTCACTTAATAGTACAAGATATGAAAAATTTACAATTTCGCTATGTTGATAAAATCGTAAATTACGAATAATTTACGAAATTTTCCAATTAGATTATTTGTATTCAATCATGTTCAAACAAATATCATAAATGTAATTTTGAAGTTGTCTAATGTATTTATGATCCTCAAAATGGAAGTTTATGCTCAATTTTACCTTATTCTGCCATTTTAAGTAAATCGTAAATTCCAAATAACTTACGAATTTTTTTAATTGGAAAAATCATAGTCTATGATATTCATGCCAGTATCGAAAATAATATTTAAAAAGTGGTTTGACATCATTACGATGAAAATATCCCTCAAGATTGATGTTTATGTGAAATTTTGCTCTATTCTGCCATGTTAAGAAATTCGTAATTTTCCAATAACTTACGAAATTTTTATATTGGAAAATTCATAGTCATTAATATGCATGCCAGTGTTCTAAATAATATTTCAAAAGTAGTCTGGCATCTTTACGATGAAAATATCTCTCAAAATTGACGTTTATATGAAATTTTGCCCTATACTGCCATGTTAAGAAATTCGTAAATTTCCAATAACTTGCGAAATTTTCAAAGTAGCATATTTATAGTTACTGATGTTCATTCCGGTATCAAAACGGATGTTTTAAAACTGGTCCGACATTTTTACAGTAAAAAGTTTCCATTTAATGCACGTTTAAGTGAAATTTTGTCCTATTCTCCCATGTTAAGAAAATCGTAAATTTCTCATTACTTACGAAGTTTTTTAACTCGAATGTTGCAAATGAATAGGGTTCTTGCCAGTATCGAAAGTAATATTTTAAAACTGATCTGACCTCTCTGCGATCATTTGTTCGTGAGATATCGTGTTAACAAACTAACAAACTAACGGACTAACGGACTGACACACTAACAGACACATTACAGACAGACACCATACAAATTTTGTCATTTTCGGATTCCTCACACCTGAAAACGTGTAAAAAATTCAAAAAACCGAGGTCGAAATTTTTCACGATTACCTAAGTTCCCCATACCTATAGTATGATGGGGAACTAAAATCAAGGCTTTACTAATTTGCCGTGATACAAGTCAATCTTGATAAAACTTTTTAAACAGCAACCTCATAGGAACTTTGAAATACGAAATTTATTTATTTTATTATTATTTTTTTTTTCTCCCAGCTACTTTTTACTTTCTTCTATATGTAATATAGAGAAAGTATTAAATCCGCGAAATTTTTCGACCTCCGTTTTTTGACGGATATACACGTTTTGGGATGTCCTGAACACGAATTGATAGTTTTTAAAAAAATGTCTGTCTGTCTGTCTGTGTGTCTGTGTCTGTGGTTTCTTGTTTTCACCGTATCTCACGAACCAATGAATGGAATTCAACCAAACTTGGTATATAGTTGGATCCTGGCGGGCCATTCTGCTGATTAGATTTGGGGATCAATAGCCCAGCAGGTGGCGCTGTGATCGCATTTCATGTAAATTTTTAACATGGCAGTATAGGACAAAATTTTGTATTTTTCACCGTATCTCACGAACCAATGAATGAAATTGAACCAAACTTGGTATATAGTTGGACCCTGGCATGGAATGGTGCTGATTAGATTTTGGAATCAATCGCCCAGCAGATGACGCTGTGATCGCATTTTATATAAATTTTTAACATGGCAGTATAGGACAAATTTTCGTTTAAATGTACATAATGAGCGTTATATTTAACTTGTGATTGTAAAATTAATGTGATTTATTGATAATAGTAGTAGTTAACTAGGGGAAAAATTTTGTACGTGTGGGGGCACCGGTTCCCCCCCTGGGGGAAGTACCCCTGGGGGGTAAATTTTCAAGATGGGTATATTTCGAAAGATCTCGTCAATACGTTTAAAACGAATGGTTGAACTATAAATCTGTGATAATTTAAAACAAAGTTATCGATTTTTTTTTACTTTTAACAACAACAACAAAAAAAAAGAACTTCGAAAAAAAATCGTAATTTTTTTTTAAAATATTGTTACTGATTGAATATGTATTACTTTTAACAAAAAAAGAACTTTGAAAAAAAATCGTATTTTTTTTTACTTTCCGAACACTATAGTGAGGAAAGTATTGTAATCATGTCAAAAATCCGAATTCGAGATTTTGATGTTTCTATACGTTTTGAGGTCCCCTGAGTCCGTTTTCACTATTTTTACGATGATGTATGTATGTGTGTGTGTATGTGTGTATGTGTGTATGTGTGTATGTGTGTATGTTTGTGAACACGCTAGCGTCTAAAGGCTTTGTTCGATTAACCTGAAAGTTGGTACGTATATTGTAAGTCACCATAGTACGAACCCTATAGATTTTGGTGAATCTAGCACTTATAGTTTTTTTACAGGGACACAAAGAAAAATTCTTTATCATTATGGCCTATGGGACCAAAATCTTAAAAGTGCGATAGCATCTAAACGCCTTATTCAATTGAGCAAAAATTTTATACCCATATTATAGGTCACAGATACTCAATCTGTATAGATTTTGGAGAATCTAGCACTTATAGTTTTTTTACAGGGACACAAAGAAAAATTCTTTATCATTAAGGCCAATGGGGCCAAATTTTTAAAAGTGTGATAGCGTCTAAACGCCTTATTAATCTGAGCAAAAAAATTGTACACATGTTATAGGTCGCATTTGCACCAACTGTATAGATTTTGGTGAATCTAGCACTACAGTTTTTTTACAGGGACACAAAGAAAAATTCTTTATCACTATGGCCTATGAGACCAAATTTTTAAAAGTGCGATAGCATCTAAACGCCTTATTCAATTGAGCTGAAAATTTGTATGAATATTATAAATCACTGTTGCACTAACTATAAGCATTTTGGTGAATCTAGCATCTATAGATTTTTACAGGGACAAAACGAAAAATTCTTTATCATTATGATCTAAGGGCTCAAAGTTCAGTAGCGTTAAATAAAACCTCGTGTGATATATGGAGAAAAAAACACTCTATTATGGTTTTCTCTCTTTTGTTTGTTTAGCAATTCCTCTTTCTTTATTTTATCTACAAAACTGTTAGTTACTCAATGTTCGGAAAGTCGAGTGGAGTCACTCCAGATTTTTTTTTTTTAAATATTGTTACTGATTGAATATGTATATAGGAAAATATAGAAGAAAGTCTTGTGGTGGCCACAACATACTTGTTTTTTAAGTTATGCCGATAAGACATACATATACAGATCAACCACTAAAAATCTGACTTGCATATTCAGAGCACTTGAAAACGTGATATTATATAAAAAGGCCTCAGCTGAAAATTGAATTATAAGGAATGTTTTGTTTACAGTATGCATATAATAAATTAATTTTCGTTCCTGAGAAGTGTTCGTCGACAAAGTAAGACATAGTAAAGCACTTCTATCAATTATATTCAATAGAAAAGAACGTTTGCTTAATATTTTGCAGCCCTAGACATTGTCTATAAATTTCTTGCACATCACATTGTGTACTTAAGTTTAGACCTCTAAACATGTAAATATAATAGGAACTCAGTATCAAAAATCTGACACCAAAACAATATTTTCTCTATCGTTTATATGGGTAAGAAAGAGTAAAAAAGGAGAAACAAAGTATCTAACTTATTATTGCCTAAAAAGTAATTCGCTTATTATTGAGAACATAGAAAACATTTATTTGTGTAAAAACACCCATTTTAATCAAAACTTCTTGCTGCAATATGCAATATCATCAACTAAAAATTTAAATTATATATATATCTATATATATAGTGTCTTAATACAATATTTTAGAACTTCAAGGAGGGTAATTTGCATCCCGACGACTCAGAGGCATATATCAATGTAAGGTCGGAAAGGTCACAGTAAGTTACACAAAAGCATCAGAAATGAAAAGATGCCACATGAGTGCATATTCGTTTTAATAATAAATTACATGAACAAAAGTTGCATTGAATAATAACAGGAGACTTGGCGTTGGAATATTAAAACTCGAATAAACGACTACGTCAGAAACGCCAAAGAAAAATATTGGAAATGCATACAGCTGTTTCGGCAGCTTTAAGCGTGTCGTCTTCAGTGCAAAAAAGGATTCTGAATCAGCAGAAGAGCTCGTATATATAGGAGAGAGGCCGAATTTAGTTCAACCAATAGAATTACGGGAAAGGTGGGGAGAGTGTCCAATAGGAATTTATTAAAGTTAGCTGTGTAAACAGTAGAAAAATTAAGAAAATGTGGACTGAATATAAAATTTCCAACAGTCAGACAAATAGGGAATAGCGAAATCACAATTTACAAGGTTTTTGAAATTTTTATAAATATGAAAAGCTTCAAAGAAATCGAGTTCATGAATGGATTTAGGTCTGCAAATTATTTTAGCTGAATTAAATTTAAAATTATGATTTTCCTCCCAGTAATGTTTAGAATAGCCGATTTATTGGTTTCTTGTTTGCGTACGTAATTCATATGTTCTTTTAGACGAAATTTAAGACTGCGTTTAGTTTGGCCAATATATGATAAACCACACTGACAGGAAATACTATAAATACCCCAAGAATTATGCGTATCAATGGGATCTTTTGACTGAGAAAATGTGAGTTTATTGGAAGGCGAAAATATTATTTTAAAATCATATTGTTTGAGAATTTTAGCTATGGTTTGACTGGATTTAGGAAAATAGGGTAAGACAATACTGATATTAGAAGAGACTGACTTAGTAGACGAAATACGAGGGAGTTGTAATTTTTGGATAGCTTTGTCTATAATGGAAGGGTCATAACCTCTGTCAATTGCAATGGCTTTCAGGTATTTAATTTCAGATTTTAATAAACTAAGATTTGAACAAATATTAAGGGCACGGTTTACAAATGTATAGAAAGCAGCCATTTTTGGGTTAGGTGGGTGACATGAACGCGCATGGGGAGGAAGGGAGACAGCAAAATTTTTTTCGATAGACGGTGGTTGAAAATCCATTTACAGTGCGAGAGACGAGCGTATCAAGAAATGGAAGGGAGCCATTATTTTCTATTTCATATGTAAACTGGATATTACTGTCAATTGAATTTAAAGTTTCTAAGCCGTGGTCAATATTGTGATGAGATATGTTGATAAGCGTGAAGGTGTCGTCGACGTAACGGGTCCAAAAAGGAAAGGATATTTTCTTAAAAAGCTTGCTTTCGAAATAGTGCATGTAAATATCAGCGAGAATTGGGGAGAGAGGGGAACCCATGGCTAAACCTTCAGACTGACGATAGAATTTATTTTGGAAAGAAAAAGTGGTTTGTGATAAACAAATGCGGGTAAGAGAGATTAATTCTTATATTTCAAAAGATGTGAAATGAAACTCTTTTAATCTATTTTCGAGACAGCAGAGGGCGCCACTTATTGGAACATTAGTGAAAAGAGATTTTACATCAAAGGAAACCATAGTGAGATTAGTGTGAGGGCAGTTTTGAATGTTTTTTGCAAATTCTATGGAATTCTTAACAGTATAACTATTAGCAGCAAGAAGGGGAGCAAAAATAGTGGTGAGAAATTTAGCTAAATTATAAGAAGCGGTACCGATATTAGAGACTATGGGACGAAATAGAATATTGGGTTTGTGAACTTTCGGTAAAGCGTAAAATCTGGCACAAATCTTTTCCACCATCGCCAAAATTGAAAAAGATTTATTTTCTCTCCACTTAAAGTTAGCTTTTGAACGTCCTAATTTTATGTTAATAGATCGCAATTACTGGATTCATTGTGACAATCGCTCTCGTAAACACTCAATTAAATTACAAGATAAATTCACCCGGCTTCGTAATTCACAGAGTCCTATTCATTCGAACGACTTTCCTGTTGTCAATAAAAATGCTACCATTAATCTTTCCAATGCTGAAATTACCAATAATCAATATTCTGTTCTCAAACTCAATTCAAATTTTGCCATTTCTAAACCTCCTTCTTTTCCTCAGTTAATTGCACCGGTTGAAAAAGCTTTCAAAAATTCTCGACTGACTGACCAACAGAAAGAAAATCTTCGTCATTTAATTCTTAATAATGCCAAATTCAATTCCAAAAATTTTAAATCAAATCTCAGTCTTGCAGAAAAAAACGCCTTGAAGGAATTAAAATCTAATGAAAATATCATCATTACTAAAGCTGATAAAGGTGGTCAGATTGTTATTTTGGATAAAAAACAATACATCGAAAGTGTTACCGAATTAATTAATGATGGCCCATATATTCCTCTACCCCGTGACCCCTCTACTCAAGAGTTAAATAAAATTAAATCTGCTATAAAATCTTGCCCTCTGTTATTGGACTCGACTAAATCTCATCTTATCCCTTCTATTGCTAATTGCGCCAGATTTTACGCTTTACCGAAAGTTCACAAACGCAATATTCCATTTCGTCCCATAGTCTCTAATACCGGTACTGCTTCTTATAATTTAGCTAAATTTCTCACCACAATTTTTGCTCCCCTTCTTGCTGCTAATAGTTATACTGTTAAGAATTCCATAGAATTTGCAAAAAACATTCAAAACTGCCCTCACACTAATCTCACTATGGTTTCCTTTGATGTAAAATGTCTATTCACTAATGTTCCAATAAGTGGCGCCCTCTGCTGTCTCGAAAATAGATTAAAAGAGTTTCATTTCACATCTTTTGAAATACAAGAATTAATCTCTCTTACCCGCATTTGTTTATCACAAACCACTTTTTCTTTCCAAAATAAATTCTATCGTCAGTCTGAAGGTTTAGCCATGGGTTCCCCTCTCTCCCCAATTCTCGCTGATATTTACATGCACTATTTCGAAAGCAAGCTTTTTAAAAAAATATCCTTTCCTTTTTGGTCCCGTTACGTCGACGACACCTTCACGCTTATCAACATATCTCATCACAATATTGACCACGTCTTAGAAACTTTAAATTCAATTGACAGTAATATCCAGTTTATATATGAAATAGAAAATAATGGCTACCTTCCATTTCTTGATACGCTCGTCTCTCGCACTGTAAATGGATTTTCAACCACCGTCTATCGAAAAAAATTTTGCTGTCTCCCTTCCTCCCCATGCGCGTTCATGTCACCCACCTAACCAAAAAATGGCTGCTTTCTATACTTTTGTAAACCGTGCCCTTAATATTTGTTCAAATCCTAGTTTATTAAAATCTGAAATTAAATACCTGAAAGCCATTGCAATTGACAGAGGTTATGACCCTTCCATTATAGACAAAGCTATCCAAAAATTACAACTCCCTCGTATTTCGTCTACTAAGTCAGTCTCTTCTAATATCAGTATTGTCTTACCCTATTTTCCTAAATCCAGTCAAACCATAGCTAAAATTCTCAAACAATATGATTTTAAAACTAGTGGATCTGCAGATCAGGAGCCTCAACGTCCTATTTGCATTAGACATTTTTCAATAGGTCATTTTTATTTATTCCTTATTATATAATAGTATATATTGATTCGATTGACTTATTACCATAATCAGATACATTCCTGAGGGGGGCTGCCGCCCCCCTCAACCCCCGCTGTATCTCTCTTTGTATACCTATTTGTATATCATATAAAGTGTTATGGAATTGTAAATAATTGCATTTATTTTTGTATAAATTTTTTCAAAGAGACTTAGTAAAGTTAATAAAATGCTAATTTTGTGCATTTATAGTCGTTTTCGCGTAAAAATAGCCTAATTTTTCTTTTAAAACGCATAAAAAGCACCATATAAGGGAAGAAAGGGATTTGGCGACTGTTTCCCTCCTTGGCGATTTTTTTGGCGACCTTGGTGAGAAAATCCTTATTAGGGATATACCAAATATGGAAGCTCTAATCTCATTGGCTGATGAGATACGATAATTTTCCAGAACAGTCTGTGCACGACAGATAAGTATAAAAGGAGCCTCTTTTTAACCAAGGCGGCCAATCTCAGATCTGTATCAGTTTCGTCAAATGCTTGCTTTGCTTTGAGCCTCTTTGAATGAGACTTGCGTTATGTGTTATTGCTAAACAGTTTGTGCTGTTGTTTAAGCTATGTTTACTGGTTGAAATGAAGCTGATACTTGGTTTATAGACCTGTATTTTTCTGGAACTTTCAGTGAATAAATCACTGAATTTTTGCAAGTTTCGCCTTTCATTCTCGGACAACTTACGAACCCCCAAAGACGCAACAATATGTATTCTTAATAAACGACGGTCTTGTATTATTTCCCTGAAATTCATAAATACCAAATTTCATACAAAAAAAAAAAAAAAAAAAAAATTACATAGCATATCGGAAATATTTTGCGTAACCTTTAAACTAATTATCAATTCTATGCCCACAATTTTCAACAGGAAAACATGCTTTTAAAGTTCTAATAAAATTTCATTATATCTGATGGGGTGTAACCATGTTAAAATACACTTTTAAGAAATACCGACTATAGACCGTAATAGTACGAAATTCCTTTATGTATCCCGAAAAAGTAGCCACAGTCATTATAAACGCCAACAATAAGAATAAACCAAATTAATTATAATTCAATAATTTTTCAAACTAATTTGACATCATTTGGATGAATACAGTACATACTCGGAATTACTTTGTGTGATCCCATAAATTATTTAGTCTATACATAACCATTTTTAAGAGTAAACATGATTTCAGGCATCTTTATAGTGTATGTTAACTTTATTTCAGCATACACGCTAAGTTTAATTCAGCATACACGCATTAAATTGCGCGCTTAAATTAAAAAATTGTCCATAGGCTCTAATGTTACGAAATTCTTTCGTGTGTCTTTGTAAACGAACCATAAACATTGTATACACCAGTAAAAACTATTCAGCTTATTTTGCGTTTAAAATTAATAATTGTTCCAAATTTAGCATCGTTTGGATGACTAAGTGACATTGTCAGAACACTTTTGTAAGGTCCTGTACATTAATTAGAAAGCTTAAGAGCACATATTTTCTTCAAACAACATAAGTTTAAGCATCTTACTCACGTACTCTAGTTTCATTTTCTTCATTGCAAAGTAATGATATTAAAATGCGTTTAAACGAAATTCACCCCATACGTCGTAATGTTAAGAATTTTGGCGTGTCCCTGTACACAGTTTATAAAAAATATAGCAATAAAAATTATACAGCTACTTATATGCAAAGCTGGAACGTGTGCGCCAATTTGCAAGTCAATCGAAGGATTTTGGCGGCCGCTATTGCGGTACATACAAATTCTTCCCATAGGCCGTAAGGATAAGAACAATTTTGGCGTGTCCCTGTACACGAACAACAAAAGGAATACACACCTAACCCTATACAGCTAATTCCGTTGGGCTCATGAATATGTGTACCAAATTGCAAGTCAATAGCGTTATTTTTGGGGCCGCTATCGCGGTACATACAAATTCTTCCCATAGGCTATAGTGATAAAAAAAACTTTGGCGTGTCCCTGTACACGATCTACAAATGGAATGCACACCCAAAACTACACAGCTAATTTCGTGGAGATCATGAATATGTGTACAAAATTTCAAGTCAATAGCGTGATTTTTGCGGCCGCTATCGCACGACAGACAGATAGACGGACGGACAGACGGAACCCAAAATCCTTTTGAGTCTCAACAGAGGGCCTCCACTGACGTTTCGGCAAAAATTGGAAGTCAATAGCTTTATTTTTGCGGTGGCTATCGCGGTACATACAGATTCTTCCCATAGGCCGTAATGATAGAAAATCTTTTGCGTGTCCCTGTACACGAACTACAAATGGAATACACACCTAAAACTGTACAGCTGATTCCGTTGGGCTCATGAACATGTGTACCAAATTGCAAGTCAATAGCGTGATTTTTGTGGCCGCTATCGCGGTACATACAAATTCCTCCCATAAGCCGTAATGATAAGAAAAACTTTGGCGTGTCCCTGTACACGAATTACAAATGGAATACACACCCAAAACTATACAGCTCATTTCGTGGGGTACATAAACACGTGTACCAAATTGCAAGTCAATAGCGTGATTTTTGCGGCCGCTATCGCGATACATACAAATTCCTCCCATAGGCCGTAATGATAAGAAAAAATTTGGCGTGTCCCTGTATACGAACTACAAATGGAATACATACCAAAAACTATACAGCTGATTTCGTGGGGCTCATGAACATGTGTACCAAATTTCAAGTCAATAGCGCTATTTTTGCGGTCGCTATCGCGCGACAGACAGACACAGCCCAAAACCGTTTTGAGTCTCAATGTAGGGCCTCCACTGACGTTTCGGCAATAATATTTTCGCCTTCCAATAAACTCACCTTTTCTCAGTTAAAAGATCCCATTGATACGCATAATTCTTGGGGTATTTATAGTATTTCCTGTCAGTGTGGTTTATCATATATTGGCCAAACTAAATGCAATCTTAAATTTCGTCTAAAAGAACATATGAATTACGTCCGCAAACAAGAAACCAATAAATCGGCTATTCTAAACATTACTGGGAGGAAAATCATAATTTTAAATTTAATTCAGCTAAAATAATTTGCAGACCTAAATCCATTCATGAACTCGATTTCTTTGAAGCTTTTCATATTTATAAAAATTTCAAAAACCTTGTAAATTGTGATTTCGCTATTCTCTATTTGTCTGACTGTTGGAAATTTTATATTCAGTCCACATTTTCTTAATTTTTCTACTGTTTACACAGCTAAGTTTAATAAATTCCTATTGGCCACTCTCCCCACCTTTCCCGCAATTCTATTGGTTGAACTAAATTCGGCCTCTCTCCTATATATACGAACACTTCTGCTGATTCAGAATCCTTTTTTGCACTGAAGACGGCACGCTTAAAGCTGCCGAAACAGCTGTATGCATTTCCAATATTTTTCTTTGGCGTTTCTGACGCAGTCGTTTATTCGAGTTTTAAAAGTTGCATTGGTCAAAGATAATGTTTGAAGTTTCGTCATTGACTTCAATGCAGACAGGAATTATATGGCAGATAAGATTTCGAATATTCTGGAAGAGTCCAGGCTTATCTCGAATATCTGATGTAAAATGTTATATGTTGCACAGGTATATGCACATAGCAGAAGTAACATTGGTACATAAAAGGCTTTAATTTGCAACTTGACAATTTACTTTTCAAGTAGTACTATCCAACTAGTTGTCAACGAAAAAAGTATTAAAAACGAACTTGCTTTCAAGCTGCATAGATGTAAAATAAGATTGAATTCTTAGCGGTATCACTGGTTTCCCCTAAATGTATTTTTTTATTTTTTTGTACAAATAGAAAATTTTGTCTTAATCTATAAGACACTGGGGCATTCAGTCATGCCTAAACTGAAGTGTCTTATCTGTAGGGGTGGGGGTGACTGGCTAACCTTAATGTACATAAGTAGAATAGCTATTAAATAGAATATCGTATAATAGTCACCTTAATATATTAGTAAAAAATCTTATCTACTTGGTTTTGGTTTTTGTAGCCATTTGATAAACAGATCCTTGTAATTAAGAACATCAATCGGAGAATCCATGTGTCCAAATAAACAATAATAACTGCTAAGGATAGTTATTTATTAGAGAAAAATAACATGCATATACGCTAAAATAAAACAATAATTAATACTTGTAACTTCAGAGTAAAGTTTTGAACTTTCAGTTAAATAAGAAAATGAAATGGAAATATAACGTTGTATCTACAGTACACCCCTTCTCATATTTATAAGGACACTTGATGTTTTGAAATAACTAATGTAAAATAACTGTGAACGAAATTATGCAAAGTGCACATGTATCAAGTATTCTAAAAATCAAAACTGATACAATTTTTGTAATATATATATATACATATATATATATAAATTAATAAAAAATAATGCAAAATATTTTTTTCTCCACGTTTTTGAATATTCATAATTATAGGGACAAACAAGATTTTTCCGTTTTATTTAACTTACGAGTGAACATATTTCAGTTGATATGCGAATTTGTTAACTAAGGAACTAGACAATTCATTTCAGTTTTTCTCGAATGGACATTACTGATATATATATATATATATATATATATATATTAAGAACTTTCAAGTAGCGAAGTGTGTTGCATTTTCACATGAAAAACATTTTATTCTTTTGATTCACCAAATGATTTTAACAGTTATTGGTTCGATCTGAGGATAGCGAAAGACTGAGCAGGTCTTTTAAAAGCAGATATGAATCAGGCATTTTAAAGGCGGATCTATGGTGTTCTGGGGAGCAGTTTCAACTAAAGGCAAGAGGAATTTAGTAAATTTTTTCTACTAATATGAATATCAAGAGAATACCCATAAATTTAAAATTTGGAATTATTAGATTTTTGTAGGCTTTTAGAGAGGTGGGGGGAGTAGAATGTTTTTTCAATAAGACTGAGAATTTTTTTGTACTTCTAAAACCATAAGGCATGGTTTGAAAAAAGGAACTTCTCTATTTTTACCTTTTCCATGACCTAAAACTTGAAAAATACTGAACTTGTTGTATTAGAAAAGTACATGCAAGTGGGAGGAATTTTAGCTCATTTGAAGGTATTGAGAATGTCATCTATGTTCTATTTAATGGTATTGAAACTGAATATTGAAAAAAAAATACTATCCCAGACAGAATGACAGAATGTCTGACTGTTTTACCGAGATCCCACAAAATATTAATTCAAGGAATAACTGAAAAAAAAAAAAGATGAACAATCGAGCTGTTCTTATAATAGTGAACACATGAAAAGATAATTTTTTTTACCGTATTTTATTTATTTTTTCCTGATAGAAAAACGACAAATCTTTATAAAGATCGTGTACTAATTTAGTTAAAATTAGTAAAAATATGTTTGTTTCAATAACAGTTTTCAATGATCAGTAAAAGTAGAAAAACTGGTGCTTTCATAATTATGAGAACCAGTATAATGCATGTTTAGATCTTGAAAATCATTGATTGGTTTTAATAATAATCAGCTTACCTTCATCGGATAAAAATAATATAATACTGAAACGGAATATAATGCAAATATTTCATAAAAAATGTCATTAGAAGTTATTTTACACTTTGTTGACAGATGTAAAAATCTGGTTTGAAACAAGCACACGACTTCCATTACCACTATCACACGTACTATATGCACTTTTTGGAGATAATGTTATCAGAAGACATAGAATTGACCTAATGAAATAGACACCTAAAACTTTTCCGGTAACAGAAAGTTAATACACGTGTAAAAACAAAAACAAAGTTTAAAAAGCGATTTTTTTTTTTTTTTTTTTAAGAAACAGGAATGAAAAGAAAATTGTTGAGTTTTTTATTTATTTATTTAAATACCAATTTACGAGACCTAAAACTGATAAATCAGATCAGAATGACTAGTAATTTTCCTGCGATAACGAAGTAAAGCATAAGAAAGGATATCTAAAATGGGTTTATGTAACAATTTTTAAGAAAATCGTTAGAGCCTTTTTGAGATACCGACTTTTACCGAAGCTTGGCATACTTAATTGTTGACCAGAAAACAACAATTAATTGCAAATGGATATTTAGAAGAAGGTTAATATGCCAAGTTTGAAAAATTTCATACATCCGTTTTGAAAGGAACGCAGTTGCAGGACCTGAAATGCAGCTATTTATACAGGACGCCTATGAATTTTCCTGAACTAACCAACTATATCATTCGAAAGGATATCTAATAGAGTGTTTATAAAGCAATTTTTAAGAAAATTGCTAAAGCCGTTTTTGAGATATGGTCTTACGGCCCCACTTCCTGTTTCGGATGTCCCATTTCCGGTTATCCAATTTTTACAAAATTTGGAAAATTCATCTGTACACTAGACCTGTTTCAATTATAAAGTTTCGTATTCAATCTTTATTAGTTTCCGAGATATAGAAGGTCTCCCCCCCCCACACACACACACACATACTGACCAATTGCCAAAAAACACGTTTTTGGACTCAGGAGACCTTAAAACATGTAAATCATGTGAAATCTCCATATCGAATATTTGGACCGAATACAATACATCCATTACCTACGGTAGTCCGGTAATGGAAGTAAAAAGATACTTTAAAATCTTCAGTTTGGGACAAAGTTTAAAAATTATTATTTTAAAATCGAATCTAAGGAAAGGCATCCTTAATCATGTTCTAACCGTTACAATAAAGGCGATAATATGATTAATGTTTCCAGTCAGAATAGCTCTCAGGGGAAGAAACCACTTTGTCAGATAAAAAATGTATGTATCATAACCAAAACCAATAGCTCTTAGAAAGAACATTGAATACACTGATGAGGGTTCAAAACATTCGCAAGAGAGGAATCTATACATGAATATCCGCAGAAGAGGAATTTAAAAACGAATTTTGCTAACATTATCTGAAAAATACAATTAAATTGCTCTTGTCAAATAAAAAAGTAATGCAAAATAGCAGATAAAAATTATGTATAGTAAAATCATGAAATATTGAGAACAAATTAAATAAAATACATAATATATCATCTTTAAACACAAACTCTAAAATTTTCTTTAAGAAAAAGATTATTCCACAACTTTTACTCTCAAAAGATAAGTAGTCTAAGAAGTTTTCTTTTTCTATCTTTGCCTGTTTATAAAATAATAATCCATTTTACTTAGAAGAAAATTCTTCGATGAATAATTCACTTCATTAAATAAAGAAATGGAGAGGAGCGACAACAACATAATAAAGATATTTATTTGTTGAGTAACGTCAAAAGAATCTTGAGATTTTTTTTTTCTTTTTTAATGTAAAAGGCAAAAAAGATAACTGCTCGTCAAGTTTCTCAACACATCAGCAATTGATTGAAAATATTTCTTCGGTATATTGCTACGTTATTCATAAAATTCTGAAAACTTTATACCTCTTTTTTTTTTCTTTTTTTCCCGTAGAAAAATCTTTTTTCAAGTTTCTGGCTTATCAGTAATCGACAGTGTTCCTGGAAAATATTGTTACATTCAATACTTAGGGCTTGTTTTTCAATTATCTGTTCCCCTAACGTTCTTTTTCTATATAACATTCCTATCAGTATCATCGTTTATTTTTCAATAATTGTAATATAAAATATTCTTAACTTTATACAAGTTTAAGAAAAAAAAATTTAAAAAAATAAAGTTTTTTTTTTTTCTTTTTTCATGAACAAAAAATTATGAAAAAAATTTTAAACCTTTATGGTATATTTTAAATAAGTATTATTGCTATTACAAAGTAACAATGACGAATAAAAAATGTTTATCGAATAATAGCAAATAGGAATGTATGAAGGCAGGACATCAAATAATGTAAAATAATATAAAAGTTTAAAGGCGTGAAACGAAACAGGTATATTGAAATATATTTAGGTAATGAGTAGCTTGAGGATATATAGTATAATAGTAAACAGTAATTAAAAGAAATAATCAGAAAATAATTTTTTAAGCTTATAAGCTAAATAATAATAATAATAATAATTAATTAATTAATTAATGTCAAAATTGACTAAAGGGAGAGGTGCCCTTAGCGACCGTGCCTTTAGCGGAACGTGCCCTTGGCGGCATGGGGTGAAAGGGAAGAAGGAGGAATAGAAGAAGCCGTGCCCTTAACGGAAATAAGAAGGTGTGCGTGTTCTCTATGGAAAATGGAGTAAATATTGTTATTGGTTTATGTACAAGGATAGCCGAAAGTATTCCAAAGAATTTCGTTCTATGAGAGGTATTTCTATAAACCAAATTTTAATAACTTTGCACAAATTTTAATGATATTGAAATATGTTATTAAATGCACAAAAGAATGCTTTCTATAGAATGCAGTATGATAAGCATTAGATTTACAGAGTCACACAAAAATATTCAGTTACACTGAGGGTTATTATTGGAAATTTGCTGAATTGCATTTTCGTTTACATTAAGCGTTTATTCAAATTTATTTTTAATGTGAATATGGTTTGAGTTAGTGTATTTGTCTATTCTACTGTCCGTCTGTCCGCCTCCAGCGTCCGTAAATATTTTAAGAATTTTTTTATTTTTACTTTCTTCTATATTCAATAAAAGAAAGCACTGGATTCGTAAAAATTTTGGACTTCCGGGTTTCGACGGATTTACACGTTTTGAGAGGTCTAGAACACGATTTGACTATTTTTAGAAAATGTCTGTCTCTGTGTGTGTGACGAAAATTTTGTGGCAACTGTATCTCCGGAACTACTGCTCAGAATTTCATATAAATTTACATGTAGATGCACCTTGAGCTAAATTAATGCCTATCAGCTTTTGATGCCAACTGCTCAATAGGTGGCGCTGCTAAACAGCGATTTCCACAATTTAAGGGGAAGCTATATCTCAGGTTCTATTGCGTATAATTAAACAAAACTTGGCATGTGTGAAGGCCATTATGAGACATTATGCTGATTCAGTTTGAATTATTTATCGGCGAACAGGTGGCGCTGCTATACAACGATTTCTGCAATTTAAGGGAAAGCTATATCTCAGGAACTACTGCACAGAATCACATATAAATTTATATGTTTATGCACCTTAACCTAAATGAGTATCTATGAACTTTTGGTGTCAACAGCACCACAGGTGGCGCTGCTATACAGCGATTTCCGCAATTTAAGGGGAGGCTATATCTCAGGTTCTATTGCGTATAATCAAACAAAACATGATATATGTAAAGGCCATTATGATACATTATGCTGATTCAATTTGGATGCTTATCGGCCAATATGTGGCGTTACTATACTGAAAATTTCCTCGATAACGGGAAAGCTATATCTCAACTTCTATGGCATATAACTGTACGAAACTTGATATGTGAGATAACTATTAGAAAAATGCATTTTTTAAGATGTCATTTATAGACAATAAAACTGTCTTTCTTTGAATATTTAGTGTTAGTTTTCTCTAAGATGAAAATTAATTATTTGCACATAGTGAATTTGTATAGGAAAACATAGAAGAAAGTCTTGTGGTGACCACAACATACTAGTTTTTATTTTATTTTATATTTTATTTTTTTTAATTATATGTGTTATTCAAACTCATTATTGAATATTACCTACTTAAAATGGCTCTAATAGAACCTATGTACATGGACATCCAAAAAATGCCAATGCATTGCGCTTTAGGGGAGACATTTTCATAAATCACATTTAAATAACTTCATGAAAAAATCATAAAGAAATTCGCATTAGTTTTGATATTCTAAGAAAATGTTTTGTATAAACTATAATATGCTTAATAATAACAGGAGACTTGGCGTTGGAATATTAAAAACTCGGATAAACTACTACGTCAGAAACGCCAAAGAAAAATATTTGAGATGCATGCAGCTGTTTCGGTAGCCTTAAGCGTACCGTCTTCAGTGCAAAAAGAATTCTGAATCTGGAGAAGTGCGCGTATATAGAGGAGAGGGGCCGAATTTAGTTCAACCAATAGGATTACGGGAAAGGTGGGTGATTTCGCTGTTCCCTATTTGTCTGATTGTTGGAAATTTTACATTCAGTCCACATTTTCTTAATTTTTCTACTGTTTACACAGCTAACGTTCCTAACTTCGTATTGGCCACATTCCCCACCTTTCCCGTAATCCTATTGGTTGAACTAAATTTGGTCCCTCTCCTATATATACGCGCATTTCTCCAGATTCAGAATTCTTTTTGCACTGAAGACGGTACGCTTAAGGCCACCGAAACAGCTGTATACATCTCAAATATTTTTCTTTGGCGTTTCTGACGTAGTATTTTATCCGGGTTTTTATAATATGCTTAACCTGCAAGGCTACGCAAAAATGTTTCAATACATTAAGGGGTGCAAATAGGAAATTAAGAGCAGCATTTCTGTTTGTGTTAAGCATTTTTAACACTTTCGAACAATGTTTCAGAGTGATTATGAATTCAATTAGTCTATATGTCTGTCTTTCTGTCTGTCCATTGTGTGACAATATAGACAAAGAACATCGAATGTTATACGATACAACAAGTACGTACAGTTGGAAAGTGTTGATAATCAATGTGTACCTCATGATTTTTCGTTTTTGTTTTAATTTTAAAAAGTGTAATCTTAATTATATTTTCAAAAACGTAAATAAAATCATAAAAGGGCAAAAATGTACGTTTTTGTATGGAGTACTGAGATTCATTAAACTTTATATGGTTACGTTATAGATCACCGTTCCATGAAATAACAGATATTCTACAGTTCATATATCTATTTTTGCTACAGGTTACTTTTGAAGCAAAATATAGCCAGTGGTAAATGTGGGTAAAGTGTGGAGGAAAATTGAGCAGTTCATTTTTTTATTTAATTTATTTTAAAACTTATTATATATTTCCGCAAAAGGCACGTATGCTAAAAGCACGCCACCGAGGGGGAATAACATTTCCGCTAAGGACCGGGTTTATAGATTTCCACTAATGGCACGGCCCCGACTAAAGAGTTTCAATATATAATTCAATATATAGAAAATTATATTCGGATACCAAAAGGTTCGATGGAAAAATTAATGTTTATGCGTCTTATTAATAATTTCATCTATAATATTGTTTTCGAAAGAAAAAAAAATAGGGTATTAAAGGTAATGAGTTATGCATTATTAAATAAACACAAATATATATAATATGGAATAAAGAGGAAAAAAGGAACAAAAACAGGATAAGTATGAGAAGGAACATGCTTGTTAAAAAGTAATAAGATATGAACAACAACCGCTAACGAAAATAAAATATTTAGTCGACCCCCCCCCCCCCCCTCAAAAGAAAAAAAAAAGAAAAAGAGCTGCAATTTCTTTAATGAAAAAAAAGTAGAGATACGATTATTCTACACATTTCATGGACTATTGTTATGAGTTAAGTTTGATAAATGTTATGTTTGAAAAAAATTTCAGCTATCTTGTTTTAATTTTGTCGACTTGGTAATTATGATTCGCGAATAACTGTAATACTAAGAATTTAATTTTCTTGAAAAAAAAAAAAAGTTTAAACTATTTAATTAAAAAAAAATTTGTAAGAGTTATTGCAAAGAGTTGCAGCAAAGTGAAAAATGTTTTAGGTACGGCTTAAAAAAAAAAAAAAAAAAAAAAAAATGAAATCTTATAAATAATAGTATTCATAAATAATTATAATACTTAAAATTAAATATTTTTTTCTAATGAAGGGGAGAATAAAATAAAATAACATGAAAATAAAAAATAATAAAAAATGTATTTATTTATTTATTTATTTAATGTTTAAAAAATTATTATATTTAGTTACAGCACATTTCTTTTTAACATGGAAAAATTTTTAACTAATGAAATTTTATGAAGAAACATGAATGATATTTCCTCCACTAAAATATTTACAGCTTAAACACAACAAAAACTTGTTTCATGCTAAGGATTCGTGTAAGTTTCAGCCGATCCGGATTCTTACTTTTTTCTTTTTTTTCAACTTTCCGTTACATTCTTAATAGTTTTGTGTATAAATACGAACTGCACACGCAATTTAAATGATATTTAATATTTCTTTTGCTATATTACAAACTTACTCTAAATTTGTGTTTATTCTTTAATTCTAGAAACATATATCCACATTATAACGAACGTAAAATAACTCATTTTTATGAATTTGACAAAGACCAAGCTTTTTATAACATCTGAAATTATTTCACTATAATTAACATTTAATGATGTGAAGAGAAAATATACAAAAATGTACCGGCTTTTGTATATCGGCTTAGAAAAAAGTAGACGGATAACAAATACATCACTCCTTTATATAAGTAAAATGAGTATGATCGACAGCCACTCAAGTTACTTATTTTCTGATAAATATAAAAGAAAACTTTTTAAAAGTTTTAATTTTAAAAAAGGCATTGAAAATACTGCTTATCCTAAAGTTTTTGTAAACATTTTATAAAAAGAATTCGAGAAATACTTTTTCGAAGACTATTGTTCATTTATTTACTTTGAATATGTTCTCAAACTTTTGTTAGTAAGAACTTATTCTGTATGATTTTTCAAGTTTATTATCCGTAAGTTTTTCCGGTAGAAATTTTCCTTATCAAAAACCGTTCTTTTATTAAACATTGTTGAACGTTATTAGAAATTCAAATGCAAAAGTAAAAAATATAATATTTTTATGTTACAAAGATTTCGAATACAAAATTCGAATCTTTAAAAATCAAAGTAAATGTATAAAAACAAAATTAAAATTGGTATATTTTCAGCTTTTCAAAAAAATTTTGACTGTATATAATAATTCTGATTTATGTGATTGGTTATTAGAAATATCTGAATTAAGCATGCATAGTACTAAAATCTAATATTGTTTAGCAACGTTGTTGAATGCATTTTTTTTTTTTTTTTTTTTTTTTTTTTAATAGACTCTTTAGACAGGACTTAAAAATGTAGTTTATTATTATTATTGTTGTTGTTGTTGTTGTTGCTGTAATAAAATATATATAATCATTTCACTTTGCATAAATAATGTCAATTAAAAACTTTTCATAAATTTCATAAATCGAAACTTCTTACGTAATTAGTTCTCCCAAAAAGTAAGTTTCCTTGAATCTGTAAATGATACAAACTTAATAAAATCAAAATATTAATTAAAACGGACACAGTACTCTACAAACTACCTTTTAACATAAGAGTCATCGGAATTGAAGCTGATTAAATGAATATTTACAATACAGATAATTTTGTTTGACTACTAGTTTCATCTGGCTATATTAACTCAAGGATTAAAAGTATCATATGTATTGCCAATTTATTTTTTTATTATTATTATTATTTTAAAGAATTTATCTCGGGTAACAAACTCTTATTATATTTTTTTTAATTAACAACCTTTTGAAATTACTTTTGGAAGCTCTAGTAGTACCATGAAGTACACCAGACTTGAAATGTGAGCTGGCCATTTTGTAAAACTATGCTTATTTATCTTCAGTATACATCGTCCGACATGTGCCGCTACATCTAATCACTTTCTGCGGTTTGTCTGAGGGTTATATATTAACACCTATTTCATAAAACTGCGCAAAATTGCATATATAAAATGCTTAATGTGAGAAGCTATATTCATTAAATTCTTGTGCAGCATAACTGGTAGTTTTACTATTACATAGAATGATATAAAAGAAAACTCAGTGATTTTTCTGGAGTATACTAGATTTACATTATCTTGGGTTTACGATCTAAGTAGTTTAAATTTCATCAAGGACGGAATCAGAAAAAGAATTTGAGAAATAAATTCCTATTAATGTAATACTACAAATGTGTTAGGTTTTTTTTTTTTTTTTTTTTTTTTTTTTTTTTATGGAAATGTGGATTTTCCCTTCTCTCTTTTTTTTTATTTTTGTTTATTTATTTATTTATTATTATTATTACTTTTTATTTATTTATTTATTTATTTGTTTCTTATTTTTATTTCTTATTTTTTTATTTTTGTCGTTTTTAAAATTAAACTTTCATGTTTTTATTCACAATACGGAAACGCCAGTGAAAATGACACCAATTTTAACAAAGTGTACTGTTAAAAATTTCAACAGAAAACTCTGTGTAATCTGTTATCTTAAATATTACGTAAAATTACAGAGAAATATAAACGGAGATGTTAAAAAACTTATTTTATACATTAATTGTATTAACTAATATTAATTTAATTAATTATTGGTGAGAACATATTTCGAACTTGGGATGCTTTTTTTAAAGTAGAAACAGTCATTTTTAATTTTAATTAAATAATGAAATGATGAAATTACGTAAAAATACAGAATAAATATTGAGAATCTGAGAATCTCGAGTATTCACTTTTAACTAAGAATTACTGTAAATTTACAGAGACTCTGGATAAATATTTACAGAAATTTACAGAAATTTTTAATAGTGTGATCCCAATTCCTTTTCGTTCAATGGATGGAAACAATCTGTTTTAAGAATGACTTTATTTTTATCCGTCTATACACCATACAACTTTCATTTTTAGGGCTTCAGATACTTTATTAAGATTTCTGGGGTTAATGAAGTGAAGAGCCTTTCAGTCTACAGAGGATAAAGATAGTGTTAACATTCATCCGGATTATCCGTAAAGGTGAATTCCAGACCGCCTCCAATCGCCATTTGCGTGGCCTTATTTTGAACGTTAAACCTAATCAATCTGAAAATTTTTTAACGACTTTGCTTTATTGTTGGAAAAACTATTCATTTAAGCACCTTTCTGTTATTATTATTATTATTTATTTATTTATGTATTTATTTATTATTTTTTTTTTAACAATAGGTTAAAATCTTGTTACATACGAATATTAAAACTTTCAGCGTTTAACTTACCTATAATATAAAATGAAAATATTATTCACAAAAAAAGAAGGATTTAGTAATAATTCTTCACAGTGTACGCAGTATACAGCAATAGTACCAATATAAATCGGTACTGGTGATTAAATTTTAATTAAAGGGGAAAACTTTGAATTAAAAAAAAGAAAAAAAAAAAAAAATTATGATTAAAGAGTAGATAAAAACTAACGGAATTACATTTTTTGGAATTTTTCTTGAATTATTTCGATTACATTTTGAAAAAATAAAAAACAAAAACACTTTTGAGTTTCCTTTGAAAAAAAAAATGAGCTGTTTTATTAATGAAACTGATTCAATATATATATATTTTTAATACTGTATTGTATCATTTATGCATGTATCCACGTAATTAAAGTATCATATATTTATATTAAGCTTAATTATAATAAAATTTTATTATATTTAATCTAAATTTTCAAACTAATATTTCAAGATATTATTTGATTATATTATCTTGATTTTTTATTTGAGGAAAATTCAGTATTACCTTAAATAGACATAATTCATATATTTAATTCAGAGTGAAAAATAATTTAAAAAGTAAAAATACTACAGAAGATAAGTGAAAAGGATTTCTAGAAATTACTTGAATTATGATGTGAATATCATTTGATTTTAAATAAAAATTATGTTTATTAGATTCATGTTGTCAGAAAATTTTCTTTTTTTCTGTTATGTAATTAAATTACGCTTACATTTTTGTTTTGCATATTTAGTAAACAAAGACGAAATTACGTATTTGGCTTTTAAAATAATTGGATTTAAAATAAGCAAGTAAAACTTTTAGAATTTTCTTTATAGGATAGTTAAAATTTTTAGATGATTATTACATTATTTATTATTATGTATTTAAATTGAGGCATTACCGTTATTTTATTTGGATTTTGTAGTATTTATATTTACTTAATTTGTTTAAAACATGTTAAAAAGAAAAAATTGTCACCTATTAATTTTTATTTCAACTATTTTAAAAGATTATTACTATAATATGTTTGAAAAAAATCTACATCAGACGAAAGAGGAGTCAACTTTTTTTTTTTTTTTTCAGGTTTTTTCCAGAACAGAAAAATCAATTTATGCTTAAAGAATATGATTATCCCAGTAACACTGTAATACCATCATGATGGCCATGAAAAATATATTTAAATAATATCTCAAATAAGTTGATTAATAATCATTTAGAGTTCAAAAATTAACCCTTTTTCCAAATAATGCGTTACGTTGCGATTTAAATAATAATAATAATAAGTAAATAAAGGGATTTAATAGAATTAAGGTAGTAACCCAGTTGCCAAACAAATTAATTAATGTCAAAAACCCTAGTCTTTCTACAAGCAGAAAAGGAATATTAATCTATTTTTCAGAAATTTCATTAAATAAATAATTTGCTGCCAGATCCTAACCATTAATTTTCAATAGAAGTTTAAATTATTCATACATTTCAATTGGTCACAAAATTTTAAACTATTGGTGATAACACCAGTTAAAACTTCTAATTAATAATAAAATAGTTTCGGTAAAATAAAAATAAAAATAAAAGCACTATGCAAAGGTTGTTATATAAAGGGATATGAGGTTTCAAACGTACGATGCAGATTTACATCGCTATGCGTTTGAGGGTTAAATAAGTTTGACCACGATAATATAAGAAAACGCTCTAAAATTCTGATCGGAGTTTTTTAAATTTGTTAGCAAAATGAATTAGCATTTATAAGAATGATATTTAATTACTTTTACTAGAACCAAAATTTAAAATGTGAGTGTCAATCACATATTTTTTTTTTCACTGTGCGTAAATATATATATATCATAAAAAAAAAATAATACTATTATAAAAGTCACTCCACCCCCCAAAAAAAACTCTTATCTTTCTTACGCAGCCAAAAAAAGGATTGATATCAAATTTCGCCGTCGCAATTGGTTCCTAGGAACTTAATGCCTTGCTTCATGAAGATCGTCCAATAACTCTACATGTATATTTCTAATAAATTCTAATCTCTTTCAACATCCTTGTTATCTGTGTTAGTTTTTTGGCTACATTATAGAGTTATAATTCAGAGCATTTTTACGGCTGGGTGCGTAAATAATATTTTAATCTTTCCTAACTAAATTTTTATTAATTAAAACTTCTACATAGAGGATGCGCCCCGCCGTTAAAATGTTTCAAATCTTAACTTTATAATACAGCCAAAAAACTAACACAGATAACAAGGAATGTTGAAAGAGATTAGGATTTATTAGAAATATGCATGCAGAATTATTGGCAGATCTTCCTTAAGCAAGGCATTGAATTCCTGGGAATCAATAGCAGCGGCGAAATTTGACATTAATCTTTTTTTTTTTTTTTTTTTTTTGGCTGCGTAAGATAGTAGGTAAGAGTTTTTGCTGGGCGAAGTGACTTTTACAATGTATTGCTTTTTTTTTTATATACGAGATATCACTTCTTTTTTGCAGGTTATGTATACCCTTTTATAAATATAATACGTATGCATACTGGGTATATTTATGTAATAGATCAATAAAATTCGTGTGTGTTATGCATAGGTGTAAATATATTGTTACGAATTTGCAAATAATACTAGTTATTTTTATGTAATTTCATTCTAAGAGGCTTACTCAGATTATAAAATGTCTATTTTCTTCATTTCTAGCTTGTTTCCACGTTAAAAAAGCTCCTTTTCCTTTAAAAACCAGTTTCATCAGGGCACGTAATGGGCTTGGTGATGAATTTGGCGAGTTTATCGCTCCTTGAAAACTATTTTGGCGACCTTGGTAGAAAAACCTTTATTATCGATAGTCCCATTGTCCAAGCTGTAACTCGATTATTACGGAAGTTACTGAAAAATTCTGAATTAATAGGAGGCTATAAAGGGGGTCCCGTTCGGATAAGTGAGGTCCCGTTTCTTGCCAAGACTTTACGAAATAGAGAGCTCTGCTTGACTAAGTCTCTACTATTGAATTGCAGCCTACTGCTCTGTGTTAATACTATGGTACAATTTTTGCTGTGATTTTTATGTTGTCAGCTGGTATTTAAGCTGTGTTTTCAGGTGAAACTGAAGTTGATACTGGGTTTACAGACCTGTAATTTTTCGAAATATTCTGTAAATAAATTTTTTAAAATCTGCAAGGTTCGTCTTTCATTCACAGACAATTCACGAACCCCGAATACTAAACAATATGTTTAATAAAAAAAGCACCACAAAACTGGCGTTGTAAAAAATATTACTTTCAAACTTTGAATAAACACCATAAAATGCATTAAACTCGCGTGCGTTGCCGCTTTGACTGCAGCACTCGTGCTTACTTTATTCGCCTGATGAAGGGTCGTGTGTTTTTTCGACCCGAAACAATTGTTGCGAGTTAATTGCATTTTATGGTGTTTATTCAAAGTTTGTAAGTAAAACAATATGTTTGTCTATTGCGTATATATTATGTCAGTGTGTAATTCTTAGAAAACCCATGTTTATGAAAACGTATTTATATGATGCGTGTGTTTCATATTGATATTCGAATGAATATGTATTGTATTTATTCTTTTAAACTCTACCTAAACTCACTTATGTCATTTTCAGTTTTTTTGAATTTCATAATTAAAAATCTTAATTGCCTTCACTCGATTTTCTGAAAATTTAGTAGTTAAGGATGTTTAAAAAGGTTGAATCGGAAGAATAATTTAGTAAATAACCGAATGTGGGAACTTTTTCATTAGAAAACTGTCCTGCAGTTTGGCTCATTTGGCGATTCGTGCTCACAACGAGACCCAACGACAGTTCAATCTGAGAAATGTTTGCCCGTGTAATTCATAAACAATTTAAAAATTTTTGCATTTAATATAATCAAGGTCATAGTCAGATAAAAATTTCACAGAGGCTGCAATATTTAGCATGTAATACTAAGTGTTTAAAATGAAATATAATAATTTAAAAAAAAGTTTCGACAAATCTGCAAAATTTCGGGGAGGGGGGGGGGACTTAAATCCCCAAACACCCTCCCTTTAGATACAGCCTTGAATATAGCTAAATGTTTCTAATTTAATTTGAGAGTTTATAGCATGGGCCACGAAAGAATGTTGAGTGAAAGTCGTCTTATATAAAAGTACCCAAAGGAAAGGTAAAATTTGGGTATCTCTACCAAAGTTCGACTGTAAATACAATGGAACGCAATCTATTCGAATTTATTTTATGTTCTCTATAAAAAGACTCTGACTGGTAAGCAACCATTCTTCAGTAACTGCCAAACAAAAAAACAGTTTCAAAATCAGTTTTATTCTCTTTTAAGTAATTAAAAGCAATTTAGTTTTCAGCTCCCATAAGACAGGATACGTGAAAATTCATTCATGCTTTCCTATAAAAGAGGCTAATACATACATAGTTTTTCCTACTGATCATACTTCAGCCAATCATTGTAACATTTTATAGCACTTTTTCTGTTTTAAACAGTTTAGCATTAAAAAACGAATTTAAATAATATGCAGTCATAGTAATACAAAACAATTCTAATTTGTACCGCTTGAAATAGTACCATAAGTCCCAAATTTATAAAATTCTATAAATAGTAATTGTAACGATGACCTTTAACATATCTACCAAGTTTAAGCTCAATAGAAAATTCAGTATTTCTACGCTATCTTGTCTACTCATTTAAATGCCTATCCACATTAATCCTATAAACATTAGCTCTGCATAGCTCATGATGATGACCTGTTATATATATATATATAGATAGATAGATATGTATATATATATATTAAATTTGAGTTTAATTGAATGCAGCATATAAACGCTATTGAGTTTACACACTCAATTACATGTACACATTAATCCTATATTCATTCAACTTCATGTTTTTCATGTTATGGTGACCTAAAATTATACACACGAAATTTGAGTTCAATGGAATGCAACGTTTATACGCTATGGTACTCATTCACTCCCACGTATATACTGATTGAAATATTTCATGCGATGGTGACCTATAATATACATAACATATTCGAATGCAATCGAATTTAGTGTTTAGACGTTATCGCGTTTACTCACATATATACAGGCATATATAAATATAGACATCACCATAAATAAAATAATGAAATAATGAAATCAGAAGATCTCTTAAACTTATTAAACGAACTTTAAATAATTTCAGACCATAAATCATTATGAATAAGAATTCTATTTTGTATCCGTGTAAAGAAAAGAAGAAAAAAAAACAACTAAGTTCTACATCATTGAAATCCATGTAGTTCTGTGTCACCTCTAGCATACCTATCGAATTTGAGCTGAATTAAATGCAGCGTTTAGACGCTATGGTATTCACTCCTACACCACTATAAAAAATGAAAAAGGAATTCAGGAGACCTGAAAACTCACAGAAACACTAAAATATAAAATTTTAATTTTTCCATGATAGCAATGTTTCTCTTACATAATATATGATCGGAATTTAATTTTACGTTTTCTTCCATCATCCGTAATTTTTTTAAGCTAACGTTTCGCTCTTTTATTTACACTTCCTCCACATTACTTTTGTTAAAAGCCAGCGCATCCTTTAAGCATTTATTTATTACGAAATTTGGCGATAAAAATCAATTTGCTAATTTTAATCTAATTTTTCATCAATTATTTTTCTTATTAATAAACATGTTTCTTATAAATATATTTCAAATTTTTTAAGAAAAAATGTCTTTAATTAATTTATTTCTATTCATTTTTGCAATAAATGAATAAATAAAATAAAATAAAAAACAGTATTTATTACTATTCAATGTCTCATTAAATGTCAAAATTGGAATTACTTGGAATTCATTGAAAACAAGAGCCATCTCTTGATGATTTCACGAAATTTTTGCGTTAAATATTATAAAAATCAAAATAACTACCCTGTGTATTGACCAAACATTTTTTTTTGATTGCAAAAGGCACTAGTAAATGTTAGAAGGAATGTCCATGCAAACTTTCAGCTCAATAATTACAGATCTCTAGGCTCTAGGCTTGTCAGACTTGACAAGGAGAAGAAGAAGCAGAAGAAAGTAACCGGTAAATTTCAGGTTTTCAAATTTATATTACTGAAGCCGCTTAATTCGGATAGACTTGCAAATTTATATGTTTTGTCTTACGTGTATGCTCAAGGACTGTGCAAAAAATTATAAGTCTTGGAGGCCAGCGAGCTGAGATACAAACAGTCAAAAAATCCATTTAATTTTCTGCTATGTAAATTGCTCTTTTTTTTTTTTTTTATGTTTGTTTTAGCTTGGCGGGGCGGAACTCTACCTAGTTCCTAGATATATATATACAGGGACCGATTTACTCACTTGGAGGCCCAGGGCACTCATGTTCAATGGGCCCCTTTTCCTTGTACTTTAGTATTACAACAAAGAAAACAAACCGCACATTTTTTATTCATGTGTCTAAAAATTCTCTTCACTTCACTTCACTTTTCATTTTATTGGTAAGAGTAAGGCTTAACTAGATCCGATGTCATAAATATAAATAATGGAATTGGAGGGTCTCTCTTAGTTAATAACATAGATCATTATGCAAACCATTTATGGTTTTAGTACCATATCGACAATATTCGTACAATCAGAGAAATTATTGAAAGAAGCTTGTCAATCGGATCAATGTACATCGCGCCTGTGTATCTGCTCTGCAGTGCGTGCCTCGGATTTAGTTAGCCTTAGTAAGTGTTTGGAATGCAGCATCGGTAGCATGCAGTTGTGTTTGCGTTTAGCGAAAATATTGTAATTTTTTTGATAAGCTGATAGTTTCCTTGAAAGATCATACCGCCCATTTATAAAACAGCACAGCAAAACCTTCATCCATTGACGAAAAAACAAAAAACAACAACCACTATAGCAAATTTGGAAATTTTTAATTTTAACTATTCTTTTAAATGTATGATGGAATTTCTTGGAGGCCCCCTTAGTGTGAGGGCCCAGGGCACATGCCCCGAATGCCCTGCCTTAAATCAGGCACTGTATATATATATATATATATACAGGGTGTCCTAAAAGTTCCAGTACTGACGCTGATGTATTTTTTATTTACAAAACTACAAACCTTAAAACGATTATTTTTATGCTAATGATAAAAGGCACATTTAAAATAACGGAGGGAAAAATACAGAACTTACATTTATAATAAATGTTCAAAATGTCCACTTTTTTCTAGGAGGCAACGCTGAACTCGTTTGCGCATGTGTTTAGAAACGCGTTTTAACAAGCTGGGAGTGACTCCTTGTAGAGAAACTTGTACCCACCTTCACAAAACCTGTATTGTGAAATTGTCGAACGAGCTGATATAGCATATTTTTACTCGGTATTGCATCATCTGGATATTTATATCGCCAAACATCTTTGCATCTTTCATACGATTTACATTCAAAGTAAGCTTCAAACTGCGTAATTCTCTGAATGCGTGATAAACACATTTCACTATGAAGAACAAAATAACAGAAAACTTTATTCTTACACAACTTGAGCGAGAAAAGAAACAAACTATAAAAATTAAAGAACTGATGCAATAATAAGCAGACGATAAAATTTAATATTAAAAAAAATCAAGGACATAATGAGTTCTTTAAGTTGGAGTACTGGAACTTTTAGGACACACTGTATATATATATATATATATATATATATATACAGATTGATAGGCATAGGTATGGACATAGATATCTATTAATAGGAAAATAGAAAGACACATAAATAAATAAACAGACTTGTATATACATATAGTTTTAAACGTTGATCATCCATATATATATATATATATATATATTTCTTTTTTTTTTTTTTTTTTTTACTTTCTCTTACCCATAAGGTAGAGAAAGTATTGTTTTTGGGTCAAATTTTCGAACGCGAGATTTTGTTATATTTACACGTTTTGAGGTCCCCTGAATACGAAAATCATGTTTTTAGCAAATGGTCTGTGTGTATGTCTGTATGTCTGTATGTATGTGTGTCTGTGTGTCTGTGTGTCTGTGTGTCTGTCTGTTATCAACATATCTCAAAAACAAATTATGGCAGAAAGTTCAAACTTGGTATTCTAAATGAGTATCATATAGGGATGCTACAGTAAGCTTTTCGTTAAGATCAAGCAAATGGTTCGTGTACAGGGACAATCAAGAGAATTCTAATGCATTACGTCTATGGGGGAAATTGCAGGTAAGTAGAGTTTAACGTCTATAGACTGCACTAAACCAAATGAAACGAATATATATTTTTTGTAATAGAGATAGTTAACTGGGGAAAAAAAAATTGTGTATGTAGGAGCTTCGCCTCCCCCCTCTGGGGGGGGGGGAAGTCCCCCCTCGAGGGGAGTAAATTTTCATGATGGGTATCTTTCAAAAGAGCTCGCCAATACCTTTAAAATGAATGGTTGAACCATCGATCTGCGATAATTTAAAGCAAAGTTATCGATTTTTTTTACTTTTAACGAAAAAAAAACTTTGAAAAAAAATCGAAATTTTTTTTTTTAATATTGAGAATAAAATGGACTTTTTTTTGATATTTGGTGTTATACTACTTCTCTAATATGGAAATCGTCTGCCTTATCATAAAAGATAATTTTTTTAATAATAATTTTAATAAATTATTTTTTAAAAAGAGAATTATTTTTTAATAAACGAATTATATTCTATATCAATGTAGGTGCATTAATGAAACGGGCGGTTGGGTGTGAGGGGGGTGAGGGGTGAGGGGGTGAGGGGGGGTGTGTTCTGTGTGAGGAGGGCGGTAGCCCCCCCTCACACAGAACTAATTATCATATAAAACTCTTCAGAAGCCTAATATGAATTGTTTAACATAGGTTTACATAACAGTACTCGTTATCTTACCTATTAATCTGCAAGCTGTATTTATAGTATTAAATTTCAGGGTAAGAGAAAGTCGTGTGAGTGACACACCAGATTATTTTAATATTATGTAAATGTTACTTTTCAAGTGTTATTAAACAAGTCTGATTATTAATATTCAAAAAGCATCGTTAACTAACACTCCATACATAACAGTGTTGCAATTTAAAATCTCTCCAAACTATTAATAATTTTTTTTCACATTCAAATTATAATACAATTTGCAATGTTTCTTCAGTAGTAAAGTTTTATTTTTAATCGTTAATGATGGTATATCGTGTGTTTATCACTTATAAATAGTTAACTGCAATTTTCAGAAAGTGCCGAAAAGAATATTAAAAGATAATTTGTGAAAACATGGAGTTTGAGTATTAAATTTTAATGTGAAAACAAATTTTATGTAATTTCATGTATCCTTGTTTTTGTCCCTTTTTATTATAGTAGTTCATAAAAAAAATGCATTATGTATTTTTAGTTTAAATTTTACACGACAAGACTTTTATTAATATTGACATTTTTTTTTTTTTTTTAATGGATATATTAGTTATTTATATGCAAATACATAATTGGTGAAGATTTTCATTTTTAATAAAGAATTTTAATTTCCATTTTCATATCACGAAATTTTAAGTTTTCGAATATAACTGAAGAAACAAACGTGATTTACATAGTGGAAGAGAAAAAACATTTAATAAATATGCAGAAAGTTTTAAGATTTAGAAAGTAAAATTTTTGATAAAACTGTCGAGAAAAAGGAACTTTTAAAGTCTTAGCAGCTTATGAGAAATCTAATATAAAGAGCATTTTTATCAATATTTCGATACCTTACATTCTTTTAAGGATAAAAAATCAAATATTATACCATTTCTAGAATAAAATTAAATACACAAAAAAATGGAAAATCAAAACCTGTCAAGGGACTTGCCGTTTTTGTGATACTAGACGTTTGCCAAGTACAATGACAAATTTGCACAAATTTGCACCAAATTTTAAACGATCAAAACACACATGACAATCCTAGTTAGTCATCAGACACAAAAGTCGTTTTATTTTACTATGTATTTTTAATGATGTTTCGTCTGATGATCAGTTTTGGCTCTAAAACTTGTAAGACGACTAGTTTCCCTGGTACAGTTTTAATTTTGTCAAATTTGATTAGTTAGTCAAATGACAGGATAAAAATAAACTGTTCCAATCTTGTCAATCGACTGAGAAAAATTTGTTTGGCTAGTCAAAAAACTGAGCCTTGTTATTATTATTATTTTTTTATTTATTTATTTACAGTAACCGCCGCTTAATAAATTCACTGGTTAATAAAATCAGCCGCTTAATCTGATCAAATTGCTAGGACCGGAATCAAATCAATACAAACTACTTTTAAAACCGCCGCTTAATAAAAACAGCATCGCCGGTTAATAAACTCAAAAAAATCTCTTCAGCAGCAAAAATATCATTTATGCAAGCTAGTTTTATTTATTTATACTATTTATGTTGTGATTTTTTTTTTTTTTTTTTTTTTTTTTTTTTTAATGAAAAAACTTATTAAAGCACAGCAATCCTTCCAGTATCTCTGACGAAACTTCTACACTTGCAGTATAATTACAAAATAATTAATTCCCATCACATATATTTCAAGGAATTTGATTTAATTCGCAATTGATAATTTTTTTGAAAATTTTTTGTTATTAAAAGACAATTTCTAGTCCTTATTTTGAAATGACTATGAAGCAAGAGGTTTAAACAGAAAGATTTTAAATTTAAAGAAAAAGCGTGAACTTTTGGCAAAGTAATGATGATTCTCCTGAAAGGAAAGCCCATAGAAACTTAAAATGCGTTTAATTTACTTATATTAACGAAAACAAATAATTAATATTGTTTATTAATTCCATTGTTCGTTATCTTTTGAAATTTCTTTCCAAATTCAGAGAAGTTATAATACCTTTTTCCTGAGTGCAGGAATGGTCCACTTAATAAACTTATTTTGGCTCAGAATGAATGTGATTTTAATAAGCGGCGGGTATTTTACTTATTCATTTATTTATTTATTTTCCTCCTGCTGAGAAGTTGGGTTAGTCAACCGAAACCGAACAATAAACCCATCGAATTTGGCGGGATAGTGTTAGTTTCTTTAATTCTGAAAAAAAATTGCGCGCTTGAAGTTATTTGGTAAACGCATATTTTTTATAAGAGCCAATTACATTGTATCATGCTGATCCCATTTTTTATGTATTATCAAGTCCAATACATCAATTTTTTTTTTTTAAATATGACATGAAACTGTATAGTAAAGGAGCAAAGCAAATTTTATAGCAGATATTCTTCGACCACACTTCATGAAACCATGGAAGCGTCTGCGCAAGTGCTAACTCAACGCGTCCAATGCTAAAATAGGTGTGACAGTCACCTGACTCGGAGAAAATGAGCAATAACAGAGCGCGGAATTATTCGATGCTTTCCAAATTTCAAACTGTCGGTAAGTTGGCATCCCTCCAACATTTCGGACGCGTCCTCACAGCTAGTTTTAGAGTATGTGACTGCACTGTAGACAAAGAGATTTTGCTTAAAATTTTATAACTAAAACTGACTTTTAATTTTTTCAACCTAACTAACAAGGGAAGTATGAATCAGTAAAATTGCTATTCAAACCAAACCAAACAAATTTAAAGAGCATGGTCGAAAACATAGGGTAAGAGTACAAATTTGCTGCAACAACCACCATGGGGCAAGATATGACCCCCTAATAGTTTTAGATATTTCTATAAAAAACAACTAAACATGCGTCGTAGTAAGAACGGGTGGTGCAATGGTAACGTGCATGACTTGTGATACGGAGGTCGAGATCGAGTCCTCTCAAGGTTGTTTCGGATTTTAATTTTTTCGAGTGCAGGTTCTGACTAAATTGCCTTGTCTGGTAACTGTGGTTGTTAACTAACTTTCCTGGTCAGATAATTATGATTGTCGACTAGCCTTCTTTGTCTGATAATATTAACCTTCCTATACTACCACCACGTTTCGTACGCCTAGCAGACTGGACTGTTCTAAACACTTCGAGGGGTGTCAAGTTCACCAACAGGATGGGAGAAATAAACATGTTGTCAATTCACGTTCGCTTATCCTTCTTTTTTTCCCTTTTCGGAGCGAGTTTTGTTTCCCACAATTTCAAGATTATAATAGCTAGTACGAAGCGTACGTAGCATTAAAAATCCAATGTACGTCGTAGATTTGAATTGCACTAATTTCGTTATTTAAGAGGACTGTGGGTAGTAAAACTGTAATAACATAAAACTGTTTTGTAGACTGTGTTTTAAGTTTTGAAATTCTGCATATATATGCATTGAAATTAAACTATAGGAAGCATATTATCTTTAAACAATTTTTAATTAAAAAGAAAAATTCAAAATTTAAGTTGTTTGAAAAGTTTCAAGTTTACTAATTTTTATCTGCCCCCCCCCCCACTCCACCTCCCGGCATTTTTTTTTTTTTTTTTTTTTTAAATGTAGATTACAAATATATTTGTGTATTTGCATGTTAAGGTAGATGATGAAATTTATATAAATTTTAGATTTGTTTAAAGCTATATATGTTTTATTATTATTATTATTATTATTATTATTATTATTATTATTCATTTAACATATGAAACATATACACGTTTCATTTTCAACATAGCTGAAAAACAATTTTTTGAAATATTAAAGTATTTTATAGGTTCATTTTTAAATCCACTTTTCTTTTAAAAGCGATTTCTAGCAACTTTTTGTTTCCTGAATAAATTAAACACTTTATATTTTACCTGAAAAAAAAATTCATATCGTTATTTTTATAATAAAAAAACAAAAATTAGTTTCTTTTTTTTTTTTTTTTTTTTTTTTTTTGTGGAATCAATTACTAATATTTTTATTTTCTGAGAAAAGTCTTTCATAAAATTATTTTTATAATTTGATGACAAATTTGTGAATATCTTTATATTTATTTATTTAATTTTTAAGAGAACTGATATAATCATAATCACAGGGATGGAACACGGGTACAGAATTCATACTGGTATTTATTTGTTTAAGAAATTCCTCTACCTATTGTATCGTTGTTTAAGAAGTTGAAAATTTTATTACATTGATAGTGGTATGCGTTCTGCACCCCTGTTGCATCCCTGTAATCACAGTATATATATATATTTTTAATATAAATTGTTTCAAATGTTATTATATAATTCAGAAATATACTAGGTTCAATAAACTAATAAAATCATAAAGTAATCTTTTTTTTTTTTTTTTTTTTTTTTTTATGTGTTTAAATACATATTTTAACTTTGCATTCCTCTTAAAAATTAAATAAGTGAATCATTTAATCTTAATAAGAAATATAAGATTATTAAACACAGCACGTAAGTTAAACGCACATGAAATAAATCATTGCAAAGACTTTTAACTTTGGCAAAGCAAAATCAAATTTAATTTTAAAAGTATCTCATTCTCCCAGCCGTAAAGATTATCACCCCTATTTTCACTAGACTTGACGAGTTTGCACTTGCGCAGAAACGTCCATGGTTTCGGGAAATGTAGTTAAACAATAGTCTGGGGTCTGGGATATTGTTTTGGAGACTAGTTCAGCTAGTACACTTTTTAACTGAAGTTTCCTAGTCAGCTATTTGGGTTAGTCAATTCTGTATTGTCAACTGAGTACTTTGCTTGGTCACTGTTGACCAACTTATATTTCTGTGTGAAGAAACTTATGAAACCGAAATAATATTAGAACACATGTTTTGATAAAAAATTTACCTATTGGGTTTTTAACTTCAATATGTTTAGAAGTTTTTATAAACTTAAAAATTTATCAAAAGAATTTATCAAAAATATGTAAAGTTGTAGATTATTTTATTTTGTTATATAAAAAAAGTACACACCTTGCATGGCTATAAAATTTCTAGAAAACTATGTAAGTTATTTTATAATCCAGATTGTTATGAACTTTTTATTTGATTATGCATTAAATAAAAAAATAAATAAAATCCTTTGTGATTTTGGTTATAGGTGTGTGATTTATGGCCGATTGACAATACTACGGTCCTAATCCTGTTTAGAATGCTTTCCTTGGGGGCATTTAAATGCATTTTAACTAGTATTCATGGGAACTTTGGAGAAAGCCATGAAAAACTACGAGCAATTGACAAACAAGCATGACCTGAGATCGAACCCGGCACCTCCTGTCTCCCATATTTAAGTGCATACTTTATTATTTTTGATAATTAAATAATAATTCTTTAGAGAGAGCAGAAAAAAGAGAAGCAAAATACATTGTATAACGTTGTCTGCGAATGAATTTTTGATATTAATGGTGACAATGAAATTATTACAGTGCTTCTAAAATTATGAAAATTAATTAAATTTCAACAGGAATTGAAAATTTTATATATCACATTGATTTATAAAATAAATTATTACTTAAGGAGACTTGGCACTTTTGATGGCACACTGAAGTAGGTTTCATTTGAAGCTTATATTACCATTTAATATTCATAAATTAAAACTATATTAGGTTTGTGCATGAAATATATATTCCGACAACAGTTCTTATGGTTCTTTTAAAATTTGTTTTACATATTTGAAATCTGTAAACTACATTTTTTCAGTTTGCATGAATTTATGATCTTCAAAGAGTCAAAAAACTTCTACAGATATTCAAGAAAAGTCATAATATATATATATATATATATATATTGGGGGGGGGGATAATTAATGGAACCTTCTTAAAGGAATTAGGGATAGGTTTTGAAATTTATTAATTAGTTTTCGAGTAAAAAAAGAAATCAAGAACTGCATTTCTAAGTAAAAATTTGGAAAAAAACATGCTTTTTGTTCTATTTTTATTTTTAGTATTTTTTCTTTTAAAAATATTGCAAAATTTATCTTTAATTCTTTTACGTAAGTTGTATTAAGCCTCGAAATAAATAAATCGTTTCTTAAATATCTGTAAAAGTTAAAGATCATGCATTCATTTTAAAGATCATGAATTCATAAAAAAAAAAATGCAAACACAAAAAACACAATTTAAAGATTTCAAATCTGTAATATATATATATATATATATATATTTATATTAAATTAAATTAAATTAAATTAAAAACCATAAGAATTGTTGTCTGAATATATATTTTACTGAACAAACCTAATGTAGTTTAACTTATAAATATTAAAATGTAAAATAAGCTTTTATATGAAATCTTCTTCTGTGGTGCCGACAAAGGTACGAAGTCCCTAATTCATTATATTTATAACTTATTAAATTCATTTTCGTTAAATTTAAAATTTTAAGGTAAACCTCATTTAAGTATATTTATATATGAACAGGATCAATAATTAAATTCAAGATATAATTTAGAAAGCAACAATTATAATGTACACTTATTTTAGTTTGTTTAGATAACTAATTCACAAAACAATATTCAGAAATGTTTTAATGTTTGGCCTCTTGTGGCAGTTTTAACGGAGTTGGAATTCTATTGTGCACTGCGAGAATCTGCGATTTAATTTAAATCCCAATATCCACAAGCATTTTTCATCAAAACACAATTTCTGAACTTGTTGAAGAGAAAAGCAGCTTGCGCTGAACTAAAAATATTAAACTAGACTTCTGAAATCAAGGGGGGAGTGATTAAAATAGTAATAAGTAAAATATTCAATTGAAGTTGTAAATTATAGCGTTTTATACTGTATTAAACAATCAGCATATATAGTTACGTTCATCAGTGTTTGACTCTGTCAAGCTTTAGACTTAAGAGATAGGCTTAAGAAATATCCTTGGACTGTCTTCCCTTATTTTCATACTTTAGTTAATTTTAAAAAATCTAATTGACCTATCAGTAAGCTGTTTAACCCGACGGATTCAGTAAAATCGCCCCTTTCATTTGGTACCTTATTCGTAACAAATTTTTGATTAGATTTTTCAAAATTAATTAAAATATGAAAGTAATAGCTGTAAGATAGACATTTAAATTTTCAATTGTTGACTTTTTTTTTATTTCAGCATAAAATAAAACATGCTTTCATGTGAAATATATATATATATATATATATATTAAATTTGCTTATGCATATGAAAAAATGACGTGTCTATGAAATAATAAGAATAATTTCAAATTTTAAAGTTAACGAAGAGATAAATAAAGTGCGAAAATTTAGCACGGGCTAGCTAGAAAATGAATTATTTAAAGTGAGAAATAAATAAAATAAAATGATCATTTTTCAACGGGTGCCTTAGTCGCCATACAAATAACTAGTCTATATAATATTTCTGTAACGTGGACCAGTTACAATTATTTTTTGTCGAAACGATACGATAGTAGCGAAATGTGTCGTCATCCATGAATTTTATTTTGAAACTTTTCACTGAATGATTCTAGTTTCACTATTGCACATTTATTTGGTTATAATAATAATTTGGCATCTGGTAAATTAAAATTTTAATTAGGTGGTGAAATTGGTATAATATTTATGAGTTTCAAATTTTAAACTGAATAAAGAAATAAAGTGCAAAAATTTCACACGAGTTTGCTAGTATGTATTATTTTTTATTTAAAAAATAACTTTGTTTATTTCATGATCTATTTTCAGTTTAAAATATACAGCAGTCTTTTATACTATATGAATGATGAAATTGTGGACTTACGTATTCATGAAAAAAAAGTATTATTTATTCATAAAAAAACTTTTAATTTGGCATGTTAATAACATCAAAAACTTCGATTTTTTGACGTAATTAACACGTTTTGAGGTGTGTAGAAAAAAAAAACAACACCAAGTTTATGTCTTTAAGTTAACCAGTTTATTAGTTAGTTTGATAGTTCACTAGTTATTTTGTTAATTTGTTACTCTACGCAGACTTTATTTCAAGAACAAAGGATTGTAAAAAGGTCAAACCACTTTGGAAATATTACTTATGACATTGGCAAAAATCGTATTGTTTATCAATGTTGTAATTTTGAAACATTCGTAAGTCATTCAAAATTTACGATTTTTTATAACATGAGAATATGTAGTAATATTTCGCTTAAACATGCATTATGAGAAACATTTTTAGCATAACGACTTTAGACCATATTTAAATTATCTTAATGAGAATGATATTATCATCATTCACTGTGAATATCCTACTTTGAAAACTTCATAAATTATTCAAAATTTATAATTTTCTTATCTTTGTAAAACATAGCAAATTCTCACATAAAGATGCATCATTAAGATTATTGCATTAAGGCAGCATAGTAGGTGGAATATTTTATTCTGAGACCATGCCGAGTGATCGTCCAAGTTCATATCTTAAAACATAAATATAGTATGCCCTATAGTGAAAAATTATGAGACCAAATAAATGATGCGAAACTTCGAAGGGTCCATATATAAGTCCACTAGATTTACTGGGAGTGATTTCTTCTATATTTTGTTAGTAGTTTAATGTTTTATGTAATAAATGGAATTTATGCTTTTTTTTTTTTTTTTTTTTTTTTTTTTTTTATATATATATACTGATTGTGTAAGATTATGTGATAGTAATATAACTCTTTTCTCATATTGGCATTTATCACGTTATTTGTTAGGAAATTTAATTAACATTTAAAAGATTTTGTGTGTATCTCATAATGTATTATAATATGATTTGTAACATTATT
>OZ005649.1:265313071-265448071 GCA_963930645.1 Salticus scenicus | reverse complement strand
TTTTAATTTAAAATTTCTTTTACAAAGTGCTAATATAGTTTACGATGCTAATGTGTGTTGTACTAAAATCAGTTTTATTTATAGTAGATCCTCCTGGGTGATTTTTTAAATTGTTGCGTTGAAGTACACCGAACATTTTTCGCCAAGAGGCTTAATTTAGCATTTTTTAATCTAGGTAGTTCAAGAAAAATATAAAAGAGGTTTAATTTAGCAACAGCAATTTTAATCTAGGTAGTTCAAGAAAAATGTAAAATTTATAAAATACTACAAAACGAAAAAAAAAAAAAAAAAAACTGAAATAGTAGTCACATAAATGATCTATTTTTATCTGAGTAGATAATTTTATAGAAAAAAAAGTGCAGTTTTAAAAATAGAAAATTTATTTCATTAAGCACTATTTTAAACCTAAAAACCATTAATAAAATAAACAGAATATGAAGGGTTCTTATATGTTAACGAAAAGGTGTCCGATAAAACGCTTTCTATTTTTATGCAAGAAATTATACAAAAAAAAAAAAAAAAAAAAAAAAAAATCGCTAATATGGCTACAAAAATTCAAAAGCCGCCAAGGGAGAGATTCAATAAAGTTGTGTAGCACGATAATGTTTATTTATTTATTTATTTTTTTATATACCAATCACTACGCTAATTGAACATACAAATAAATGAGCTGCTGTGGGTGACTGCACTTGCACGCTGTCGGGCAGAAATATTTGATTAATTCAAATTAATATTTAAATAACTAAATAAAGATATGTTTAATAGAATAGAAAGCATAGTCTTGGTGAAAAATGATAGTTTAGGGTTCCCGATGTTTCGAAGCTCTCCGACACACGGGATCGTAGACCTTGAGCTTACCAAGGGATTATCGATGGAGTCATCTCCAAGCCCCATCGCCAAAAGATATAAGTAGGTGTGAGTTGATTTTTGCGAAAGAGTATGTAGTCACTGCGATCCAGAGTTATTCAGAGACCTATTCTGAGTCATTGCACTTTAGGGATTGAGCTCTAATCAACTGGACATTTTTCGTGAGTGAGTGAAAATTTTTGCTCTGGTGTAGTTGATGTTATTTGCTTTACTCCTGTGGAACAAGTGACTATTTTTTAGACTGTCCCAGATCATTCATCGAATAATGACTTATACTGTACAAGTAACAGCTTCAACTGTTTCCAGAATATTCGAAGAATTAACACCAGCTATTGGACTATTTTCGAAAATATTTGTTTTAATAGTAGTTTCTTTTTTTTTTGTACAGATTCGAGAAGTTCAAAAAAGGTTTGATATTGCCAAGGAGGTCCCATACTAAAGCTGTGACGAAAATAGTCGCCAATCGAAATATATTCAGTTACAAAGAAATCATTTAAATATAGTGTCCAGCGAAGCGGGCAAAGCCTGCTAGTTATACAATAATTCCAAATGGAAAATACGCTGGGTAATATCCTTGTGATGCCAGACGTCAACGCTACAAAGCAATATTTAAAGTGCAAAAACACTGTTGAGATACAAAACGGCAAATTTTATTTAAAAAAAAAAAATGGAAGAAAAAAATACCAAATTAAATTGTTTCTGTTGTTCGCTATCGTCCGTTGAAACTGCTTCATGACAGCGTGAAGACATGACGCATGTTGCAGAAAAGGGTTGAGGGAGGGTACTTTATTGACACATCCAATGGGAAATTTGGGAGCAACTTGTACATAAGTTCCAACACAGTCCCAGCCTGGATAGTACCCAAAGCAAGCGTTTCGCGTTCAAACATTTTATGGTGTTCATTTATAAGGGCCTTATACTTTAACATTCATAAAGATTATGAATGTTTAAAGAGCTTGAATGTTTAATGTTGCATCTCAAGAGAAAAATTTTGTATGTCAAGAGAAATTTTGCAATAAAACAAACATTCCACAGTCAACACACTCACTACAATCAATATAATTAAACTTAGAAAAGTAGCTAAGACATTAAACAGAATGGAAAACATCGTACAAATTTAAATTTTAATCTCTAAACGTTGCTAGCAACAGTTTCCTATTTTGTCCTAGAAGAATGTAGAGAAGTCAGATTTATAATTTGGATTTAGGAAAAAAATCTTACAACTTTCATTTCACACTTAGACAACTGGAGCATTTATAATTTTTTAGGAGATACTACAGGCATTGTTTCTAGAATCTTTCCCACAAAAATTTTAAAGTTAAAACACAGAGTCACATGAAATTCACAAAAAAGGCCTAAATCTATTACCACTATAATAATTATTTAATATTCATATTAAAAGAATTCCTTTAAAAGAACAACAACTTGTGCAATAAACGTTTTTTGACAGTTGTAACAAAATTTAAATCACTATTTTCCATACATCACTCTAACGCAGGCTATTTTTTTTTCTTTGCAAGGTATATGATTTTACACATACATGGTTTTTTAAATACCGCAAACCAGCTAGTCTGTGTGTATAATATTTCAAAACATCTCATGAACATTACAAAAGGAAAATTGAAAAACTACAGTTGTAATAAATATGCACACTTTGGAAACCGAATGTCAAAAGGACAAGAACATTTTCATTGTCTGAAACCAAGTCAAAATGGTGTTTTAGAAAGAAAATATACGACATTCCTAGTATTAAAAATATGGCAACAGCTTTATTTTTTTTAAATTCAAATTAAATTATTAAAAGCATACCTTTATATTTTATATTAAAATAACTTGTAACACAGACATGCATCAAAATCATTTAAGTTATTATCATTATTAAAAATATAGTAACAGCATTAATACTAATAATAATAGGGATGAAAGGGGGGAAATAAGGATTGCAGATAGACACACCCAATAACATAAACCTCTCTGGAAAAGAAAAAAAAAAAAAAAAAAAAAAAACTTTAAATGAACGAGGTATTTCACCGTTTAAAAATATCAGTATCGACAGGTCATTACAATCTTGGTCGATGCTACATGTTACCATTTTCTTGTAATCCTTCGAAGCAATTTCTAAGAGATAAATTGCAAATGAGTTGGGCGCATGTCTTAGTTGCGGGAAAAGGGGCATTTTGTGTCACTCCGTCATCGATCGCGTTGAAAGAGGAACATAAATGCTTGTTTTTCATTCTCCTCTGGGGCATGTATTTTTGCTCTTTTTCTTATCCGGATAGACAGGGTGTCGTTTTTTTGACACTGTCAAGTGACGCTGAATTTTATGCGAAAAAGTACCGAGACATGTGTAAAAATTTTTCCCTGCTAATGCGCTTGCAAGAAATGGAAATCAAATTTTCAGGGGGATTTGGATGCAGCATATTTTAAATGAGATAAAATCTCTTGAATTTTTAAGCTTCGGAAAGTCGTAAACAAATATTCAACATTGTGAATAACAATCGGTAGCGAGAAAAAAAAAATCACTGTGTATAGATAAGGTTTTGAAAATTATAATTTTAAGAAACACTAAAGTGAATCAAAACAATTATTACATAATAATAATAAAATCCCCCCTCCCTTTTTTTTTCTTTCTCACTTCTTTCTTTCTTTCTTTTTTTTTTTTTTTTTTTTTTTTTTTAAATACTGTTGTTTGAAGTTTCAATTAAATGCTAATCTTATACTATTAAGTGAGCAATATGTGTATATTTCACTGATCTCGAAAACGGTAGCTCGGACAGTCACGAGATTTAACACAAAGGTGCCCCCCGAAGGATCATTGTGCACATCGAAGTCAGATTTTCGAATTTTTGATTAGTTTTTTCTTAATTAATTAAAATGTGAAAATAATAACCTTCTAATTTCTGATAAATAAGACATTTAAATTTTAACATTTTATCCATGATTTAATTGTTGCCAATTTTTTTTTTCGACAAAATAATAACAATTAAAAAAAAAAAAAAAAAAAAAACGTACATTCATTTAAAATGAGGAAAATAAATCAGAAATATTAGAAAATAAATTAGAAATATCAGTCGCATCGTTACAAATAAGATACCAAATGAAAGGGAAAATTTTTGTAAATCCGATGCATTAAACAGCTTATCAATCGGATGATTAGTTTTTTCTTAATTAATTAAAATGTGAAAATAGTAACCTTCTAATTTCTGATAAATAAGACATTTAAATTTTAGCCATAGACCTATTATAAGAGTGGACGGAGCATTCCATTATTTAAGGGAATACAAGAAAAGGTGCAAAAACCACGTGAATGTTGAAAAAGGTTACCTTTTTCTACATTTATCGCGTTATTGGCGATCTTTTGTTTTGAATATAAATATACATTTTTTATTATTATGAAAAGATACCGCAAACAAAACTTGTGTAAAACACTATTTTATTTTAACCTTGTTATTAACACTTTCTTACAAAGTTCAAAAGTGTTTACGACTTTGATTTGTCTGTCTGTCCGCCCTCTGACTCCCGGAAATATTTATGAAAATCCTTGAAACTAATATATGTTATTCAAGTTCACTATACCATACTCTCTGTCTCTATTTAGAGTACAGTAAATACTACTACTAGTTTGTGTACAGGTACATCCAGAAATATATTCTAAAATATTGTTTTCTGTGCGGAATATTTATACAAATCATTATTTAATATATTCATATTGCAGAAAACATAACGAAATTCGCTTTTATTATTTATATGCACAAAAGCATTCGTTCTGTAGAATATCGTGTGAGATAAGCATTCATGTTTACAGAACCATACACTTATCTCCCAAAACACAAATACAGTAAACAAAGTAATGTAAAATTAAGATATCTTGTTGTGCACCTCCCTTTTTGGTCTTTCTGTAACTTCCTGTTTGGGAGATATTTAAGAAAATTACATTCATAACGACCAAATGTACGAAGAATTTCGGCATTATTTACGACCTACCATCAAGCTATAATGTAGTCCGTTATGATAATGTTATGAATGTTATCTACATTTTTGCGGGTAGAAAGTAATTATTAAAGATATAAGCAGGTTCTGGTAGATGAATGCACTTTATTTAATGCATGTTCAGCCTGCATATAGACCCCATAATGATATTTTTATAAAAGTTGTTGACATTTTTGCGTATAGAATTTACATAAGCAGGCTCTAGTCGACGAATTCCCTTTATTTAATAAACATTCAACTGCAAGACAAAGTCCGTATTGATATTATTGGAAAAACTGTCGATATTTTTGCGTGTAGAAAGTACATAAGCTGGTTCTAGTCGACGAATGAATTCTATTTAATGAATGTTCAACTCGTAGATAGAGCCCGTAATGATATTGTCATGAAAATTTTTATCATTTTTGTGTGTAGAAAGTATATAAAGAGGTTCTAGTCGACGAATGTATATTTTATTTAATGAATATTCAGCCCGCAGATAGTAATGAAACTGTCATGAAAGTAGTCGATATTATTGCATGTAGAAAGTAGTTCTTTAAAACATAAGCAGGTTCTAGTCGACGAATGCACTTTATTCAATGAGCCTCTAAATGATAATGTTATGAAAGTTGTCAGCATTTTTGTGGGTAGAAAGTAATTCTTAAAGACATAAGCAGGTTCCACTCGATGAATGCTCTTTATTTAATGAATATTCAGCCCGCAGATAGAGCCTGTAATGATACTGTCAAGAAAGTAGTTGACATTTTGTAGAAAGTAATTCTTAAATACATAAAAAAGTTCTAGTTGACAAATGCACTTTATTCAATGAGCCCGTAATGATACAGTCATGAAAGAAGTCGATATTTTTCCGTGTAGAAAGTAATTCTTAAGACATAAGCGAATGCCTGTCGATGAATGCACTTAATGTAATGAATATTCAGGAAACAGTAGAATAAAACTCTTTCTTCCCCCACAAAAGTCAATAATTAATTAATATTCTTGAAATCTCTTGACAAGAGCTTACATTTTAGAGATATTTATGGTTTTACATGACTCTTCTGAACGACTATATGTATGTATGTATGTGGCTATGCCTGTATCTCACATTAACTCAAAAACGACTGGTCGTAGGACGTTGAAATTTAGTATATAGGTTCGTTATAACACCTAGTTGTTCACCTCTCTTTTTGCTCTTTCTGTGACTTTCCGTTTAGGAGATATTTATGAAAATTATGTTTTTAATGACCAAATATACGAAGAATTTAAGACCTACCATCAGGCTATGATGTAGTCCATTATGATAAAGTTATGAAAGTTATCTACATTTTTGCGGGTAGAAAGTAATTATTAAAGATATAAGCAGGTTCTGGTAGACGAATGCACTTTATTTAATGCATGTTCAGTCTGTATATAGAGCCCATAATGATATTGTTATAAAAACTGTTGACATTTTTGCGTGTAGAAAATAATTCTTAAATACATAAATCTAAGTTGACAAATGCTCTTTATTAAATAAGTCTATATTGTTACTGTCATGAAAGTAATCGATATTTCTGCGTGTAGAAAGTAATTCTTAAAGACGTAAGCAGGTTCTAGTAGACGAATGCACTTTATTTAATGAATGTTCAGCCTGTATATAGAACCCATAATGATATTGTTATAAAAGTTGGTGACATTTTTGCGTGTAGAATTTACATAAGCAGGTTCTAGTCGACGAATTCCTTTTATTTAATAAACATTCAACTAGTAGACAAAGCCCGTAGTGATATTGTTTGAAAACTGTCGACATTTTTGCGTGCAGAAAGTACATAAGCAGGTTCTAGTCGACAAATGAACTCTATTTAATGAATGTTTAACTCGTAGATAGAGTACGTAATGATATTGTCATGAAAATTGTTAATATTTTTGTGTGTAGAAAGTACATAAACAGGTTCTAGTCGCCGAATATATACGTTATTTAATGAATATTCAACCCACATATAGAGCTCGTAATATTGCCATGAAAGTAGTTGACATTGTTGCATGTAGAAAGTAGTTTTTAAAGACATAAGCAGGTTCTAGTCGACGAATGCACTTTATTCAATGAACCCGTAATGATACTGTCATGAAAGAAGTTGATATTTTCCCGTGTAGAAAGTAATTCTTAAAAGATATAAGCAAATTCTAGTCGATGAATGCACATTATCTATTGAATATTCAGGAAACAATAGAATGAAACTCTTTTTTTCCTCCACAAAAGTCAATAATTAATAAATATTCTTGAAGCCTTTGGACAAGAGCTTACATTTTAGAGATATTTACGGTTTTACATGACTTTTCTGAACGGCTATGTATATGTATGTATGTATATGTATGTATGTGGCTATGCCTGTATCTCACATAACTCACAAAAGACAGGTCGTAGGACGTTGAAATTCAGTATATAGGTTCGTTATAACATCTAATTGGGCACCTCGCTTTTTGCTCTATCTGTGACTTTCCGTTTATGAGATATTTACGAAAATTATATTTTTAATGACCAAATACACTAAGAATTTCGGCATTATTTACGACCTACCATCAAGCTAATGATGTTTGTCCGTTATGATAACATTATTAAAATTATCTACATTTTTGCGAGTAGAAAGTAATTATTAAAGACATAAGCAGGTTCTAGTAAAAAAGCCGCACTGCAGAAAAAATGACTTATACCGTTTTTATTTGTAATAACTTTAAAATTAATGTTTGAAACAAATAAATCCGTCTTGTTTGCATAATACCAAAGGGATGAAATGATACCTATGTACATTTTTGATTTAATAATTCGCTTTATTGCACTCTACGAAGTACTTTTTAAAAATCTGCATAAAACTTTCTTTTTGAACATAATGCAATAACCGCATACACTTTGTATTTTATTATGATTATATGAAATAAACAAGCCATATTTTAATATAGGAAATAAAACTATTTATTTGTTAGATCTAAGCTATTTTTTATTAAAAAATGTATTATGCATTGAGTTAATTCCATCTTTATATGGAATTACTGTTTTAATGAGCAATGGCATAGTTTTATACAGTGTTTTAATATAAATCTCAAAAATTTCAATGGGCCAAATATCACAAATATTTTTTTCTAGTTCTGGCAGAGTTATAGGCTGCAAATTTCGAATCCTCTCCCCTCTCTTCAGCCTTTTTAAAGACGAAACATTTTCGAGCGGATCGCGATTAGGACTATTTCTGTGTCTGGTAAAGAAAAATTTCTACTATATCCTTTGTGGGATTTAACTTAAAGTGAAAAAAGTTATGATTATTTTACAGAATTATAGGTTTTCATGGGAATGTATAGGGAATTTTGACAATTTGAAGTGAATAAATTTACCACAGATGCCATGTAGTAAGATGCTTTATCATCTTGAAATGCTGTTTGCGGAAATGTCCAAGATACCACCAAAATAGTCTGTCAGGCACCACCTTTATGAAGATTGTGTTTTATTTCGAATTAATTGATCCCTTGAGCATAAAAATTTGCCCGACTGTTTGAGAAGTTATGCACCTCCGTATCAACGTACGGAGAATGTGTCGCTGTTTTAAAAGTGCAATTTTCATTAAGTCGGTCATATTTTCATTGTCAGATCTGCTTGTTTTCTTTAGCTCGAAATAAGTTAAACTCGACTCATTAAAGATAACCAGTTAGCCCAATAATTAACTAATCATTTTTTAATTTTTTTAGCCTACTGAGGTCTTGCTTTCCCATTTCTCTTCTCTAAGAATGGACTTTTTCAAATTTTCTATCATTTAAACCTGCTTTGTTTAATAGTTTCTGTACTGTAGTTAAAGAAATTATGCTGTTAAACACTTTTTCTGAATCTCTTTTATGTTCTAAATGTAATACAAACCGATTTTATATGCAATGGCTTTTTAACTTACCGTCATCTCGCTTGTATGAGCAACATGGCCGCCTAAAATGAAATTTCCAGCTTAAACGGCCAAAAAAATTTATATCTTGCTAAAACCCTTTTACCAATGTTTCGTTAACATTTAGTTATTTTGCCATCTCATGTATTAAAATATTTTTTGATTTTCATTCAAAAATGTATAGTTTTTGTGGCATCGTTAACTGTCTTATTCTTACTATTTTTGAAATAATTTCTAAAATTACAATTTTACTGACAATTGCATTTTGTTTTTAACACTGGACTCAAAGCTAAAGTGTATGTGGAGGACAACATAATAAAATCTGTTCGAAAATTTGCTTTTTAAACGATAAAATCGGCGATTGTAGAAGGCAAAAAGGAAAATATCCAAGTGCAGCTTTTTTTTTTTTTTTTTTTTTTGTTTCTTAGTGTACATATATTGTCCGATCGCATTAATTTTTTTTAAGTAAAATGAACATGTACAAATTTAGAATATATAAATCAAATTTACTGTTTCTTTCTTTTTCTTTTTTTTTTTTTTTTTTTTTTATTGATCACAGTGTCTCACATAGTTTTTTAAAAATATGTCTTCCAGATTTTGAAGACCTAGAGGATTAAGGTACAAATTTATCAAAATTTCAATATCTAAAACTAGACCCAAAACATTACTTTCTCTGACATATGTGGGTAAGAGAATCTAAAAATCTCTTGATGTAGGTACAAAATAATTTCCTTGAAATCATTAAAAAAAAAAAAAAAATAGCTAAACAGAATAATTTTGTTCATACAAAAACTACACAAAGCTTCATTACTACAGAAAATACTGGCTTATTTAATTTCTACAGACAAAAACACCTAAAACATTAAATGCGTCAATAGGACTGTCGCATGCTCAAATAAACACTCTACTGGTCTTTGCAAATCTATTATTTGAATTAATATTTTGTACCAGTAAATATTTCAATTATACAGCTAAATATATGTATCTTTTATAAAGACGCAGAAAATATGTACTTATAATAAAATTTATCGATGAGGTTATTAATCAAAATAAAATCCTAAATTCTTGGAGGAAAAAAAAGTAAAGTAATGGGGTTCACTTAGATTATAAACTTTCCATACATCACCGTTACCCATTTAATCTGCAAAGGTATTTTACCTCCTTAATGGCATCTTGAAATACATTTTTATTTTCATTATAAAAGAAGAAAATTGAAATATTTTTTATATTATTGCTTCTAAAAAATGTCATGTAACAGATTGTTTTTGTGTAACCCTGTATATCGGCCAAATTCCGCATACGTACAAAAATATTTTTTACTTTTAACTTTGATGGGGATAATTCTCATAATATTATCTTTATAACATTATTTCTAAGGAAATAACATTACAATTTTTGCTTTTGTTTAGCCCTGTATATGTACTAAAACTTACATACTCATCAGACACTGCACTAAAAATGGTCTCATAGCACTGTAAATTTGTAGTGAGCAATTTCCAATTATGTACTCTATTGCATCTGAATAACTTTGTGTAACCCTGTAAACCAGCCGATATCGCAGTTCTACATTTTTGAGGAGGAAAGGGGTTTTGCGTATTTTTAAAATATAGATTATTTTTCTTATGTTGTGCTTCGTATAAAGATATTTATAGTAAATGCATAAAAAAAGAAGAAACAAAAAAAAAGGAAAAAAGAAAGGAAAACCCTTATAAATCATATATGCATCAAAAATCTATCGTGAGTTTCTGTACAGAAACCAGTTGTGCTAGTAATATAATTTTACATTGCAAACATACCATAGTGAATTTTAATAATATCTATCAATTTCGGCCTGGCCAGAGAGACTAACGAAAGGGTTATAAACTTTTTAAAATTTTGTTTGGAAATGCTAAAAGGACGCTTTAGTATAGGATACAAAGAATATACTATGTATGTAATCAAGGAAATAAAATTTATTACATGCATTTTTTATTTTCATCAATGGCCGAGATAATGAATTTATAAAGTTTTAGTATCTTGCTTAAAATTGCCTATAATGCTATGTATACTTGATTTTTAGCTTTTACGCTTTTTTTTTTTTTTTTTTTTCATTTATACTGTCATCCAGAGATAAATATAAATCTCCTGAATTTTTATTATTATTAAAACAATATTGCCTTTATTTTCAAACAGTATATACAATTGTTTTTATTATTATTATTTTAAAGAAATAGATAAAGCAGATTTAAAAATTTTTCAAATATAATTACTTAAAAAGATGAAATAAAAAGCCATAAAATATCTTACATTTGAAATGGTACATTTCCTCCTTTAATAAAATATTCTTTGCATGTTTTTACATGACATTTATAACCATTTCTTGATATGAAATTTCTTTCAGAATCTAAACAATCCATTTAACTTTTAAAGTAAAATAAAGAATTTAAAAAGAACTTTCAACGAAAGAAGAAGAATATCGTCTGCTTAATAAAATGCAGAGTTTAGAGCATGGCGAGAAAATTTCAATATTGGCTAGCTTGGCTTCTGTAGATCAACAATCACGTGATTTTTTTTATGAGTTATCTTTGCACTCAAAAAGGTTGCCATTGTCCCGTCCACTCTTATAATAGGTCTATGATTTTAGCATTTTATCCATGATTTAATTGTTGCCAATTTTTTTTTTTTTCGACAAAATAATAATAATAATTAAAAAAAAAAAAAAAAAAAAAACGTACATTTATTTAAAATGAGGAAAATAAATCAGAAAGATTAGAAAAAAAAATTAGAAATATCAGTCGCATCGTTACAAATAAGATAGCAAATGAAAGGGAAAATTTTTGTAAATCCGATGCATTAAACAGCTTATCAATCGGATGATTAGTTTTTTCTTAATTAATTAAAATGTGAAAATAGTAACCTTCTAATTTCTGATAAATAAGACATTTAAATTTTAGCATTTTATCCATGATTTAATTGTTGCCAATTTTTTTTTTCGACATAATAATAATAATAATAATAAACGTACATCTTATACTATTAAGTGAGCAATATTCGTATATTTCACTGTTCTCGAAAACGGTAGCTCGGACAGTCACGAGATTTAACACAAAGGTGCCCCCCGAAGGGCCATTGTGCACATCGAAGTCAGATTTTCGAATTTTTGATTAGTTTTTCCTTAATTAATTAAAATGTAAAAATAATAACCTTCTAATTTCTGATAAATAAGCCATTTAAATTTTAACATTTTATCCATAATTTAATTGTTGCCAATTTTTTTTTTCGACAAAATAATAATAATAATAATAATAATAATAATTAAAAAACCCGTACATTTATTTAAAATGAGTAAAATAAATCAGAAAGATTAGAAAATAAATTAGAAATATCAGTCGCATCGTTACAAATAAGATACCAAATGAAAGGGAACATTTTTGTAAATCCGATGCATTAAACAGCTTATCAATCGGATGATTAGTTTTTTCTTAATTAATTAAAATGTGAAAATAATAACCTTCTAATTTCTGATAAATAAGCCACTTAAATTTTAAAATTTTATCCATAATTTAATTGTTGCCAATTTTTTTTCGACAAAATAATAATAATAATAATAATAAAAATAAAAATAAAAATAAAAAAAACGTACATTTATTTCACGGAGTAATATTAATAGGAGTTGAAGGTCCAATGGGAGAAAGCTACGAAACTGTGATCTAAATTTTTGGTAAATATTGAGGGCGCCACTTGTCATTCCTCCCTACCTCGGCGCGGATATACTGTTGTTTTCAATAGAATTTTGCTGGAGTACATTTAAATTTTTTTATTTTAAGCAATTTAATTTCTTTGTAAGTTCTTAAAACTGCATAATTCAGATGTTTCAAATAAATGCTTCGTTCCTAGTTGTAAAACAGGCTATGATAGTGATAAGAAAAACAAAAAAAAGCCCTAGGAGAAAAATAAAGTCCGAGTTCGTGTTTTCTGCACCTAAAGTAAGTTTATTTTTTTTCTTTACAAAATTTCATCCATTCTCCTTCCTCCCAATTGTCTGTTTTAGTTAGCTTCGGTTCATAAGAATCGTCATTTTTTAAAAGCTTTCTTTCAAAGTAAAATTAGTATAAAATGGCTCTTAAAAAAAACATGTTGGTTAGAATACTCTATTTAATGAAATTTGCTTTCAATCGAAATTTTTTCAGCTTGATATTATTTTTTAAAAAATAATTAAAACGAGACATTTCCCCATTGAATAACATTGCGGAAGCTGGAGAGAAGGAAGGATTGCACGCTGGCGCCCTCTATAAACATTATAAAACAACATCACAAAATTTCAGCGTTACCTTCTTCTCCTATTAAATATTACTCCGTGATTTATTTAAAATGAGGAAAACAAATCAGAAAGATTAGAAAAAAAATTAGAAATATCAGTCGCATCGTTACAAATAAGATAGCAAATGAAAGGGAAAATTTTTGTAAATCCGATGCATTAAACAGCTTATCAATCGGACAATTAGATTTTTTAAAATTAACTAAAATATGAATTTTAGGTGGCAACAGCAGAAGATTGTATGGAAACCGTTAGGAGAAAAAAAAATGAAAAATCTGCTTCACATTAAGTCACATGATTTTTAAGTGGGATTAAAAATTGCAGTTTTCAAATTCTTTTAAATTTTCTCTCACGAACACAAAAATATAATATACAGCCTGTACCCCACAAGACTAACTTGCATTTCAAATTTCATCAATTATTTTGGTTAATAAACAAAAGTTATTATTTTTTTTTTTTCAAATTAAAATTTATTCTATCTTCGAAACGATTTATGTGATCACAGATATAATAATATATATAGATCTATCATCCCCATATTATCGTGCAAAGATTTTTGATGCCGAAAAAAAAAAGCTTTGGAATCAGCCATTAAGTGGTATTGAAGAAAAAAAGGAAAAAAAGAAAAATGAATTTGAAACTATATCTGGAGCTTTTCATTCACCTTTAGTAAATAAATTATTCATGAATTTTATTTGCTAAAACATTCGTGTATATTCCCGTGTGTATTAACTCGGGGAAAGACTGCCATATTTTGGTAAAATCGCCGTCTTTTCCCGAGTGAAAAGGAATCATTTTTTTCTCCCCAATGATCAATCTATATATTATTACTATATCTATGTATGTGATACGATACATTAATAATTTGGGTTTTAAAAGTTTTTTAAAATAGATTATTTAAACTCTATGAACCATATTTTTATTTTATCAGTTTCATTAACAGATCCTGCTGGGCGATTTTTTAAATTTTGGTGTTGAAGTACACCGAACGTTTTTCGACAAGAAGTTTAATATAGCAACAGCCATTTTAATCTAAGTAGCGCATCAAATATATAAAAACATAAATGATTTAGTTTTACACAAAATTTACAGAACAAATGCAGTTTTAAAGATAGGAAATTTATTTCAACAAGCACTATTTTAAACCTAAAAACCATTAACCCTTTCACGCCCAAGGGAAATATTTTTCCCTTCTACAAAAATCGTTATCGATTGTTCAATTATTATTGAATCGATATTTTTTTTACTGAATGTCAAAATAAAACGTATATCCAAGGCAGCAAATGTGTTTCTGAACGAATAAAAAAAAAAAGTATAGAAAATAGGACACATAATAAATGTGTTATGTGCAATGCCCACTTGTGCTTCACAAGTAAACGAAATTGTTTCGTAGAATACCATAACTAGCTATTTATTTTACTTTTCTGATAATTTTTATATTACAAAGCAATAAATTTGTATTTCAAAGCAATAAATAAAATACCGATATAATAAACCTAACTCTTCGTTTATTTACTTTTATGGTCCATAGGGAAAATATTTCCCATGAAATTATAGGAAACCTATTCACCCTGCTATGTTTTTCTGGTGATATTTTCTTACTTTACACCCACAATAGCTAAAATATTGTGCTGTATTGGCATATTTAGTCTTGGAAATCTTATGGTCCTGAAAGGATTAAAAATATAAGCAGAATATAAAGGATTCTTATGTATAAACAAAAAAGAGTCTGATAAAATTATTAGCAAAATAGTCTTCCCCTTTTCATACAAAAAAAAAAAAAAAAAAAAAATTCATCGCTAATATGGCGACAAAAATTCAAAAGCCGCCAATGGAGCGACATAATAAAGTTGTGTAACACGATAATGTTTACCTATTTATTTATTTATTTATATAATAATCACTATGCTAATTTATCATACAAACAAATGAGCCTCTGTGTGTTAGTGCACTTGCACGCTGTCGAACAGAAATATTTGAAAAATTCAAATTAATATTTAAATAAATAAATAAAAATATGTTTAATGGGAAATATATATAACCATAAAAAGATTAGTTGTCTAAAATACGGCAGGAATAGTGCTCATAGCATATTGTTACAAGGGATTAAGTCTTATTGTTACAATGGATTAAGTCTAAAATGGTGACAAAAATTCAAAAGCCGCCAAAGAGGCGGCTATCAGGCTGTACTATCAGGTTTACAACCCATGAATTATATATAAACAATAAACACAAAAAATTAATTGTCTCATGCGACAGACGTAGCCGGTCACAGCATATTGTAATATTTGGCGTGAAATTGCTGTCATTTAATGGTTGATTGGATAAACAAAATAAACATATGAAATAACGTAAAAGCAAATATTATGTTGTCTAAACCCAGTTACATTTGAGTCCAGTCCGAGTTACATGTGAACAACACGTATAGTGTTGTTCACATGTAACTGGGATTCAAATATAAAAGGGAAACTCCAATTTTTTCGATACTATCTATTTCGAAACTGTTATATAATAAGCACCTAAATGGAAGCTCATTGGTAAACTATTGTCGCAGGTAATAGGGACAAGCGCCCGAGTTGCAGTGGATGACCAAATCGCTGCCGAATGCAGCAGGGACCTGGAGCGAGCTTTTGAACAATTTCAGTAATTTATTTTATTTTATTTTTATAAAGCTATATAGAAAAGAGTTTCCCCTAAATTTAGTGGCCAGCGAAGCGGGCAAAGCCTGCTAGTACAGCATTTAAGAATAGATAAGCATTTAAAAATCTTATTTTAAGAAATATTTAAAAGAAAAAGAAGTCTCCAGTATCTGATCCTACATTTAATTACTACCCGACGAATAATCTTTTGTACATTTATGCATTTCGAGAGCGAAACAAAGTAATTAAATGACATAAACAAAGATTCCTGTTAAACAAAGCACTTAAACAACACATAACTTCATATTAGAAAAATCATATTCGAAAGATAAAAACTCAAAAAGCATCTTTCTTCAGATATATATATATATTCATTGAAAGCGTCTGCAAAGCGGGAATTCTAAGGTTTTTGGCAAGACATGTCAAATAAAACCTACACATTTATCTGTATTTACTTTTGAAAAAGCACTGAACGAAAGAAATTCGCACTTCAGGGAGAAATAATTTTATAATATAAAGAGTAAATACGCTAAATTTTAATTTTTGGTCATTTGCTTAAGTGAAGTTATAAATCAAAGAAGCAAACTAAATCAATAATGTCATTTCGGAAAGCAGAATTTCATTACAACACAATTAGTCAATAAATATTTCCCTTAATTCTCTGTTTGCTCTAATGAACTCTAGAATAAGAAGTGTTATAAGGTTTTATACGGATAATATTCTAATGAAAAATTCTAATAACTAAAATGAATGTAGATTTGTATCACAGGAATCAAATACTGGATGGTCTAAAAGTCCCTAGCACACTTTAAATTTTAATATAAAATCAAATAATTGGTGCACGAGAATGCGGTTCGTACTAGAATGCTTCTCAACGATGAAGGATTTTATTCAAGCAAATAAAAAAATTATTTAAAATTTTGCATATAGATAGCGCTGTATCTTGAAAACAGCGAGAAAATACATTAAAATGGCAAAGCAAACAATTAAATAGCATTTGTTTTGAGAATTTCTTTACAATATTTCAACATGTGCGTCTCTTATAGCTCGTTCACATCCAAACGGTGATCTAAAATTCAATTAAATAAATATATTAAAAACACTTTAAACACACGTAAAATTAAATTTTATTTAAAAGATGTTAAAATTATCCGAAGCTTTTCGCTTTAATAGTAAAGCATCATCAGGGATTTTTATTATTCGTTTCCAATGAGCAGTTTTTAAATATTTTTTCTTTTCACAGTCAACAGTTAAGTCTTTTAACACTTTTTTTTTAGAGATTATTTATAAATAAATACTTTTTAATCGCTTACTTTGCATTTTGCACGATATTTATTTTTGTTGTCTTTAAAGTACAGCACCATCTATGTGTCAAATTTGAAAAAAATTTCCCCCTTAGATAAATTTTTTCATCGTGAAAGCATTCTAATACACACCGCATATTAGTACGTCAATTATTAAAGATTAAAGAATATTACGGCCTTTAGCTCGCCCTGTATTAACCAAAATTTACACGACACATATGTGAAGTATACACTATATATATTACTTAATTCAATCATACGCTTTTTAAAGTCTTTAAATCAAAAAAGAAAAAGAAAAATGTTGAATTTAATTTAATGTAATCAACGATAATTAAATGGATTGTGAAATTTCATAAATACTTACAGAAATTAAAATATTTCTTCTATTAATTTGATGGGGAATACAGATGTAAACCATGCACTGAAAAAAAGTTTAACAATTTACACTCACATAAATCAGTTATGATATAAAATACAAATCTAAAGTATTCATCTTTCACTCCTCTTTAATAATCTACAGATAATGGTAAGATATTTCATGCTGGTTTTGAACTCAACAAGCAGTAAAAGATAACTTTTTAAAACGTTTTCTACGCGATATCTGTACATGAAGATCGAACATGTTAAAGTGTTCTAAAAATAAATATCGAAGACGTAAAGAATTATGGTGATTGGTTAATTGCGCTCATTAAACGTTCATAATTAGTGACCATCAATGTTAGTTAAATTTTTTTTATGATCAATGACTTTTGATATTTACCAAAATTTACACCATTCCTTATAGACCTAATACAGTTGTATAAGTAAAAGAACGAAAAGTGAATATTATTTTTTAGGTTCAATAATATATATATATATATATATATATATATATATATATATATATATATATATATATACACATAGACATATACATTAATGAAAACAATCTAATTCATTCTATTACTTTAAATATAAATAATAATGATTAGAACATAAATAATATTTAAAAATATATATATTTAGTCACAATTGCATATTTTAAAGTGTTTTTATAATACACGTCCTAACAATGAAGTCATTTGGCTTAATTTTTTACTAGGTCAATAAAGATTTTTTTTTTCCTTCTCTCCATAAAAATATTACAGAAACAAAAATAAAAAATAAATAAAATAATGTATTAAAATTTTATATCCCATACATAACTATAACTGAACTATATTAAGAAAAAAAATACTCAATTCAACTATACAGCTTATTTCAACAACGGTATATGCTATCATAACAATAGACCACAACAAACACAATGGATTCATTCCAAAATATGATTACTTTGGGAAGAAAAAAAAAAAAAAAACATATGTGTACATACGTAAGAGGGAAAGTGATATTTGACTGGAAATAATAACTAAGAATCCAAGAACCTTTCATCCACAGACTAGGCAAAAGAGTGCGAGAAAAAGAGAGAAAAAGAGAGAAAAAAAAAACTAAGAAAAGAACAAAAAATAATAAGGAAGTCCAAAACAGTTTCCCTAAAAGAGTTAGAGACCGAGAGAAAAGCACAGAATATTAACGAAAGAAAACATCTTAGACATGCTCTGTTTTAACTCTTTCAGTTTTCTTTCTTTTTTTTTTTTTTTTTTTTTTTTTCTTACGCTCCCTTTTATTGGTCGGAATCGAAAAAGTTATTTTCTTTTCTGGAGTTACGCCTAAGAGAAAGAACCGAAAGATTCGCTGACTAGCCAGTCATTTAAAGATATCGTTATTTTTGATGGAGTCAATAACGGTTTATCTGAAAATAGGAGAAAAGAACCAGTAACGGTGATTTCAGCTTACTGAATTTAGAATGAAACTTCGCCCAAATAAGCATTTCTTAGCAAAAAATTCAAGTTTATTAACATGATAATAAATTACAGTTAAAATTTTAAGTGATACCGCAAACAAACAAACAAAAAAGAATATATATATATAATAATTTATACATTATAATGATAAAAGATCAGGCAGGAAAAACTTTATGCAAGTATCAATAAAATATTACATAAGGGTTGGAGAAAAAAAAAAAAACAATACAAATAAAGAAAATTTGAAAAAAGTTAATAAATCAATAAATCTGGTGTGAAACAACCACACGACTTTCATTACCCGCTATTACACGTATTATATGCATTTTTTGGAGATGTTATATGCATTTTTTGGAATTTTCTAGTAAGAGAAACGTGATACACGTACATAGACATATAAAACACAAGTTTACACAGAGTTAAAAATAAATAAATAAATAAATAAAAAATAAACACTAATTTATGAGATCCAAAGCTGAACTATCCAATCAGTATGACCGTTAATTTTTCTGTAATAACCACATAATACATGAAAAAGGGTATGTAAAATGGATTTATGTAACAATTTTCAAGAAAATCGTCACCGCCGTTTTCGAGACACCAACACTTACTAAAACATGGCATACTCAATTATTAACCGGAAAACAATAATTACATACAAAAGGATATTTAAAAGGGAGTTAATATGGCGAGTTTGAAAAAGATCCGTACGGCCATTTTCAAAGGAACGCACTCGCGAGACCTGAAATTGAGCTATTTATACAGGACGCCTATAAATTTTCCTGATCTAATCAACTATATCATTCGAAAGGACATCTAATACAGTGTTTATATAGCAAATTTGAAAAAAATCGTTAGAGCCGTTTTTGAGATACGGACTTACGGTCCCACTTCCAGTTTCCGATGATCCACTTCCGGTTTTCCAATTTTCATCAAAATTTGGGAAATTCATCTTTACACTAGACCTGTAAAAATTCTGAAGTTTCGTAGTTCTATCTTTATTCGTTTCAGAGATACGATAGCCAGACGATTTCACACATACATACACACACACTGACCAATTGCGAAAAACTACTTTTTTGGACTCAGGATGCCTTAAAGCATGTAAATCAGGTGAAAACTCGACATCGAATATTTCGACCGAATACAATACTTCCATTATCTACGGTAGTAGGGTAATGGAAGCAATAACTGCTTCATTTTTATCAAGAGCAAAAAAATAAAAAAAATAAAAAAAAAAAAAAAACAGCAGGCTAAAATGTAATGCGTTGCTTCTGAGATAGTGATATATAAGATCACTATTACTGCCAAACAACTTTTGGATATCATTAATGAATCACTCCCGTAAATATTAACGGAATTCCTTGAAACTGATAAATGTTATTCAAGTTCACTAAGGGATGTTCCCATTGAAAATGGAATAAATACTAACACTGGTTTGTGTACAGGGACACTCGAAAGAATTTCAAAGCATTGTATTCTATGAGAGATATTTCTATAAACCATATTTTGTATTTATTTTGCTCAAGTCATAGTGAAATTGAAATTTATTATTCATATGCACATTTTTTTTTTTTTTTTTTAATAAAATATGGTATTTTTGGCGTTAAGATTTACAGCGCTACATTGAAATATTCAGATACATTAAGGGCTAGAATTATAAATTGCATTTTTGTTTCAAAATTAATCGTTGCACGAGTATGTACAGTTTTAAAGTGTTAATAATCTAAGCGAACCGCATGATTTTTTGTTATTGTTTTATGTTACTTTAAGTTTTTAATCAATATTTAAAAAAAAAAAAAAAAGTCACGTTTTCAAAACATAAAATGTGAATATAAATTCAATTAACTGATTAAAAAAAAAAAAAGTATTCATATCTTGATCTATTTAAATGTTTTAGAAACCAGTTTTAAAAAATGGAGGATAATCTTTCAAAAATGAATAGGTAGGATTATAAAGGAATGTCGGGGTATGTGAACAGCAAGAAAACGCAAAAGGAGGGAAATTACTGTTGGCGGTCTAATAATAATGCACCAACGGTCATTCATTTTAATGCAGCTCATGCTTATACTCAATACTGATCCACTGGAAAACACGTCTTTAATTATTTATTTATTTTTTAATAATTCCTTTAAAGAGAACTTATGAAAGACCCAGATTATTACTTTCAGAAATCAGAAGCCAATAATTATGTTAACATAAGAAAGCTAAACAGTCTTGTCTCTGTCTACCTTAATGTGTCTTTTTGTTATTAATGCTATAATAAACAAAAATCAATATTCTTAAGTAATTATTAAGAACTTAAGTGGTTGTATTGGTTCCTTTAACAGCAAATTATGGTAATTATTTTTGAAAATGTAGTCTTAATGAATGATATGTTTATTCGAATTGCTGTTGCTTTAATTAGCCACTTGGCATAGCTTGGCAAAAGAAAAGTTCTTGATTAACTATTTCTAAATTTAAAATCTTTCAATAAAGGATTTTTTTTTTTTTTTTTAGTAAATACATTTTAAATTCGATTTCATTCGGACTCGACGTAGATTTCATGATAAATTTAAAAACCTTATTAACAGAACAAGTGAAGAGATGATTTCGCCATACACGCTCAAAATCCCTAAAAATCCGAACACCGACATAAATCAAGACATGTGACAAAAATAGTTACAAGACAACACATAGATACCACTATAGATACAAATAACCCTTCACCGCTCGCACATACACATACGCATATACACACACAAAAAAAAAAAAAAAAAAAAAAAAAAAAAGTACAATATTGTTACAAAGAATAGACTTTTTTTGCATTGTTTGAGTTGCTGTAAAGTCTTAGGGCTAATCGTCTATTGGCTTCCACAAAAATTCGGTCTTGGCGATATTTTTTGGCGACAAAATTTGGCTAAAAATTGTAAAGTTTTGTCAAAACCGGACACTTATCTCAATACGGAACAAAGTTGACTATATCTTTTCTAGAATTATCCGTAAATTTCTTGTGCTTAACCTTAGGCTAAGAACTAACCATCTACTCTCAAGTGTGTTGAGTTCAGACTTGAGAGATCATTGAGATCATTTTTTGTCATTGAGAGACTGTTCGACAAACTGGTGATTATCGTGGATGAACAATCGATGTGTTGTTTTGGTGATAGTTTTGCGAATGTAAGCCGAATAAACAGCATTTAAAGATTAGAACTCGTTTATAAGCAAACCACAACGTTTTCGTGAGCTATATTATGCAATGTAATACATCATCGATTCTGCATTATTGATAAAACTGCAGACATTTATAAAAAAGCAGACATTTAAATAAGAAACTACGTTTAATTTAGAAATAATACAGTAATTCAAAGAATTTGAACAAATAACGCTTAAAAAAATTTGCTAAACTTATCTAATGAAGTGTATTCGTTTATTTGCTGTTTATAGGTTCAGAATTTAAAGTTCATAAATACAATATGAAAATACGACTCCCTACATATTGCAATGACATGCATTTTTTTTTTTTTTTTTTTTTTGGACGTAAAGAAAAATACAAGAAAATTTTAGCAAACAGCTTTTTCAACAAATGTTCAATAAGAGAACATTTTGGCAATCATTCAACTATTACAGAAAGTCTACTAATATTCTAATCATCGTTCTTGTTGTAATTAATTTTGGCGAACCAGTAGGTGGTTTCGACATGCGAAATCATGAAACCATTTTAGGCCAAGACAAAAATTGTCCTTTTGCCCATAGCAACAAATTCAGCAGTTGGACGCTGACTACAAGCACAGGATTTGAATTTTCGTTCGTGTACTTTTGATATTTTTCACGAATAAAATGTAATCGTATTTATAAAGCATTAAAACAAACTGTAACTCCTTTATTCTTTTTCGTAACGCTGTAATATCTCAGCAATATTTGTATTCATCCGCGTCATCAAGAACTTCAATTATACATTGCATTCATTGTTGAGTATATTAAATTCGTATTTCACGTAGCGGGTCGATGAAAGAAAAAAAAAAAAAAAAAAAAAAAATAGATTTCTATATGATACTGGTCAAGAATATATTCCACGTGTAAGAACACTGTCACCCTCTCCTTTTTGAAATAAGAGAGGGAGGAAGAAAGCATAAAAATGTGTTCCACTGGGTCAGCATTGAATGTGTTGCAATTGAATGAATTTGCAGATGATGCATTAAATCCCAACACATCTGTATGCAAAGGCAGCAAACAACCAAAAATCAATACTTAAATCACGTCAAGAATTTCTTCCGCGTCATGAATTTCCATATTTCTCTAACTCGTTCAAATATTTTAGGAATTCCTTTTCTTTCACAAACGTTTCTTGTTTTATCGGACAGTTTGAACAGCATAGAGAGGCAAATTGTCAAATACATTACTTGTCAGCATAATATTTTTTTTTTATCCCTCGCTAACTGCATAAATGTAAAGATACGTTTACCAAAATTACATAAATTAATAGCTTATACACGGAAAAAATGTTACCAAAATGTGTAAAAAAGAAAAAACTTTAAAATATAAAATTGTAAAACACAAGATGAGGAATAATTCCACCACAATGCTAATCATTGCGCTTCAACAAAAATTCTCAACACTGGTTTTTATTTTCATTTGTATCATTTCACAAAGAGTATATTAGAGGAGGAAAAGAAGGGGAAAAAAAATTATTGATACGTTTTAATATCATGTTAAAAAAATAAAAATTTCATACTGTATTGTCATAATTTTCTTTTTTCCTATCTCAATCTTATATAGTTAGTATTTACAATTAAGCTTGGTTGAGACACTGATATAGGCTAGTTACGGTTAGTTATATATATATATATATACAGTCGAACCTCGTTAACGTGAACACTGTTAACGTGAATTACTTTTAACATGAACTGCTTTTCACAATCCCCGTCAAAATGAAGATTAGTTTTGACGGATTTTTATGAAGATTAGTCACTGATAACATGAATTTTTTTTTTTTATCCCCCTTGAGATTTACGTTAACGAGGTTCGACTGTATATATGAGTTCGAAATTTTCAAATGGCCGTCATTTTTAGTGATGTGGAGTGGGTAAATATCCAGTGGGTAGGTAAATATTTTTTTGGTATTTACCCAAAGCCTGGGTAAATAAATACCCAAAAACTGGGTATTTTGAAAAAGAAAAAATGTATATAAATATATATTGCATACAATAATTCAACTAATGCCCATAAAGAGTGTTGATTATTGCTTTTATTGTTTTTCCTGGATTTTGTTTTTCTAAATTTCGTAAAGGGACTTTTACTTATTAAATGGTAATATAGTATTGGATCAATTTTTTCTTCTTGTGATATGTTTGGAAAAGTTTTCATATATGTATTTATAACATAATATATATATATTTTTTAATTAAAAGTTTTGATGAAATTATTTTTTAAAAATTCAATCAGCACTCATAATAAAATATTCTAACGCTTAAGTGGGATAACAGTATAATTTAATTTTTTTGGTATAAAGCAATGGTGGTAATAAGGAATAATAATTTTTAACTATGTTTATGTCATATAATACAGTGTCAGAGAAGCTTTTAATTCTTAATTTTTTCACAACTCTATGCTACAAGTCCGTTTTCATCTCATGAGCAATTAGTTGTATATATTGTTTATGTATTAATAATTACTTTACATTTTACGCTAAAAAATCAGGAAAAAAAGGATACGAAACAAAAAAAAGACCTGCTTGGAACATTTTTGATATTTGGGGACTCTACTTATTGTCGCCAGAAGCCAAAGCCAATATTGAAGGCTTTTATGGGGAATTTTGTCCTATTACGTCTTTCTTCTTAACCCGCCAGTACACGGGTGGAGAAAAACTTCCATAAATAGATGGGTAGGGTCTCACATACCCAATGCAGTATACTTAATGTTCTTTGGATAATAATACACCATTTTCTTCCGGTATATTAATGCTTACAACATGATACTCACAGAATTAAATCACGCAATAAAAATACGAAGTATAAAATGTATAAAATATTTCACTTACACTACATTCTAATAAGAATTAGAACGGGTCTCATAGACCCAACACCCAACCCGTGTACTAGAGGGTTTTATACTATTAATTTCTAAAAGATAAGAAGAAAAAGGAAAGTTTGCCTCTTTACACCCTGCAATGAAGTAAGCTTTTTTTTTTTTTAAAGAACAGATGAAAGTAATTATATGCTAAAATCTTAGAGAGTCCTATGTCTTTATGACAATGATTGTCGTATAATAACTGTATTATAGCAATGGCATAACTCTAACAACACATCTTCTTCTCAGGATATCTTCCAAGAAATCTTTAGGATGAAATGACATCCCAGAAACATCTGGAAGATGTACTGTGGATAAGTGTGCTGTTAGAAAACTATTACAATTATATGAATCACTAAAATCAAACGTCACAATAAAGCCAAAACCAAACTAGGAGGAAAACAAAAAGTCTAAGTAAATGTCTCCATTTCAGTCCAATGCACTGGACCAACGGAACTGAAATCCTATTGCATCGGTATGCAACAGAGCAGACCACCAAAGATCAATACCCCGATCACGTTCTGAAATTCCCTCCCGGATCAAGAGTCCCCACATATATTTCTCTAAATCCCAAAAATACCATAGGTATCTTTTCTCCGACAGTAACGCTGCGTCTCATATCAAAGCAGTATGTAGAAAAAAAATTTCACATAACATGCTTCGTTGCCAATCGAAGAGTCCTCTTTACTATTGTATGGTTCATAAAGTACGTGCATATTTTTTAAAAGGCGAAGCTATTTCAATACAAAGAAAAAAGTTTTACTACAACAAAATATGTAAGCTATACATAAGAAATGCTAAAGTTTATTCTTTAAAGCAGTTTGTTCATGATAAGAGTAACGGTGTACATGGAAGGAGAGGATTAAAAATAGAGCATGTCAAAAATAATTCTATGTATTTACTTTTAGTCCGAAGAAAAAAAAAAGTATTACATGTTATAACCAAATGCTTAACGTCGTCGAACACTGAATACTACAGCAACACAAAATTAATTCATCATTAAAAAAAAAAAAAAAAAAATCTACATAACTTATAAGAAAAATTAAATGACTATTTCAACCAGCATCGCAGAAGTGAAGCAGTCCGTGATACATATTATTTTTATTGTTTACCTTTTTTTCTTTGATAAATTATGTATTTATTAATACACATGTTGTTAATATAATATCATAAAAAGAACAGATTACTGGTGAGGATGCACATGTACTTATTCAAATATTAAATTTAATAAGATTACCATTTTTTTTTTTTTTTTTTTTTTTTTTTTTTTTTTTAAGCTATTGTATAGCTTTTATCGCGGGCTTTGAGCGCGGCGACCGAATCGAGAAATTCCGTAACGAAAAAAAAACCTAACACAGTTCGGTAGACTTCGGCTGTACGAAGCTCGCACAGATCGAGACGAGCTGCTCCGAAATCGAACGAATACATAAGCAGCTGTATATAGGTGTATAGGTATCTATCATCTATGTACAACAGTGAATAGCTGTACGCGTAAAATTTGTGTATAAAGTAGATCAGATAAAACTTGCATATCTCCATTCGACTTGCAGGTCTTTAAAACCTATTAAATACCTTTTCTCTATTAAAAATTGTTTTCTTATCATTATTGTTATCTTATCATTATTGTTATCTTATTCATTAATATAAAAAAAAAACTTGAATATCCCCATTCGACTTGCAGGGCTTTAAAACCTATTAAATACGTTTTCTCTATTAAAATTTGTTTTCTTATCGGTCACCACGCTCAAAAAGTGTAACTTGAATTAATATCAAAGAAAAAAATTGAATATCCCCATTCGACTTGCAGGCCTTTAAAACCTATTAAAATACCTTTTCTCTATTAAAATTTGTTTTATTATCATTATTGTTATCTTATCATTATTGTTATCTTATTCATTAATATCAAAGAAAAAACTTGATTATCCCCATTCGACTTGCAGGCCTTTAAAACCTATTAAATACCTTTTCTCTATTAAAATTTGTTTTATATCGATCACCACGCTCAAAAAGTGTAACTTGAATTAATATCAAAGAAAAAACTTGAATATCCCCATTCGACTTGCAGACCTTTAAAACCTATTAAATACCTTCCCTAACAACACACTTGTCCATAAAACATACTGAAGATTTCCATAGGATGTCCTATTAATCCATAGGACATCCTGAGGAGGACATTTGGAGAAGTTGTGCTGTTAGGGTTTTCTCTATTAAAATTTGTTATCTTATCGGTCACCACGCTCAAAAAGTGTAACTTGAATTAATATCAAAGAAAAAACTTGAATATCCCCATTCGACTTGCAGGCCTTTAAAACCTATTAAAATACCTTTTCTCTATTAAAATTTGTTTTCTTATCATTATTGTTATCTCATTCATTAATATCAAAGAAAAAACTTTAATGTCCCCATTCGACTTGCAGGCCTTTAAAACCTATTAAATACCTTTTCTCTATTAAAATTTGCTTTCTTATCGGTCACCACGCTCAGAAAGTGTAACTTGAAATTATATCAAAGAAAAAACTTGAATATCCCCATTCGACTTGCAGGCCTTTAAAACCTATTAAATACCTTTTCTCTATTAAAATTTGTTTTCTTATCGGTCACCACGCTCAAAAAGTGTAACTTGAATTAATATCAAAGAAAAAACTTGAATATCCCCATTCGACTTGCAGGCCTTTAAAACCTATTAAAATACCTTTTCTCTATTAAAATTTGTTTTCTTATTATTGTTATCTTATTCATTAATATCAAAGAAAAAACTTGAATATCCCCATTCGACTTGCAGGCCTTTAAAACCTATTAAATACCTTTTCTCTATTAAAATTTGTTTTCTTATCAGTCACCACGCTCAAAAAGTGTAACTTGAAATTATATCAAAGAAAAAACTTGAATATCCCCATTCGACTTGCAGGCCTTTAAAAACCTATTAAAATACCTTTTTTCAAAAAATAGAGTTATATAATTGAAATTTGGTACATCGAGGTTTTCGATACCTACAAATCGATTGCGGATATTTTTGATATATTCTCATTGCGGATATATTCTCATTTATTCAATAAAAGAAAAAAAAATTGTTTTCTTATCGGTCACCACGCTCAAAAAGTGTAACTTGAATTAATATCAAAGAAAAAACTTGAATATCCCCATTCGACTTGCAGGCCTTTAAAACCTATTAAATACCTTTTCTCTATTAAAATTTGTTTTCTTATCGGTCACCACGCTCAAAAAGTGTAACTTGAATTAATATCAAAGAAAAAACTTGAATATCCCCATTCGACTTGCAGGCCTTTAAAACCTATTAAAATACCTTTTCTCTATTAAAATTTGTTTTCTTATCATTATTGTTATCTTATTCATTAATATCAAAGGAAAAACTTTAATATCCCCATTCGACCTACAGGCCTTTAAAACCTATTAAATACCTTTTCTCTATTAAAATTTGTTTTCTTATCGGTCACCACGCTCAAAAAGTGTAACTTGAATTAATATCAAAGAAAAAACTTGAATTTCCCCATTCGACTTGCAGGCCTTTAAAACCTATTAAATACCTTTTCTCTATTAAAATTTGTTTTCTTATCGGTCACCACGCTCAAAAAGTGTAACTTGAAATTATATCAAAGAAAAAACTTGAATATCCCCATTCGACTTGCAGCCCTTTAAAAACCTATTAAAATACCTTTTCTCAAAAAATAGAGTTAGATCATTCAAATTTGGTACATCGAGGTTTTCGATACCTACAAATCGATTGCGGATATCTTTGATATATTCTCACTGCGGATATATTCTCATTTATTCAATAAAAGAAAAAAAAATGTTTTTTTTCGGTCACCACGCTCAAAAAGTGTAACTTGAATTAATGTCAAAGAAAAAACTTGAATTAATATCAAAGAAAAAAAAAAAAACTGCATAAATAAAATAAATAAATAATTATAATTGCATAAGTTGATAAAAAATGCTATGCAATAGCTTTACCGCGGCAGTCCTCGAGTGCCACACGTTTTTTTTTTTTTTTTTTTTTTTTTTTTTTTTTTAAATACGTAACCCGCCTACTTTAATAAAAATAAATAAACAAAATAGGAAGAATAATTGGAAGAAAACAGAGAAAGAAAAAACATTTTATAAAGGTTAAATGTTTTTTGAACTCGTGTTTAATATGAGTAAATCTCTCTTCGACACCTTCGACTTCCAGTGCATATATGAATAAATAAATGACAATCACAAAATATGTACTATATATGTAATTTAATTTTTACACACAAAAATTCCTATTCGCTATATTGAATTGCAAAAAATGTTTAAATGTTGACCAGTAAGAAATTAAATAATTTAGATGCATTGCAATCATGTACGATTTTACAAAAATCAGGCTGAAAAACAAATAAATTATAGAATAGATTTAAAAAAAAAAAAAAGTACTGTTTGAAATGGGAAACGACAAACAAATTTATCGAAAACGCGATATCGCATATTGTAATACGATATTAGTAAAAGGAAATTTATTAACGATATGGCTATTATTAAAAATATTTATCGATATTAGAAAAATTCTTCAGTACATTATACAGTGGATTAAACGCATAAAATAAGGAATTTCGATAGAAACAAAATAATTTAACTATTTAACATGAAATTCAGAGACAGCAAAAATTTCAAAAACTCTCAATTTAGAAAATTTTCACCTTTGCCTACTTTAAAAATCCTGAAATTATTACATAAAAAAAAAAAAAAAAAAAAAAAAAAAAAAATCCAGAATCCAATTAATTTTTTTTTAAACTGTAACCAATAATATACGTTAAAGTTATACATTATATATAAAATAAAGTACAAAATATAGTCCTAAATTTCCATATTTAACAATTTTTTTTTTTTTTAACAGTTACTAAAAAAAAAGAAAAAACCCTGAAATGAAGAAAAAATTCTACATACAGCGGTAAAATAACTCCCTGAGGGGGGGGGGGGAAGGAGAGAAGAATCTATCAATCTAAGAGAAGTGGAGATTTAAGATACTACAGGAAATAAAACAACAAAGAATTTAATGGTTGATTCGTTTAATTTTTCTTAAAATAGCTAAAAATAGTTTAAGTAGAAAAATTGCAAAAAATAATAAGCATAAGCAATATTTTATTATTTTTTAAAAACTTTTTTGAAACTTAGGTAAAATAAATTTTAATTGATGCTTTAAAATATTTCAATCTCGGATATCTAACATTCCTACCGCTGTTGGCAACTACTTTCATAAACGGGCTTCAATATTATTTATTTCAAAATAGACTGGCAAGGAAAAATCTAGTTTTAAATTGAATCTTTAACCCTGTTGCTCTAAAGCATGTTTTACACGTGTATATTGCGCTAATATGTGAAGCGTCTTGCAAAAAGATATATCCCCAGATGCACGGGGGTCGATATTCTCATTACAGCTGGCATGTCTTAAGAAAAGCCCGGGTTTTTCAGCTGATCCCATTCCTGCAAATGCAAAATCTAGGCGAAAGAATTACGCAATATGGAATACAAACAATATGGAATAGAAAACAAATGATGTTCCAAGTCTCATACAAGACATCTTGTTAAGTAAATTTTCTGTCCTCAGTTAAAAAAAAAAAATTAATAAAAAATAAAAAAAATAAAGGGGGGGAGGGAGGAGGGGCAGATTTTATTGCTATTTTGAATGTTATTTCATTTATTGATTTATTTATTCTAACATTTTGATGAATCAACAAACTGAAGATCTGCATAAAGATCTAACTTAAAGGACGGGTCGAAGGAACGATTTCTCTACAAGTTTATAAACTGTACAAATACAATACAATTAAAACCTTTTAAAGCACTTTTTTTTTTTTTTTTTTTTTTTTTTTTTTTATCCCGAAAATTAAGTCTATAAATAAATCGTGTTGAATCAGATTCTCATCTTGAACTAAACACAAACATTTAGAAAAATTCACGATAAATGCTTCCTTGGTAAATATTTGTTAATATTCCGAGGAAATTTAAAAATACATATTCTTTCCTTTTAAATGAAATTATTAATTGAAGCAAAAAGAACATAATATTCACATTAATAAAGTAAATAGATACTTTCTAATTACTCACTCTTAATTAAACAAGCAAATGAATAAATAGGTTTTTTTTTTTTGAATAAAAGAAAATAATTTTAATGAAAACTATTTCTATTTTAAAAATTAAAGCAAATATGATTTCAAAAGTTAATCAAGTGCGAATTAAAATAAACGGCACGTACTATTCATATTTAAAAATCAAAGATGCGGTATCGAAAGTTCACTTGAACTGTGAGAAACACAGTTAAAAATTATGTATACATGGATGTAGATGTTAGTTATTTTATTCGTTCACTACACAAATCCAGACCATTTGACGGATTCGAAAGAAATTGACACACATGTTCCTCAGCACCCGGAAAGAGTCACTAAGCTATTAAAAATTGCGCCCCCTCTAATGAGGGAAAGACAAGCCATGCTATGCAATCTGGAAACCGCTTAAACCAGAAACTTGATATTCGTTATGAAAACTGTTCATTTAAGTTGTATTCAATATGGTATTAAAAAGTTATTATTTCCTCTAAAGGGGGAGGGGGGGCGAAATAGGAAGATGGGGTATGGTGTACAATGTGGAATCAATTTGAGCTAGAAACTTGACATTTCGTGCAGAATTTCTTTATTGAAGCTCATTTTCACAATGCTATTAAGAAGTTCCTCAATCCCACAAAAGGGGTGGAATGTGGTTAAAAAAGTGGAGATATGATGCGCACTTTGAAAAGCGCTTGAGCTAGAAACTTGTTATTTGGTATGTAAAGTCTTGATTTAAGTTCATATTCATTATATTATTCTTGGAAACTTGATATTTGGTATGAAAATTCTTCATTCAAGCTCATATTCACTACGCTATTAAATGTTGTTCAACGTCCTTTAAAATAATAATAATAATAATAATAAAAAAAGTATAAAGGTAAATTGTTGATTTGTATATATTACATTTCAATATAACAAATAATTTTATTGTATCACTCCCCCTCCCCCCCCCCTTCCTCAGAGAAGACGATTATTTCAGCAAATATGCTCTAAACTTTAAAGACATTTCAGTTATTTAATAACAGGGAAACATAACATCATTTTCTCATATTTTTTAACAGTATAATCAATATTGTACACTGTTGGCGCAAATTCATAACTTTGAGAATGACACGATTCTCTGTTTCTTTCTTTTTTTCCCCCATTATTATTATTGCTTACTTACTAAATGAAATCCTTCCAATTTTAACTGATAAAAAACTGGTGATAAAAACTGAACATGAAATTAGAGCAAGGTAGTACGAGTAGTGCCCCGGAACTTAGAACCATAGAATGGGCGCTTTATCGATATATCAATGTTAAATGAAAACAAATGAAAAGTTCTACACCTACTGCTGAATTCAGTTCATTGTAGCGCTATATACAACATGCACAGCCAGTACAAAACTGTGGATATGGCCATAGTTTATACACAACAGTTTTTTAATTAATATCACAGTGAGATCTCATAAATGAGATAGTTATTTCCAAAACTAGGAAAAAAGTATATAAAAATAAGAAAACAGTACTATATCCTGCAAATGAAAGAAACTGGATCGAAAACACAACTAGATCGCGAATGCTTGTACGTACTTGGCAATGGGGACGTTGAGAAAACAGAGAAAAATAAAACAATTTGAGAAGAGGAAAATGGGCAGGGGAGCCGCTAAAGGTCAATGGAGACTCGGAATATACAAGGTCTGCCTAAAAAATAATGGCACTGTGGTGCAAACTAAAATGGATTTTTTTTTTTTTTTTTTTTTTTTTAAGATATCACTACATTAATTAGATATTAACTGTTAAATTAATCTCGAAATAATAATAATATATTTTATTTTTGCGCTAAATATTGAAGCTTTAAAAGTATTGGGGAAATTTTTGTTATTAAAAGAAAAAAATATATACGCTAGGAAAAATTTCATACGTTATGTATTATACGAACTTAAAGAAATGACAGAAAAGAACAGACACACTATATGATTTCATTTATGTTGGATTTAATAAGAAAAGGGTAGTGTTGTAAGTAGTAGTTTAATTAAGGAAAGGCTTTTACTTAAATATATATGATTATTTTTTATTAGAGATTATCTTTACAATAAAAATGAACATAATTCTTTACAAATTCAGTAACAATGCTATTATATTCCGTGTTCATATTGCCAAGATTTTGATAGTAGCTTACATTGCACTATGTATAGCCTTTATCAAGTATTCATATTTATAATAATAAAATTATTAGTATGCTGTCACAATACTATCTTCTTTATCGTTTCTATATAACAGATCCAACAACCGGTTAACATGAATAAATATTTACGCCTAGCTTCTAACAATAAAAATTTTACAAATGCAGTTTGGTGCAGTTTTAATCAACAGATACTGAGATGTAGTCACACGGAAAATCGTAGGCGGCGAGAAGACGAGTAATAATAGCGCCAGCTGTCGGCCAATATACACGCAAGTTAAGTTAGTATATATATATGCGGCTTTTAGCACTCCTGTGTTTATTGGAACGCCTTGTTGCCTAAGGTCTTAATTTCTTTTCACCGTACAGACTCGTTTCAATGCACGCGACAGATTACCAGTAGCATTTAGGTTTTTTACAAGTTACCCCTCCCCAACTGCTGGTGTTTCACCTTGAATAATCACTGTTCATGCGGAGATTTTTTCAGAGACAAAATTCTAAATTTAAATCCTTTTTACTTCTATTTTTTCCTAAAAATTTATTTTTATAGCTTTGTTTTTCATATTTTCGATGGAGGTAAGCATTGGCTGCGACCACATGCAGGTGCTCCGAAGCGTTGACGCTGACGACGTATATCACGTCACTCATGTATATCAAGTTTGGTGTTTAGCTTCTGTAGCATATATTTATACGTTATAAAAGCTGAGATATATCTTTCCAGTACAAGGGACAAATTGTAAGAAAGCAGTGTCTCCTGCAGTTCTGTAAGGCAATTTGCCCCAAAAGTTGATAGATACCAATTTATGTCAAAGTGCAACTAAAAAGTTTTTGTAAAATTCTGTGCAATAATTCTTGGGCTAGAACTGCTAGAAAAGTTTTGTCACACACAAACAGACGAACGACGAACATTTTATAAAAATGATCAATCCGTGTTTGGAACATCTTAAATCATAAAAATCCATCAAATACGTCAATTTGAAAATTTTCGAGAATCCAGTACTTTCTACTATGAATAGGGAACATAATAAAAACTATAACGCGTAAAATACTAGCAGCACAGAAAATACAGTTAATCTACTTGTCCGGACATACACGTTCTCACTTGTTAAAAATTCCTCAAATAATTATAAAGTAAATTCTGTAATTGGAGAATGTGTTACAATTTATTCCCAATCAAGTAACAAAAACAAAGCTTGTTTGTCACGAAGCCTGGAAGATAAATGTTTTGGAGTAAAAGAAGAATTAAAAAAAGAAAAAGAAAGAAAGAAAAATTCTTTTCTTGTCGCTAATGTAAAAACTAAATGTTTTCAGAGACCAAAAAGCGCGAAAAGTTTCATTATATTTATTGTCATCACCATTTTAGTTATATTTCCCCTCCGTAAGTAAATTTCTTCAGTCGATCAAACACAATTTCTCCATGAAAAAAACTTTTAAATAACCTAGAGCACTGAAATCGATAGATCCTTACAATAAACACAACCTTTTCAATCGAATCTACAAGGAAGACCCGCTTCTTCAAAATGCTTTATTTACTTTCACATGTTAAAATCAATAAAGCCTGTGTTAGGATAAGTTTCTTTCGCGTATTTGCCCATGATTTTCTTCAAGATTTCGTAGGCGACAGTGAAGTAGAAAAATTTCCAGCAGAAAACGTAACATAACAATGTGTCATTTTGTAAAGTCACTTTAAAAGAAATACCTTCCACATTTATTTGCAAATGACACATTTCAAAGAATGTGGTTTTTGAGCCAATTTTACAAGTGAATCATATGCTCAAACAGTTGTGATTAAAATTACGTTCATAATTTTTTTTTTTTTTTTTTCATCATCAGTTTTATTGCGTATCCTTTAAATAATCTAATGCAGCATAAACCATAAGGAAATAAATTATTACAGAAATATTTAATTATTCTGTGACGCATTTTAAATAAACAATTTGTGCTCATGCTTGTTAAAAAAAAAAAAAAAAAAAAAAATCGTCTTTCCAGAAAAATATTATTTATGCAAATAATCATGCGAAATTTCAGATATCTACAATTGGATTGGAGATTCCATTTTCAATCATTATGCAAAAGTAAATAACCTAAAGAGGTTAGAGGGAGAAAATGCATTTATGTAACAAATCAATTCACAAAACAATTTTTGTGTTGCGATTAGATGAGATTAGATGAATTTTATCATGAAATAATAAATATAAAAACACACAAATAAGCAATATTTAATTAACATACAAATGGTTTAAGAACTCCACTCCACAGCCCTTCCTTCAATATCCCACGAAAACTGAAAGTGCGTTCCAGAAGTTCAATGTTTTTACACTGGTTTTTTATCTTAAATATTCTGATAGATATTTCATATATGAATCAAGTTTATTGGCTGTCATCTCTTAGCATGACTATTGCTATTAATCTGAATAGTGATATAATTGAAAATTATACAGGGTAGCAAAATGGAAGCATCAATAACTAAAACACTTTTAACAACAAGAATTTTCTAGCATTAATGTACAAAAGCGAGAAAATTATTAGAATACGTGTTATTAATTTTTTTTTTTTAAGATTTATTATTACTACAGAGCTGCCAACCTAATCCGGCAAATTGTTAGGACCGCCCCTTTTTCCACACCAGTCATTTTTTGGAGAATTTTTCTTCTTAATTCATCGTAAATACATTTAAAGAGAATTACTTTAAAAATTAAGTGGTGTAGAAAAAGGGGCGGTACCAACAATTTGCCGGATTAGGTTGGCAGCTCTGTTATTATTATTTTCATGCATTCTTAGCACTTTCTAACTAATTTTTTAAGTTTTTATCACTTAGGTTCCTCTGTTAATCTGTCCACGTTGTCATATCCATAAATATTTTTAAGATTCTAGAAAACTTTAAATGTTAGTCAGGTTTTCCTGATATAAGATGCTTTTCATTAACCCTTTCAGGACCATAAGATTTCCAAGACTAAATATGCCAATACAACACAATATTTTAGCTATTGTGGGTGTAAAGTAAGAGACTATCACCAGAAAAACATAGCAGGGTGTATAGGTTTCCTATAATTTCATGGGAAATATTTTCCCTATGGACCATAAAAGTAAATAAACGAAGAGTTAGGTTTATTATATCGGTATTTTATTTATTGCTTTGTAATACAAATTTATTGCTTTGTAATATAAAAATTATCAGAAAAGTAAAATAAATAGCTAGTTATGGTATTCTACGAAACAATTTCGTTTACTTGTGAAGCACAAGTGGACATTGCACATAACACATTTATTATGTGTCCTATTTTCTATGCGTTTTTTTTTTTATTCGTTCAGAAACACATTTGCTGCCTTGGACATACGTTTTATTTTGACATTCAGTAAAAAAAATATCGATTCAATAATAATTGAACAATCGATAACGATTTTTGTAGAAGGGAAAAATATTTCCCTTGGGCGTGAAAGGGTTAAAAGACACATATTTAAAAATCCTACATGGATTAAAAAAATAATTCAGTTACATTAGGTCTGAGAAACTTTTTTTTTAAAGCAAATTTCAATATTTTTATACTGTGCCTAGCACACGAAATTAACCTACATTTTTCAGAAGCAATAAAGGATGTTTGTTATAGAAAGTAATGTAATTTTACTTACAGGTCCACACAAAAGTATTGACTTCCATTACGGGATATAGATAAAGATGTATTTTCAGTTGTGTTAATTACGTTTTCAATATTTTCTGATGGTGTTGAAATATATTTATAACTTGGTATTTATGGTGTGATGAGTAAATGTACTTGGAAAGTGTTCAACAAAACACTACAAATATTTATGAATATGCTAGTGCAAACAGACTAACAGATGAAACGAAATGATAAACATTTCTAAAATTTGTCAGAAAGTGCTAAAATTAACTTAATTATCCAGTAAACTAGTTACTACTTTTAATTCTTCTTTTATTTTTAACAAAGTGAATAATGCCATTAAAACTGTCAACAACATATATATTATTGTTTATATAGCTAACCGCTAGATGGCGCTTGCTCACCGCTGACTTGTGTATTTTTTCTTTAATCCTTTCCTTGAACGGTTTATTGATTCTTGTTTTACGTACAATTTAAATTAACTCTAACTAGATTAACCTTTAATTAACTTTAAAATAAATTTTGACTATCTCAATTAATAATTACTCTGTGTATTTTATCGTTAATGAAAATGTTCTGAAGTTCATTCGATGAATCGATTTTTGCAAAGCTTTTATTTTTAATTTCATTTTTTGTTGGCATCATCCTATTCTCCAGTTTGTGTTAACTGTTTTACATGTGGCTACAACGCTTCTTTCTAGTTTTCTCTCTGGTTTCCTTGAAGATTTTATTTAATCTTTGTTTTAATTTAATATTTCATTTAATATTTCACTTAATTTCTCATTCTATATGGTTTTGCTGCTTCGATCGGGGCTTGAAATGATATAAATTGCAATGATTAGCTGTATTGTTTTACGAAATCGATGCAGATTTCTCAGCTTTATGAAGTACTCGAGCCCTGAAGAGTATCTTACTTCTAATTTTAAGCATTTTTATCCAATTATTTCTGTGGTTAATTATTAGTTTTCTCTGTCATTAAGTTTAATGGTCCTTTTTTATTATCATTCATGTCGGCGTAAGTATTTTATTGTCTCTTATTGATTCTTAATCTAAATCGCAACAATTTTGTGTCAGTCTTTTCTCTAAGTTAAATTCAGTTCATTATTTTTGTGTGTTGGTATTGTTTTAGGTCTATTAATTGCTAAATTTTAAGATTAAATTTTATTACGTTATCTATCATTTATATATATATACAGGGATGCAGAAAATGTTCAAACCTCGGAAATTTCCCCCAAACACCGTATAAATTTCCCTCAATAATGCAAAAATCTACTTTGCTATACAAAGTCATTTGTTCTATGTAATAAATCTTTAAGAGAATAAATATACAGTCTATCATAAAAATATCGCTGTTAGTGTATAAGCACTTCAAAGTAGCAAATTGTTATTTTTGATTTACATTTTTATTTTCTCTTAAAAAAAATATTCAAAATTTCCCCCGAACCTCGTTCGGGCATATTCTGCACCCCTGTATATATATATATTTAAATATCTATATAATATTTTTTCTAATGTAAACCAGTTTTATTGCATTTTGTCGAAACGAAACAATAGGGACGAAAGGCGTTATCTGATTGGTCAGCCCAGACCCAAAGCATAAATCCGGCTGCTACAGGCAAAATAATTATAAGCTCGTAGGCTCTAGCGATTTCGGCTACGAAAATTTAATCTAATATACTTGAAATGATTATTTTCTTAAAGAAATAAAAAATTATTAACTTTTCGTGTTGAAACATATGCTCCTATTTAGAAGAATTTAAAGCCAGTTAGGCTTCGCATTTAATGGTGGCTATTCGGCAGGACGGTAGTGGCGCCATCTATCATATGTATATATATAGATAGATTTTTAATTCATTTTAAATAGGATGAACGTTATTTCTTTTTATTTATTTATTTTAGAAATATATTTATTATCTATGAAATTTCTATTACGTATGGTAATATGGTAACTGAATCCCGTAAAATTTTTGGAAATAATTGTCCTTTTATTATAACAATAATTCTAAGAATTTTTAACTTAGCAGCGGAAATATTATTCTCTAAAATTGAAATTATACAGCAAATGTGAAAGATTTAAATCTTTTTAAATAATAATAATAATAATAAGGCAAAAAACTGAAAATTACCAATGATTTTATTTATGATTTTTTTTTTTTTTTTTTTAATCATATTAGATATGTAGGTACAATCACGCAGATGTTTTGCGTGGGAAAGTCTAGTAGTATATAATGTAATTTTCAAATTGAAGTATTTGAATTGAAATAACAATGGGTAGCAAAAATAAACCAGCCTGTAATGGCCCAGGGAAAGCTTCAATATATGATGTGATTTCCACAACACTATGCGGTAAATAGTTAAAGAGTACAGTTTAATATTTTCATCTATATGCCGAATTTCGTAGATTTAAAATATATTATGTTTGATGTTTTTTAACCCTTTGAGGCACAAGGTAATGAATTACACTCATTTGATATCGACAGCCACCAGAAATTACAATCACAGTCAGAAGAATTTTTTTCTTTTTCTTTTCTTTTTTTTTTTTTTTCTGCTGAGTTTTAAAAGCAAAATTTTGTTAAAAAAAATTCCGTAATGAATCTTAGCAGTTGGGAATATAAACTACGTGACTTGTTTCAAAGAGTTAAATCATGAAAGATAAATTAGATCAGCAAGTGAATATATTTTTCTTAAATTATAAAATGTAAATAAATAAGTAATAGTAATAATACAATATATATATATATATATATATATATATATATATATATATATATATATATATATATATATATATATATATATAAAAATTCTCAATTAGTCTAAAAATTTTCACACGTCTTCAGTCAAATTAACGCGAACAGAAAAGAAAATTTTCTAGATAAAATTAATTACAAAATTTTCAATTGTGAGTATCCAAATGTTAACATTCAGCCATAAAAATAAAGTTTTTTAATTGCATATATCATCTTATAAACAAAAAAAAAAAAAAAAAGAAAAGAAGAAGAAGAAGAAGAATTCATACTATAAGCCATAGACTCAGAAAGATAAAGCTCTATTATTTTTGTCGTCAGCAAAGAAATCATATATTTAGTAAATCAAAATTTTATATCACCACAAACGAAGTGACATAAACAACAAATAGAAAAAATAAATAAATAAATAGCTGCATAACCAATTCAGTTAAAAAACAGAATTTCTCCATTATACGCAATACAAACTCTATTTATTTTCAATCACTATGCAAAGTTAAATAACCAAAAGAAAAAGATAATAGATTGGAGGGGGAAAAAGTATTCGACTCACAGATCAATTTAACTGTGTCTAACTACCTAACCACAAAACCAGAAGAAAATAAAATCTCCGAGAGAAGTAATTAAGCGCTAGTACTCGCAAAATCCCAAGGCGCATGGCTGAGAAAAAGATTTACCGGAGTTCTTTAAACTCTTTTTTGTACTCTCGGAGATAAAAATTGTTCAGTAAGTACAGAATTTTAATAAAAGTTGAATCCTCCCACGAAAGGTTAAATGTCGTACTACCAAAACAATGAGCTAAAAAGTTTCTTCTCTTGTCATTATTAACACTGTCACAATGATAAATTTAAGATGTAGTAATTTATATTGACTGATTACTTCCTAGATAGTGATAAAAGAAAATTAGAAATAAAATTGGAGTAATGAAGTTTTTATCTCATATATATCAAACACTTTTTTAAAATTAAATTTTTTGAATGCTATTTAATATTTTGTGCAATTTAACGAAAATATTAAATATATTTAACACACACATTACAACTAAACATGCTTTTCTCTTTTATATATTAATCACACATAAAGCGGTTGTGATATTATCTAATATTTAAAAAAGAAAAATAAATCAGTATTAACTTTTTTTTATATATATATTAATCACACATAAAGCGGTTGTGATATTATCTAACATTTAAAAAAGAAAAATAAATCAGTATTAACTTTTTTTTTTGTTGTTGTTGTTAATGCAGAAACAATCGTCATTCGCCAAAATTACATTGCAAACTACTCAACCACCAAATACTACATTCACTGAAAACTACAATACAAATGATAATTCGAAAGGTCAACGACTTATTATTATTAAGTTTTCTATTTTAATGATTGCATTTTTTTTTTAAATTATTATTATTATTATTAAATGCAAGTGCCGTCAAAATTTGCAATGGGCCACCTGGAACTAAGTAGGAGGAAAAAAATTTCTGTATCATAAAATATCGTTGCAACTTGTGAAAAGTGAAAATGAAAAATATAATTTAATGATGTAGAAAACTAGTCATTCATAGAATGAGTTACGCGACAGTGAGTTAGGGAGCGATTGAGTATATTAAAAAAGATAGTAAAAATGAGGCAGTATTCATAAATTATGTAGCATTTTTCAATCTTACAAGATATAGTATTAATGAACCAATGATTAAGTGAACATTAAAAAAAAAGTAAGAATCATGTACCACTCATAAATTATGAAACATTTTTCAATATCTCGAAGTATAATTATAGTATAAATGAGGCAAACAATGACTGAATGAATGTTATTTTTAAAAATAAGAAATTAAAATCATGCGGCACTGATAAATTAACAACGCAAACAACAAACTGAAGACGGTACACTAAACGCTACCGAAACAGCTGTCTGCTCTACTATTATTTTTATTCGGCGTTTTAGACGTTGTTCTTTGCCTTATTTTTATAATCCAACGCCAAGCACTATTAATATTAAATTAAGAAACACTCACTCTTATTATGGGAAAGTGTTATAGTAAAAGGCTATCATAGTATAACGGGATATAATTGAGAGTGAGTGAGAGAATAATTGAATGTATGTTTATTAAGAAACGTCAAAGAAAAGCAATAAGATATCATCAATAAATATACATCACGCATAGAAAATGCAAGATTTTTCATCATTGTAAATGTACAACACATGATATAACTATAATAATAAAAAAAAAAATAGAATGAACCAGTAAAAGTTTTGTTTAAAAAAAAAAAAAAAAAAAAAAAAAATGTAAAATCATGTATCATTCACAAATTCTGAAACACACATTCCCATATTTTTAGGGAAACAAGTATGCTCTACCAGCAAAACAACTAAAATAAAAATTGAGTACAAAACTTGATTATCGTAGAACAATGGGCAATTGCCTTTTCATTTTGCATTTAAGAGGCTGCAAAGACTTAAAAACAGATAGGAGACTTCAAACATTTATCTTTTATTTAAATTACTAAAAAGCTCACAAAAATATCGAAATGGAATTGTTTTGACTCGGATTTAAGATGGTTAGTAGTTGAGCATTTCTAAATTTTCTGACTTTCCCTAACTATTTCTGTTTATTTTCCAACTTTTCCTTAACTTCTGTTTAACTCACATAAAAATTTCATAGGATTAACGAACAATATAGTTATTTAGAACAGCAAACTTTCAACAACGACGTATTCGCTCAAAAAATTTTTTAAAATTCTCTGACTATTCTCGATTTTTCTAGATTTGTCATATTCTCTGACATCCTAATTTTTCCTGACCGTGTGATTAAACAGTACCACCGTTTGAATGAATTCATAAGGTGAATCAAATTTATGATTAGTATTAATAATTGGTTTACAGGGCCACGCATAAGTATTCAGATACAATATGGAACATGAATGGGAACTGTTCGAAATGCATTTTCAATTCTTTCATAAGTTATCATCACGTTGGAAAAAATAGGTTGAGCAAAGTAATGAGTAGTTGCAAAGTTGTTTTATAATAAGAGGAGCGATCTAAAACTAAGGTTACAAGGCCGATATTTCAGGAGTTTCGTTCGTTACAGAAAATATAACACTGTGAGATAATTTAAATACTACATGCAATCGGCAACAGGTGTGCATCGTTTGAGCAAGGCCTTCTAGATATTTAGGAAAGCCCTGGTTTGAGCCACCCGCCCCTTACAGCGCCAGCCGTAGACTAACACAAATGGCGATTCGTTTGGAAAACTGGTCTCGCGAAGAAATCCGCTCAGTTATTCAATTTTTGTGGGCGAAACATGTAACTGCGGTTGAAATTCACCGGCAGCTGGTAGAGATACCTACGAAGAGTAAATTCTCGTCAGCATGTCGCAATATGGTGTCGAAAAGTTATCGGCCGGTGGAGGAAATGCCACCGACAAGGATCGCAGTGGCCGACCCAACACCTCCCTAGAGCCCGGACCTCGCTCCAAGGGACTTTTACCTCTTTCCTAGCTTGAAGGAGCACCCAAGAGGGGGTGAAATACTTCGCGACAAACATGGCTGAACATGCAAGGACAGGATTTTTACCAGGAGTGAATATTCAAACTCATTCTACGAAGCGACAAGTGTCAAAACTGATATGGAGATTTAAGAAATAATATAAATAAATAAATAATAATAATAATAATGTAATGTATGTGCAATCAGTTTACTGTATTGGTTGTATGAAATAAAATGTATACGTTTCACTACATGTTTTGTAACCATACTTTTTGATCCCTCCTCGTATAAACGAATAACATAAATTTTTGTATTTCTTTAATATTTGTCTTGCATTTTACCGCTTCTTAAAAAAAAAAAAATAACAATAATAATAATAACTGATATGCTAACACTTTAAACATATTTGCTCCTTACTCTTTTTTTCTCTGTTCCTATGACAGTAATTATCATTAATTTGCTTGGCCAAAAAGCTATTAAATATCACATAAATATTTCTAATAAAAATTAAAAGAATTACATAAGGTAGGAAATGAACATTATGAGCAGAGCTAATCATTGCAGTTTATAAAAACATGAACTTTTTTTAAATTTCAAATACATCATTATCATCCCCCATGACATCATGGATGTGGTGCAAAAATCAAACCAAGATAATGGAAATAACTTCTCACTACAAACTACAACCTCAATATTAGTCTTATAAAAGCCAGCAAGAAGAAAAAGAAAAAGAAAAGAAAAGATCCTCGACAAAAGAGTAAAAAAAAAATAATGATGATGATCAATGTTTAGAAAAGAATTCTCAGAATGTGAGGGAGCAGAAGTGGGGTTGAGTCGCTTAGCAATGCTATTCCCCTTATAAAGAAATCAATAATTAATTTTTATTTAATGATTGATTTAAATTTAACGAATAATTTTTATTTTCGAACGACTACCGTTATTTGGTGAATGGATAAAATGTTAATAGTGATTACAAAATAACAGCAACGAACTTAGGACAGTGACGGAATAAATAAATAAATAAATAAATAAAAAAAATCTGCCATTTAATATCAAATTTCACTTTTGCTGCAATATGTTTCTTTTTATCAGACTTTTATCTGTTTATGTTTTAATTATTTTGATTCATACTTTAATAATGCGCATGCTTCGCACATATTTGCATAAAAGAAATCACCTATACTTAATATGTTATACATATAAACATAGGTTAATACAATACAATACCCAGCACTCCTCCTCTCCAGGATTTCCTCCAGATATCCTGGGGATGCAATGTTCTTTTGAAGACATATCGAGGAAGTCCAGGGGAAAAGGTGTTCTATATGGGTACATATCCTGTGTGTACAGGTATATTTTTTTAAAAACTTTTGAGCTAGTCACAATTTATAAAGATCTTATAAACTTATGCAGTTTCCAATATATATGATAAATGAGTGCAATAACTTGTAAGAAAGCACAGGCCAATATTGTTGCGTGAAGTTATGTTTTCGTGAATTATTTTGATTCGACTCATCGTTTTTTTCAAAACTGGATGAAAGTCTAAAGTGCATAAAGCATATACATTAACAGGGTGGTTAACATTAGAATTTTTCCAAATTCCCTGACTTTCTGTGACTATTTTTTGCCATTTTCTCTGACTTTTCCCTGATTTACGCTGTTTATTTTTGTAGGAAATTCACGCTGTTTATTTGCGCACCACCAGAGAGCAATCAATGTAAAATAACAAGCTATCAAATACGGCTTATTTCCACAAAACGTGTCAAAATTCCCAGATTATTCCCTGACTTTTCCCGACTCACTTACATCCCTTAACTTTTCTATGAATTTCTGACCAGTGGCCACCTTGATTAACCATTAACGATTGAATTTCTTATGCATATACATTTGTGCGTAAGTAACATGAATTAAGAAATGGGAGAAAGGGGGCATGTGCACAAAGCTCAGAAGAAACCACGTTTACATACAACTTGTCTATATTTTCAAATCTAAATACAATCTCAAATTACTCGAAGATTTCGGTATGACAATGAAATTTTGTCGGTACTATTCCAATCATTAAGACACAAATTTGTAGCCTATATGATTTTATCTTTATCGCATTCTTGCACACCAATCTTTTAAGATTATTTATTATGGCACCTGTGTAGCAACAGATAATTAAAATCAATTGCGATATGTTAGTTGGAGGACAAGATTTTAACTCAAACTTACATTAGTAGTAAAAACATTAAATCTTAAATTTCATAAATTTATGTTTTTGCAACGTCTAGGATAAACTATTTCAAAAACTGATAATTATGTCACTTTTTTATAAACCCGAAAAAATATATATTCTCAAATTCAATAAACTTAAATAATCCAAATTTTAAAAGCAAACACGTTTTATTTATGAGACAAAAAATTTTTAAGTTAAAATACATTTAAAAAACAAAAATTACATATAAAAACAATTAAAATCAGATTAATAAAAAAAATTTCCAGGATTTTATAAATAACGATTACCCTCTTAATTGGTTAAAACGAATTTATCGTGAAAACATTATCAGCTTCCCCCCTCCTGCAAATTCCCCCTCTACTCCAATGAAAATGAAAAATTCACTTATTAATAAAAACAGTTATATTTCTATGCCATATTTTGGTTTTCCTTCAGAATTTATTTCTAAATTACTTAAACAACATAATATTTATACTGCTTTCCGGCCAATTAAACAAGTCCTTCCGGCTTATTCGGAAGGGTAGGTTGATTTCTTTTTCCTTATCAAGTAGCCGTCATTTTGTTTCAAAATGGCGGCTACAAATTATTAATGCACTTGGTAGAAATATTGGTGTAGGCTATGCACATATGGAGTTTTAAGCAAATACCTTTTTATGTGAATTTAAAATTTTCAAGTGGCAGGCGCTTGGAAACAAAATCGTGAGTTAAGTTGACAAATATATGAAATGTATTTGTGAGATAAGTCTACTGTACACATACAGTTCGAATTAATTCAAAATCTCAAAAGTCATCGTGTTGAAAAATTAAGTGGCTGCCACTTCGATCAAAATGGCAGAGAAAGTTGCTCATCTAAGATATCGTTTCAAATTTGAAAATATTTTTTTTTTGTAGAAATTCTTTCAAAGAGGCTTAGTAAGTTGATAAAATGTTAGATTTCTGCATTTCTAGTTTGTTTTAGCATTAAAATAGTCTAATTTTTCCTTAAAAATGCATTAAAAAGATCCAGTAACGCAGGTAATGGATTTGGCGCCAAATTTGGCGACTTTTCCCCTATGGCGACTTTTTTGGCGCCAAATTACTTATTATCGATATACCAAAGATGGACGCAATAACGTGATTGGTTCACGAGTTACGTGAATTTTCTAGATTTTTGTTGTTTGAATGATAAATCCATTTTTCAACTTTGATTTGAATTGATTAAGTATTTCTAAAGTTACCGTGATAACAAATTTTCAAGTGGCCGCCAGCTGAAAACAATACAGTAGAACAAGTTGCACAGCAAGCACATCCAAGATATTTGAAGCATAGATTTACTGTCCAACTGTGGTTTAAATCAGTGCCCTGTTTCAAAAGTTATTATGGCAAATTTTCAAGTGGCAGTCTAAGTGGCTGCGACTTGAAAACAAAATGGCAAAACAACTTGCCCGGCGAAATCCTCCAGTATATTTGTATGATAAGTTCATTGTCCAGTTCTAGTTTAAATTAAATAAGTATTTCAAAAATTATTGTCATAAGAAATTTTCAGGTGGCACCACTTGGAAAAAAAAAGCGGAGTGAGATGCCCAGCGAACTTATCTGAGATATTTGAATGATAAATCCACTACCCAAATTTGATGCGAATTGATTCTGTATTACTAAAGTTACTATAATGACAAATTTTCAAGTGGCTGCCACTTGGAAATAAAATTGCAGATCAAGTCATCAAGTGAACTTGTCCTAGATATTTGAACCATAAGTTCACTATCCAACTTTTATTTGAATTAGTTTAGTATTCTAAAAGTTTTCGTGATGGCATATTTTCAAGTGGCAGTGTGATTTCAAGTGGCTGTAATTTAGAAACAAGATGTCGGGACAAGTTGCCCAGTGAAAACATTCAGGATAATTATATGATAATATCACTGTCCAAATTTGGTTCGATTTGGAGTATTATTTCAGAAGTTATCGTGATTTTAAATTTTCAAGTGAGAACCTGATTTCAAGTGGCCCCGTTTAACTTAAGATATCTGCCACTTTATTAAAAATGGCGAATATAGTTTATTAATAAACTTCATTGAGATCCTTATGTGGTCTGTATTTATTTACATCAAAATTCAAACAATTTCGGAATACGCTTTTTCCAATTTAAATTTGAAACTTTCAAGTGGTCTCCACTTGAAAACAAAATGGCGGAGCAACTTGGTTAACAAACTCATCTAAGATATTTTTAAGATAAGTGAAGACACTGTTCAAATTTGGTTCCATTTGGAGTATTATTTCGGAAGTTATCATGGTTTTAAATTTTTAAGTGGTAGCCTGATTTCAAGTGGTCCCGCTTAACTTAAGATATCCCCCCACTTTATTAAAAATGGCGGATAAAGTTCATTAATAAAGTTATTTGAGACACTTGTTTAATCTATATGTATTACGAATACGCTTTTTTCAATTTCAATTTGAAATTTTCAAGTGGTCTCCACTTGAAAACAAAATGGCAGAGCAACTTGGTTAAAATATTCATCTAAGTTATTTATAAGATAAGTTAAGACACTGTCCAAATTTGGCTCGATTTGGAGTATTATTTCAGAAGTTATTGTGATTTTAAATTTTCAAGTTGTAGCGTGATTTCAAGTGGCCCCGCTTAACTTAAGATATCTACCACTTTATTAAAAATGACGGATAAATTTCATTAATAAACTTCATTGAGACCCTTTTGTGGTCTATATTTACATTAAATTTCAAACAAATTCGGAATACGCTTTTTACAATTTGAATTTGAAATTTTCAAGTGGTCTCCACTTGAAAACAAAATGGCGGAGCAACTTGGTTAATAAACTCATCTAAGATATTTATAAGATAAGCTAAGATACTGTCCAAATTTGGTTCGATTTGGAGTATTATTTCGAAAGTTATAGTGATTTTAAATTTTCAAGTGGTCCCGCTTAACTTAAAATATCTGTCACTTTATTAAAAGTGGCGGACAAACTTCATTAATAAACTTCATTGAGACCATAAGTGGTCTGTATTTACAACAAAATTCAAGCAAATCTTGCTTTAAATATGCTTTTTACAATGTCGATTTGAAATTTTCAAGTGGCTGCCACTTGAAAACAAAAAGTCGAAGCAACTTGGTTAACGAACTCATCCAAGATATTTATAAGATCAGTTCACTGCCCAAATTTGGTTCGATTTGGAGTATTATTTCGGGAGTTATCGTGATGACAAAATTTTCATTATAGATAGATAGATAGATAGATAAACGAAGTGATTGCAATAGTTCGATTTCTAAAGAAATCAACCTAAAAACGTCCTTTTCAACTTTAAACCCATAACTCCACCCCTTCTCTGGATTTAACTGGTGTAATATATTTAATTCCTTGTAAAAATTGCAAATCTGTTTATATAGGTGAAACTGGCCGTACAGCAAAAATTAGACTACAAGAACATAGACGATCTTTTAAAAATTGCAACCAAAATTCTAAAATTGTAATCCATTCAATAGAAACCGATCATATTCCTGACTTCGATAATATAAAAATTTTAAATTCTGGTGTTCATAATTATAAATCGCGTATTTTCCTTGAGAGCTGGCACACTGCCAAGCATCTCCACACTGTCAATGAAGCATGTGCACTGGCTCCTCAATATTCTGTACTCCTTTAAATTCCTTGAGTGTTCATGTCCTGTTTGCATATTGTGTTGTAATCACTGATGAGGAAACCCGGACGGGTTTCGAAACGTCTGATTTTAATTGTTTTTATATGTAATTTTTGTTTTTTAAATGTATTTTAACTTAAAAATTTTTCGTCTCATAAATAAAACGTGTTTGCTTTTAATATATATAATTGAGACGGTTTGATGTTTGTGTACGTTAAAAATCCAAATTTTGTCCAAAATGTGAATATGCATATAAAAAGAAACAAACAAACAAAACAAATATTTACAGATTTATATCTCTAAAGTGTGTGTGTGTGTGGGGGGGGGGGGGGGGGTCCTCATATTTTCAAAATCAAAGAGCATTTAAAAGCCAATACATAAGTGTACGCATACTATTTACAAATTTCTGAAAAATATGCGAGACATATAAGGTTAAACATTTAAAAGGTAAGCTTTTCATTTCCTAGTCAATGCATAGAAAAATTCTTCTCTTTTTACACTTAATTGTGGTGTGTAGAAAATTATAACAAATATGACGTTGAAAATAACTTTCATTATATTTTCAAATAAGTTGCTATTCTGCTTTCTCACTGACACTTAACTTTAGTTCATTTTTAGAATAGAATTGTTCGATATGCCGCTTCATTTTCAGAAATATATGCATTTCGTTTGGGTATAGTTATCCAAAAACATATTTAAGTGTATATATGCACATATCTACTTTCGAAACTTTAAATATAAGTAATATATAAAAACAACAAGAAAAATAAGCGGCAAAAATCCTTGTTAATTTAATTAACATAATAAAGACGTGTTGAGAAAAAGAGCAGTATATCCGCAAATGAAATGGTATGTCTGGACACATGTCTTTGGGATACCACAGGACACACTCGAAAATCTTTCAGAGCACATCAGTGGTCGCCTTTTGAGAACTACTCTTTAAAATCTAGTTAAAACCAAGTTTCATTTGCAGAAAGAAAATATACATCCTATGAGAAGAAAAGCTTTGAAATAAAACAATATTGCTCCTATAAAAAGCGGTATATTCTCACAGGTGCTATGGTTTAGCAAAAAAATAAAGCCTCGTCGTGAACAAGTTTTTCAGGGGGAAAAAAATTACAAATCAATAATATAATCTTTAACACTTTCATGGTATGTTTCAGATGTGGGAGGGAAGAAAAACAAATGAAAACGAAAATGAATTGCAAAGGCTTCGGATTTGTCTTGCCTTATTACAGGAAGAGAAGTTAATCTTTTATAGGCCAATATTCTTAAAGTGGGAATTTTCAGTTTAAAAAAAAAAAAAAAAAAAAAAAGAAAAAAGAAAACGAAAGCATCGAACTTAAAAAGAGAAGAAAGAAAATCCTTCAAGAAATAAAGATTACGTTTTAGTCACAGGAAATGACATGTCGTGCATAGATTATGGAAGTTTTTCCAACTTTTACAAAAACATTGTTATGAAATACGAAATCATCTTATTTTTCGAATGTGAGGAAAAAGCATAATATAACAGCACGAAAGAGATAATATACCATAAAATAAATTTGAACATATTTAAATTTAAAATTGCGGTCATGGAAACAATGCTAATTTTATTATTATTGAAGATAACACGTAGCTTAAATATTTAACCTTTTAACTCCAGTCGTCGTCAATAGACGATTTAGCATGTCTGTCTTCCGTTCCGATGGCCCGCAGTAGACATCGTGTTTTATTTTTTACACTTTCAAGACTATTTTTTGAAAGTAAGAATAACTTTTTGCCATTTCTTTAAAATGAATTTCACAGTGATTGGTTAAAAATAATTCTAATTCTATACATTTTTACAAATTTTGTCTTAATTTTACATAAAGCCGATAGGCCACGTGTTGAGCGAAACGCACCAAAAGTTGATAGATAACAATTTCTGTCAAAGAATAACTAAATATATCTTTTCATGAATTTCTGTTATTTAGATCTTTATCAAGAGCTGACACAAATTTTTTGTTAAACACATCCAGATAAACGAATATTTTCTAAAAATAGTCAAATTATATTCAGAACATCTCAAAGGATGTATAAGTCCATCGAAAATTTTTACGAATCCAATACTTTCTTTTATTGAATATAGAAGAAAGTAATGAGACATATAAATTTGTATGAAAATGAAACAAAAATTGTTTAACGTTTTTCATTACACAATCTTTTGTACATAATGGATTAGAACTTTATTAATATATATACCGGGTGATTCAAAATAGATGTTACAGCAATTATCTCGTAAACTAAAAAAGATAGAAACATACTTCCAATTGCAAAGTTAAAGCAAATTAAGAGTAGATTTCAGATATGGCAATTTTTTTGTAAAATGGGCTGTATACATATTAAATACGAAATTTAATTTTTATACGGCCCCTCCAATCATGTGACTTATATTTAGAAAAATATTCTCCTCGCTCTAACAAGCAAAATAAAAAAAAATCATCTCTCTAAGTCAAAATCTCGCTGAGTTATTGCAATTTGAAAATGATGACTTACACCACTTTTTTCTCAATTTCGGCATCTATTTTTTGACGCCAATGGGCTCACTTTAGGGGGTTATCTATGAGATGAGAAAAATTAAAAAAAGATCCTTTTTTTTTTTTGTTTAAATAGCAACTAAAATCGTTCAAACACGGGAAATCAACAGTTTTAAGAATTTAATGCAAATTTACATTATTTCGTATTGTTAAAAAATTTAATAGTTAAATTTCTTAGGGGGGTCACCTGCAAATTAAAACACGTTAAGTGAAGGAAGAAACTAAAAGACTAGCAAAACCGTGTGAAATTTTCGCGCTTAATTTTTACCACTTTCCATCATGGTTGATAAATTTAATGACTTCGGCTCTTTAACAATTCCAGCAAGATTGAAAAGTGTTAATGACTTCGATTTGTCTGTCTGTCCATCCGTCTTTCTGTGTGTCTGCGCTCTAACTCCCGTGAATATTCATAGAATTTTCTGAAACTTATATATGTTATTTGAGTTCACAATCGGATGTTCCTTATAGAAAATGGAATGAATACCTCTGCTAGCTTGTGCACAGGGACATCCGAAAGTATTCCAAAGCATTGTGTTTTATGAGAGGTATTTTTATAAACCATATTTTAATACCTTCAATTTATGCATATATTAATAAAATTGAAATACGTTATTATAGTTTTTTATCGGATATTTTCTATAGAAAATGGAGTAAACACCATCACTGGTTTGTATACAGGGACACCCGAAAGTATTCCAAAGCATTGCGTTTTATGTGAAGATATTTCTATAAACCAAAATTTAATTACTTTGCATAAATCTTAATGAAATTGAAATATGTTATTCATATGCACAAAAGAATGCTTTCTATACTGTACAGTACGAATAGCATTAGATTTACAGGGCACACAAAAATATTCAGTTACGTTAAGGGTTATTATTGGTCATTTGCTGGAATTGCATTTTCGTTTACATTTAACATTTTCTAACAATTTTTAACTGTGAATAAGATTTCAATTTGCATTTTTTTTTTCTGTCTGACTGTCCATCTGTCCGTCTGCCCGCCTCCAGCGTCTGTAAATATTTTCGGAAATTTTCAGAAATGATATGTTATTCAGGTTTACTATATGATATTCCCTATTTAAAATTGCATTAATTAATTCTCTACAATTGGTTTATGTACAGGAACGTACAAAAAATGCCAATGTATTGCGTTTTGGGACAGATATTCTTATAAATTACATTTAAATAACTTTATACTGTAAAAATTATAAGGAAATTCATATTTATTGTTAATATTCTAAAATAATGTTTTGTATAGAATATGATATGGTATAGATGTATAATTCTATGTTAGGGGGGTTACCGCCCTTCTCAACCCCCTTTAATTATAGTGCCTATACTTATCAAAACAAAAATCAAGTCTGTTATCAATTTCCTTGAAACTTGCAAACCTTCATCAACTTTTCAAGTGGCAACTAGATATGGAATCCAAAGTACCGAATTCGCATTTCCTGTAGTGATTACTTTCTCATACCCATAAGGAAGAGAAAGTATTGGTTTTTCGGCCAAATTTTCGAAAGTGATTTTTTGTTATATTTAGACGTTTTGAGGTCCCCTGAATATGAAAATCGTGTTTTTAGCGGTTGGTCTGTATGTCTGTCTGTCTGTTATCAGTTTATCTCAAGAACAAATAGCAGCAGATATTCCAAACTTGGTATTTTAAATATGTATCATATAGGGATGCTACACTAAGCTTTTCATTGAGATGAAGCAAATGGTTCGTGTACAGGGACACACAAGAATATTCAAATACATTACGTCTATGGGAAAAATTGCAGGTATGTATAGTGTAACACCTATAGACTGCACTAAACCAAATGAAATGAATATATATTTTTTATATGCATAAAAACATGCCTCATGTAGAATATGGCAGGGAAATCATTCACTGTTCATTTACAGGGCTACACGAAATAACTAGATTATAATGCGACAATAGCTGAAAATTGATGGAAGTGCATTTTAGGTTGTGCCGAAAATTATTACTATAGGTTTATATTAAGGTGCACTTTGTGGTTTGTACATATGCTTCAAAAGATATACAGGGTTGCAAATATTTAAGCTATAATATTCTTTTTTATTGTTAGTGAAAGTGCTTTACTATAATATTTTACATATCCAGGAAAGCTGCTCAGGAATCGAAATGAATTCCTCATAGACATATGATAAATAATGTATGTTTTTAAGATAAATATGCATCGCTTGTGTTTTGTGTATTTACACGTTTTAAGGCTTCCTTATTACCAAAGCCAAGTTTTTTAAAGTTTGATTATTGCCTGCGTCGAATAATTTCTGGAAACGAATAATTTCAGGAGATCCCCCCTCACACAGAACTAATTATCATATATAACTCTTCCGAAGCCTAATTTGAATTATTTTAACGTAGGTTTACATAACAGTACTCTTTATGTTACCTCTTAATTTCCAACCTGTATTTATTGTATTAAATTTCAGGGTAAGAGAAAGTCGTGTGAGTGGCACACCAGATTATTTGTTGTTAAATTATGCTGATAATTCAATTATATACAGATCAAAGAATAAAAATTTGCCTTTCGTATTCAGGAGGCCTCAAAATGTGATATTATACAGAAAAAAAATCGCTCTCCAAAAGCTACTTTGTTTACAGTATGGGTATGAGAAATTAATTTTGCGTTCTGTGTCAGCAGTGTTCTTCGGGGGGAAAAAAATGCAGCAAACACTTACACCAATTACATTTAATAATAATAAAAGAAATATGTTTACCTTAATTTTGGGTAGTCCTGTATATTGTCTATAAACTATATACACATGACTTTGTGTACGTAAATTTAGTGTTATATGTAAAACAAGTAACACAAAATGAAATACACTTCCAGCAATTCCCTAGTATAGCTCCAATATATCGAAATACTCTGGGTAACCCTGTAAATGAATGATGAATGGTTGCTATACCACAATCTACATAAAACATGCTTTTATGCGTATAAAAAATTTGTTCTTTTCATTTTGTTTAAAGCAGTCTATACATGTCACACTATACACATGAGAAATTTCGCTTACAGACGTAATGTATTTGAATTCTTTTGGATGACCCTGTAAACAAACAATTGTCTGATCGTAACGAATACTTTAGTGAAGCACCGCAATATGATACGGATTTAGAATATCGAATTTGTATTTTCTGCTACTATTTGTTCTTGAGCTATTCTAATAACACACAGACATACACACACACACAGAGAGAGAGAGAGAGAGACCAACCGCTAAAAACATGATTTTTGAATTCAGAGGATCTGAAAACGTGCAAATATAACAAAAGTTAATTTTCGGAAATTTGACTCAAAAACAATTCTTTCTCTACACCGTGCATATGAGTAAGAGAATGTATAAAGAAACAAAAATGAATTTGAAAATTCCCTTTTAGTACATAAATTATTCATAAACATTATTTGTTAAATTATCAATGAGTATTCTCTTGTGTATTCACTAGGGGAAAGAGAGACATAACAGGTTAAAATTGCCGTCTTACCCTGAATGATTTCTTTTTCTTTTTTTCCCCCCAAACTCTGATCAACGTGTGCCTTATTACAAAAGCAATAGTAATTACAATTTCTCACTTTTGATACAACCCCTTAAGACTTGGCGAAAAATGCTAGAATTTTCAAATTGCAATAACTCAGCGAGATTTTGACATAGAGAGAGGATTTTTTTTTTTTTTTTTTTTTGTCAGAGCGAGGAGAATATTTTTCTAAATATAAGTCATATGATAGGAGGGGCCGTATAAAAATTAAATTTCGTATTTAATATGTATACAGCCCCTTGTACAAAAGAATGCCATATCTGAAATCTACTCTTAATTTTCACCAATTTTGTAATTGAAAGTTTGTTTCTATCTTTCTTAGTTTACGAGATAATCGCTGTAACATTTATTTTGAATCACCCGGTATATATATAAAAGAAAAATTAGATAGATGCTACTTAGAATTTGTTTTTGTCTAAAAAAAAAAATGTCTCTACCCCGTGTGTCCTTACTTCTAATATAAAATTTAGTCTCTAAAAATGAAATTAAAAAATACCATATAAATCTCAAAAATTAACTATTGAAGAAATACTATGATTTATTATTTTCATTAAAATAATAATCTGTCCTTTAATTTTTCATCATACTCCTTTCATAAAAAAACAATTATAGTAAATATATCTTGAAAATTTTGTATTAGCCCATGTTACCATCTGGTGGACAGTTGCATCACAAGAGCATGGTCATTTTGAAACTTTCTGTTTGCGGAAACAAACATAGATATGTGGGATTCTCTGTAATATCTTGATGAGTATTTTTTTATTCGCTGCCATTACACTATATCTTTCTCATTCTCTCTCTCATCCTCCTTCTTGGGAAGGGAGGGGCGCTTAATAATTAAAAAGAATCACAAACTAATAATTAAATCTTTTTTGTTTGTTTGTTTGTGTTTCACAAATTAACTTCAAAGGCGAATAATTTTGATGCATATGGTTATGGTAATGGAAAAGCTAAATCTACATTTCTGTCATTCCCCAGTCGTTATCCCCTCATCTCATTATAGCGCAAAATTCTTTATATTAAAAACATTTTTCGCAGACTATTTTGTAATGCTTAAACAAAAACAATAGAAATATATGATAGATACAATAAATAATAGAAATAAAAATATATTAGAAATATCTTTTAATGGGGAAAAAAAGGGTTAATTATATTCTATTTAGAGAAAATGACGTGTGTGCGATCTAAATATTTCATACAAATTATATTTATATCATACAATTCATACAGCATAGGAAAATTTAACTCATTTCTTGCAATAACATTTACAGACACTAAGATATATCCGAATTATCTAACATAATAATACTTGAATTATAATGCAACGATTTATTATCGTAAATAAAAATGTTTCGTGTGCAATTAACACATTTCTCTTAAAAAATTTATAGGTTTCGATTCATAAGAAGTACTAATATAAATTCCATGTGATTTTGCATGTGAAAAATGCAAAAAAATTCATTAAAAACACATACAATGTTTGGAAAATACTATAAACCTCACACAAAATTTGCACAAAACTAATGCTGTGATCATCCAAAACTTTCTATACCATTAAGTTACAACCGGTTAACACGCACAAAACTTCAATCAACATAGCGTCTTCGAATAAAGATTTTACATATGCAGTTTGGCAAAAATTTATAAGATGCTGAAATATAGCCATTTAGAAAATATCAGAAAGTGAGTAACAGCAGTGTCATCTGCCAGCCGATAAACACCCACATTAAATCAATAGTGATTCATAATGATCATGTCACATATCAAGATTGGTGCATTTATATGCTACAGAAGCCGAGATATAGCCTTCCCTTCCTATACACAGGGAACACTGCAGCATAACAACATTATTTCAGGGATGAGATTAGCAAAAATACAAAAAAGCTGAAACTGTATGCAAAGACAAGACGTTGAAATTAAATATTAGAATTTTGATGACAAAATCTATTATATTAGAATAATATTTATTTATTTTAACCTTAAATGTATAAAAAAAGAAGAAATGCACATCAGAAACAAGCTGAAAAAAAAATTAAAAATCTGAAAAGTTAAATGTACAAAAAAGCTGATATCAGCTGAAAAGCTGAGAAATCTCATCCCTGATCATTTGTGAAACGACATGCACAGATACTGAATTTATCATAGTTTTTCATAATTTCCCTTTCACATATAATTTTTTGTGCACTTATATGCAATAGGAGTATATATATATGATTAAATATAGTTTCCCCTGTGATAGATAGCCTAAACGAGGGAAATTGTAGCTTAATAAAGACACTTGTTGGGTGGCAGATGAAAAAAAGTAATGAGTACCAGTTTATGTCAAGATCCTCCCAAATATAAAGTTTTGTAGAACAGCGCCCATAACATTTTCTTAACACACATACACAAACGCAAGCATACAGTCAGACTTTTTTTTTTTTTTTTTTTAATAATCAGTTCGTGTTAAGTACTGCTCAAAACGTTTGAATTTAACGAAAACGGGAGGTCGAAAACTTCCACAAATACAATTGGTTCTTCTTATATATATATATATATATATATATATATATATATATATATATATAACAAAGTAAAAATAATTACAGGAAATATGAAAAAAAAAAAAAAATTACAATTGAATTCAGTAACACAGTCTCTTCACACCTGAAAGCTAAAGGTAATATTTTACATTGTGGAATTCCACTAAATATTTCCTTCCGTTTTATTTATTTATTATTTAAGTTTTCTTTTTTTAACCTAATTGGAATTAAATCAGCAGAATCAAGTCTTCTTGATTAAAGTGGCATAGATATTAAAATTCTTTTAGAGAAATATTTTGTTGTCAATGGCAATTATCCCGCACAGAGAGAGAAAAAAAAAGGCATCTCAAAACAACAGATGAAAATAAAAAAAAAATCTGAAATGTCTCAAATTGCAGACATGAAATGTACAGCACCCTTAAATTAAATACTCCAAACGATAAAGACCAGGTAAAAAGAGTGAGGGAAGAGGGAGGTTAGATTCCTAAACGTCGAAAAGGCTAATAAATTATTCAGCATTAGATAAAGCTAATTGCAACCACGAGACAGCTAAAAAGAAAAGGGGCAAATAGTTTTCGCTCCAAGGCAAATAGTAATTAAGAAGCGTTATCATTAAAATTCACTAATAACGCTAAGTAAGTGATGTCTTTTACTCCTTGGTAACACGAGCCGCAAATATTTTAGATTAAAAATGAAATATTACTTTTAAAACTGTAAAAGTTAAAAATTAATAAATTACACATAGTTCTATATGATAATATAAAAATTTTGAAAATATGATGCATAAATATATAGTACCTAAGCAAGATAAAGTTCTTGAACTAATTTACAACATAAATATGTTATTGAATATTTTTATTAATAATTTGTAATATTATGTTCATGTTAAATTTACGTTAATGTGTTATATTTAATAATGATTTACGCATAAGCTACTCTACGCTGAATTTATTTCAGAAAACAAAACGACCCATAAATTTCGTAAATTATGCACCTTTTTTCACGAATAATGCAGTATTATTATTATATATACACCGTGACCAATAAGTTCTCATACAACTTTTGAAGCACGTTAAAAAGTTGTACATATGTGTTACTATAGTCCCAATTATTTTTCAGACAATTTAGTGTAAGGTATGAAGCTATTGCAAGTGTAAATGTTGTACTAATTATAATTTTTCTTTAATTAGGTAGAATGAAGAAATTGAGAGAAATTGTGATAAATAAATTCATCAAAGAAAAGCAGCCGGTGAAATTTTCAGAGACTTGAAAGACCTGGTGGTGAAGAGATATTTCATTTACAGGACTATCAGAAGGTATAATAAGATGTTCTCTGTCGATGACAGAAAAAGATCTGGCAGACCGAGGTCCATTCGGAGAAAATTGTCTGCGAAAAGGGTCAGGTTAAAGATACGACGTAACGGACAAAGATCTGCTAGAAAACTAGCATGAGAGCTCAAAATGTCGAAGGGGTCAATGTTAAACAGTCTGAAAAAGGACCTTGGGTGCAAGGTTTATAGAAAACGTAAAATTCACGGAGTTTTAGAGTCTGCTAAGATGAAAGGGAAACAAAGGGTGGAAGAATTTCTTGCTTGGCACGCTGGGGATGAATTTGTCTTTTCAGACGAGAAACTATTTAGTTTACAGGAAAGTTTCAACCCCAAAAATGACAGAGTATGGTCAGTTTCTATTGATAACATCCCTGAGAGCCAACATTACGTTCCACGTTATCAAAATGCTTCGTCTCTGATGGTTTGGGCCGCTATTTCTAAAAGAGGAAAACTCCCGTTAGTCTACGTTGATAAGGGGTTAAAAATCAATGCCCAATATTATAAAACTGAGGTTTTGGAAAACGTTTTACTCCCAGATCTCCAGAGTATGTATGGAGCGGAATATTTCTGCTTCCAAGAATATGGTGCCCCTTCTCATACCACACGTGTGGTTCAGGAGTGGTGCAGTCAAAATTTAGCTGACTTTTTGCCAAAGAACGAATGGCCCCCAGCTTCCCCGATCTGAACCCGCTTCATTATTTTACGTGGTCATATATGCTCTCCCAACTGAATAACTATAAAATCACCGATTTGAGCAAATTCAAAAATGTAATTCAATAGATATGGTAGGAAATGTCAATGGAAGTCGTGCGTGCCGCATGCGATGGATTTGAAAAGAGACTTAAGCTCGTTAAGAAACTAAAAGGCGGAATTATTCCAAAGAATTTATTGTAAAGATACTCTATGATTGCTACTTTAATCTGATGTAAAAAGTTTTTGTATAATTTATTTTGTGTTATTGTAATAAAAATTTGAAAGTGTATGAGAACTTATTGGTCACGGTGTATATATATATTTAATAACAATAGTAATTTAATAAAAGGTTTAATTCAATGTCTCTCTTTTTCTAAACCAGCTTCTGATAATGTGGACTTTTAAGTGTTTTCTTGGATGAGAAAGAATAATAAAAAGAATAATAAAAAGTCATAGAAAAAACGTATGTTTGTTATTTTATTTATCTATCTAATCGTTATTAATTACAACGTTATGTCTATCACAAAATTTTGCAAATGGGTCTTTCTAAAGAAAACTCGCAATTTGCTTACGTAAATTTTCAAGATAGTGTTTTTCGAAGAACAGGCTATAGATAAATAAACCCATGATATATGTCACACAGATCAACAACGATATTTTTTTAATAAACACTAACGGTATTGTCATTTTGTATACAGTCATTACACTACTGTAGAACTAATATGTTCATAGAGGTGATCACCACAGAAGTGATAAAAATATCTGTTTTTCTAATTATTCTTTAACCACATCTCTTGCGACTATGAAAGCCTCTGAACAAGTGCGGACTGAACCTGAACGAGTCCGGTATTAATATAGGGCCATAGGGGTGATAGAGAGAAAATAAGCGGAAAGGGAATACCGAATCTCTGGATGTTTACAAATTCCAATCTGTCGGTCAATTTGGCATCCTTCCAAGCTTTTGGACTCGTCCTGACTGCTAGCCGTAGGAAACGTGGCTACACTATAACTATATTATGATTATGGCTTTGTCCCATTTATAACATTTGAAATCATATTTCGTTGTGACATCTTGCATAAAAGACAATTTTAAACTATTATATTAAAAAAGCTAAGAGAAGTGATGTCACGATCTGAGAAAAACCAAACAATATAAATACAAAGTTCTTAAAAAATTTCAATCTTATTTAAAGCATTTTGCTTAACATTTACTAAATGGCTGCTTCTTTTTTAATTTGACACCAAGAAAAAAGTGTCTCCATCTATTAAGAGTTCTTTGTTTCTTTTTCTTTGTCTTTTTTAAGTGTCCACAGAAGTAATGCAAAATTTTATAAGAAGCTTTTCTTTTATGAAATATTTTCTGTAGCAATAACCAGGGCAAAAACATCTTATATGATGTTAAATTCACATATTTTCTTAAGAAAAAAAATTACATTTACTACTTGGCATATGGGGAAAAAAGACAGCAGAAAATACAGAGTAAAACCAACTCTGATTTGTGACAGTCTATAAAAATGACATACCATCTTATATAGACATATGTTTTATTTTTTATACATGTTTAATTTTAAGAAATTTTAATTAAATAATCAAAGGAATATTGAACTTTACATCTAAAATACAAATAATAATTTTGAAAAAAGTTTGAAAATTATTATCACTTGAAAGTTCAGGTCTTCTATAGAATCACTCATACCTATTCAACAGTATACAAAATAATATTAATGTATGGATACATAGTTGGTATTTTACTTCGAATTTTTGCAATTTACAGTGTTTGCTTATAAAGTTTTTTTTTTTTTTCTTTATTATTCATTAACTTTTAACGTCAGTTTTTCGATACATTTTACTGCAAACGAAAACACTGGTGTTTAATGATGAAAAACAAGAACATTGTAAGCAAATAATTTACAGTATTCTCTTATTTACAGCACACTGTACTGTGATGTTTGGCTGGTTGATCAAATGATATTTATTAGCACAAGGTTCAAGAAAGAACGTTCTGCAGCAAACAAATGAGAGAAAGATGGGGGTTTTATATGTAGTTTTTTTTTTTTTTTTTTTTTTTTTAATTAAAATGAAAGAAAATGAAAGAAATTCGTTTTTATTCCAGATTTAAAGGGGAAAAAAAAACTCCAAAGCGTCGACAAACTTAATATTTAAAGAAAAGCGACCGAACGATAACGAAATCGCTATTAAAATTTAATATTTCGAAAATTAACAGACTAAATAAATAAATAATAACAAGTGGAAATAAAATTAAACAACCAGATCTATCTGTTACATTAACACTTACACGCTCCTCCTTTGTCACCTCTAGTACTACACAAAGTTAAATGCAGCAAGTGTAAAAAAAAAAAAAGAGGCTAAAGAAGGAGAAAGAGGAATGCACTTGCACTCCTCCTCAGAATACAGCTAATTGCAAAGGCCGCCAGACGAAATGAGAAGTAAAGAAAAGCTACGGATCTACATTAAGTAATTAAGAGAGGGCCAAATTAAGAATAAAAAGGAGTGCTGTTTCCATTGAAGAGGATACAGAGGTACATTTTATTTAACACCCAATTCCAAAACTCTTACAAACCGTAATTATGTTCCATCAAACATACTCTTAATAAGTAATCGATTTTCTTTTCTTTTTTTTTCTTTCCTTTAACTTTTTCTGGCTCACATATGATGAAGAAAGCATTATTTCGGGATCGAAACTAGGTTTTTGCTATAATGACACGTTTTAAGATGCTCTGAATAGGAAAACAGAATTCCCGGCACTGGCATTTTTCGCACAGTTGATATAGTATATATATTTAAATCAACAACCTTACACTCTAGCACCTAAAATAAAACATTCATAGTTGATAAACGACATTTTCTAGGAAAATAGAGTTTTTAGAGACTGGTCTGTCTGTGCGTGTTAGCATAACTCAAAAACAGATATTATTGGCAAGAGTCCGAATTTAGTATTCTAAATCTGTATCATATGGTGATATTGCTTGAAACTTTTTATTGAGATCAGTCAAATGGTGAAATTTATCACTGATACATTTTAAAAATCTTTATACTACACTAAAAATAATTAAATTAAGATATCTTCATATATACACAAAAGCATGCTTCATTCGTTTACTGGGCCACACTAAAGAATTCGGATTAAGGCTTAGTTCAAAATTGCTTGAAATATACTTCAAATTATGTTACGCATTTTTGTTGCTTATTCTAAATTTAAATAAACTATTTGATTTGTACGAAATTTGTAGATAATATACAACAAAGTTATTCAAAACTAGTCAAATAAATTTCAAAGAGTGTGTGAGAAAATTCGCGCAATAATTTGAAATATTTTTCTTTGATTTAATAATAATCTTAAATGTGTTATGAAATACTTCATCACACGGCTCTTGGGGGGGGGGGGGGGGGGAATCTCTCTGAAAATATTTAAAGATAATTTACCGACAATGTTTTATATGCTACTTTGACATTCATACGTATTTTATATTTCTTTTAGCAGAAAAATATGTTTTTTTTTTTTTTTTTTTTTTTTTTTTTTTTTAAATCTAAATTTGAATTAATAATTTCTTCGCGATTTTACTAATGTACACTTCATAAAAATTAACTATTAATGAAGGCATGACTTTTGCACATTATATGGAAAATTGAAACAAGAAAAAATTTCCCAAGAAAAACCCATGTTAAGTAATTTTTTCAAGTGAAATATGATATCATTTATTTCTAAAAAATGCACGTTTTCTTATCTTTGTAAGCTGCATAAAAACAGGATGTGGAAAATGAAGAAAATTTTATATCGTGTAAAATATAAAGCAAATAATAATGAAAATAATAATAAAAATAGTAATAATTATAATAATTAAAAATAGCAATAATAATAGTAATAATTAAGCAATTGAAAAGAAAAATCGCTTTACCTTATATAAGAAATCCGAATCTTTTAGCAAAAGGTATATGCATAAAATTCCAATAAATAGAAAATTATAAAACTTTTCATGTGAAGTGAGGTTTAATTGTTAACTAGGATCAGCTTCATGAAGCTGCAATGAAATCCGTAAATACTTCATAATAAACACAATACAATCCACTCAACTTTTGCAAAGTATAATAGTTAACATCATTTCGTACAATACAGACAAAGAATTATGTATTGTGATTGCGACAGTGAAAACAAATAAGCCATTCGAAGCATTCCAACTTATTAAACAGGGCAAGACTATAAGCAAGCAAACCCAAGGGTTAGAACCGCGACTCCACCAAATGAGTAATATAAAGAAAACAGTCTTGAATCTTACGTCACAAACGGCAGGATGCACTTTTAATGAGCAAAAAAGATACATAGCTCTCTGATGTCTTGCAAATCAAAATGCATCCTACAAACAAACTGACTGAACTTTGTCTTTATTTTATTATTTTTCTCGCTAACATTAAAAACTTGAATGTCGTTAAACCATCGTAGGGACTACCAGTATATAACTAACATGTTGAGACGATTACAAAACTTTCTTCTATATCTTTCTTCCTATACAAATTCACACGTTTCAGAATTTTTTTTACTGAAATTATTTATCAAAATTAATTTTCATGGTGAGTGCAGGTGATTTTTATTTCAGAAAAACATAACACTAAATATCGAAAGAAAGTCAACTTTTTGCTTTACAGACAATATCTGAAGGAGGACATTTTTTCAAGGCCTTTCTTAAAAAAAAAAAAAAAAAAAAAAAAAACGGTATCTGTTTTAAATTATCATAGATCTATGGTTATCAACTATTCGACCTTTTTAAAAGATATTGGCCGATTCTTTTAAAAAATATTCATATTGAAAATTTATTTCCCATAAGAGAGGGGGGGCAATGCTCCTGCATATATATAGATATAATTTTTAAAAAAATCTTGTTTGACTATTATTATTATTAATGACTTTTTTTAATTTCACAATGGATAGTTAAAAATAATTATCATTGTGTACATTTATACAAAATCCTGTTCTATACTACCATATTCAGGCATGAGAGTGCAGAAAATTAAAAAAAGAGGAAACACGCGTGTTCATAAAATTAATTTCAAATGAAAAATAACGCGCACGGGGAAAACTATACAAATTTGTTCATAAAATTTATTTCAAATGAAAAATAATACTCACAGGAAAAAAAAAACTATACAAAATATTTTAAAAGTGACAAATTAAACTAAAAGAATAATGCACATCAACAACAATAAAACGTGTTAAAAAAAAAAAAAAAAAAAAAAAAAAAAAAAAAACATTAGCTAGCAATTTAATCATTGACTGGTGGTGGAACATGGGAGAGAGGGAGGGAGGTAAAAAGTAGTTCATGAGTGAGAAATATTAAACACAATTCTACTTCTTTATGTGTTCCAGAATATCATAGTAAGTTTAAATTTAATATTAACATTTTTGTTGTGGATGGATAAATATTCAAAAATAAAAGGCTTCCCACAGAATGTTTGATCAGTGATGGTTAGAGATGGAAAAAAAAGGGGGGGGGGGGCAAAAAAAATTACATGAGTGAGAAATATTGAATAATTATGTTCTTCTATATGTTATAGAATCCGATAAAGCACTTTTAAAATGAATTTTGACATTTATATTTTGGATGGAGAAAGATTATTGAGAATCTAAAGTCTTTCGGGGAGCGTTTTAACACTGATTGTAATTGGAGTTTGATTTAAACAAAAAAAAAATCCGCGAAATTAACGAAAATCACAAAAACGCGGAAAATCGCAGATCCGCGGAAAATTCTCATGCCTGCATATTCCAAATTATAGAGAAAAAGAATGCAATTACAGCGCCATCTGTAGGGCAATTTGCACCAAACGTAGGTACTAATTTATGTTAAAGTGCAATTACATATAATTTTTTTAAAAGAAATTCTGTGTATTAGTTCTCGAGTTACAGTTGGCAGAAAACGGACAGACAGACATTTTCTAAAAATGGTCAAATCGTGTTCTGAGCCTCTCAAAATGTGAAAATCCATCGAAAATTCGAAGCCGAAAGTTTTTACGAATCTAATATTTTCTTCTATTGAATATAGAAGAAAGTAAAAAGCCTGAAAGGCATAACTTTTATAAGTATGAATTTTTACGAGTGCAGTACTTTCTTCTATTGAGTAAATAAAAGAATGATGGAGCTAGTGAAGAATACTATTCTTTAGAAATTTGAATGAATATTTTTTCTGATATAGAAATCGAGAAACCAAGTAATACGATACTAGAATACTTTTTATAGAAATATATATATACTAGCTGGAACCCGTCGAATTCGACGACCACTTTATTGACCGTAATGTTTCAAAAACCGTCGCATCATTATTTAAATGTATTTCATGTTAAAACATCTAATATAATTTACGACATTTCACTTAAAAAAAGAAAGTTGGAAAAATACTTATAAATCGAAATACTATGTATGACATCACTTTCTACAAAGTACTCTCAATGTGACGTCAAACTGACTTCAAATAAAAAGATGCTATCTTTTATTTTCTATTTCGTTTAATACTGAGACTATATGTCAGCTGACCCGTCCGGCGTTGCCCGGGCCCATGATACCTTAAATGAACCTTAAATTTGTATTATTTTATACCTTTAACTCTATTTTGTTTGAATTTCTGTTTTTAAATGAAAGCATCACGAAAAAAATAATCATCTGTAACAAAACAATTACCTCGATACGAACGAAACTCTGCCTTGTGACCTCGGTGCTTGCAGCAGCGCATACACGGCGCTAACAACATAAAAAAATTCCCAAAAATTAACCTGGAACGGAACGAACCAGCCCGGCAATGCCTGGGCCCGTGATAATAACCTTAAATGAACCTTAAATTTGTTAGATTTTATATCTTTAACTCGAATTTGTTTGAAATTCTATTTTTAAGTAAAAGCATTGCGAAAAAAAAAAAATAATCAGCTGTAACAAAAAATAATTACCTCGAACCGAACGAAACTCTGCCTTGTGACCCCGGTGCCTGCAGCAGTGCATACGCGGGCCGCTAACGACATAAAAAAAATTCCCAAAAATTAACCTGGAACCGAACGAACCCGCCCGGCAATGCCCGCGCCCTTGATAATAACCTTAAATGAACCTAAAATTTGTATGGTTTTATATCTTTAACTCGATTTTCTTTGAATTTCTATTTTTAAGTGAAAGCATCACAAAATAAATAATCATCTGTAACAAAAAAAAAAAAAAAAAAAAATTACCTCAAACAGAACGGAACTCGGGTTCGTGACCCAGTGCCTACGGCACGTATATGCAGGCCGCTAATAACATGGAAAAATTCTCAAAAATTAACCTTAAACCGAACAAACCTCTGACTCGTGTTACCGCTGCCTGTGGCAGCGGCACCGTATAGCAGGCATGCTACGCACGCGCTGCAAAATCCACTTTCCTCAACCAGGGAGCGCAGTATGTTGTACACGAACATCACCAATCGCCTTGAATTTCCAAGACCTTTCAAATAAGGTGTCACATGGTGGTGTCAACTGCAAAATCCTTTAGTTACACTTTCCACCGCCAGGGGGCGCAGCGTATTCTATACATAAACACCAACGGTCAGGAAATATCAAGACCTTTAAAATAAGTTGTAACATGATAGGGTCTACTGCAAAATCACCTAGTTCCATTTTTAACCACCAGGGGGCGCACTATGCTGTATACAAACATCCCCAATCGACATGAAATTTCAAGACCTTTAAAATGAGGTGCCACATGTGTGGGTCTAGAACGGATTTCCCTCTCAAACTAATTTCCCCCCTTTCCCCTCCCCTCCAAATCTACTTTCCCCCCTTTTAAATCGAAAATTCCAAATTCGCAGATATTGATTTTTTAGTATTCGACTCTAGTCCCCATATGTACAATTTCTTCACCGTGAAGTAATTTGAAGCTTATTTAAGCTCGTAAACGTGTTTTTAAACCCAAACGGGTGGGAAACGGTTTCCCTCCCGGGGGGGGGGGGGGGGGGGTTCGACTTTTTTTTATTTTTCTCTTCTCATAGCACATCTACAGACCCAAGACCTTTTTTTAGACACCTCAACCAAATTTTTACACCAAGTAGTTCTCTCAGTATAGTGAAGACAGACAAAAACATGTTTCAAATTAATATATAGATGTATCGATGTATGGGAATTTAAACAAAATGAGATAATTACACAAAAAATTAAATGCATTTAAAGAAACGGATTGCAGCGTTTGTAAGTGTATGGCATTAACAATGCTAAAGTCTAATGTACTAGGTATTTTAAAATAAGCTATTGTTTTACTCAATAAATATTGCAGTATTTTTATTATTATTATTAGGACGGAGGACTATTAGTTTCAATCTAGATTTTTTGTAGATCCGTTTTATGTAACACCAAAATAAATTAGAAATATCAATCCTATCGTTACAAATTCGGTACCAAATGAAAGGGGCGATTTTTCTGAATCCAGGGGTGCAAACAGTTTTTCGACCCGACGATTTTTTTTTTTTTTTTTTTTTTTTTTAAACTGAAGTATGAAATTAGTTGGCAACATTTCATTTTAATTCATTTTAGTCATTTTAAAAAGTACGTGGCGCTGTTTTACGGTCAAAATAGGCGATAAAAAATAAAATAAAATTTTACAGACTGAAATCAATATTAAACTAAATTATGTCTTTGACAGAATTTTTAATTTTATTATTAATATTATGCTCAGTTACAAACATAACAGAATTACTATTTGTGAACGTACACTTTTCTATTAATCCAAATATATATATACACATTTAATATGGAAATCATAGTCAATGCATCTTTATTCATAAATTAATAAATGCTTGCAAAAACTAAACGCGCTGAATCAGCAATTCTATTAGCTCGTTCCCCCAAACTGAAATTTATGAATAAGAATTAATTAATGAATCATTGTTCTCGATGCTCCGAAGACGTTTTATGTAATTAGAATTGCACATGACTACTGCTTATTGAATTTCTCGCTCACTCGCTCTAAAGTAAATGAAATGATTGATGAATATTCCGCTTAGTCCATAAAGAAATGATGAGTGTTCCTCTTGCCACCTCGTTACATCTACGCTGTTCTCTGGCACAAAACTGTTCGTCATACAGGGCCTCGATTTAAATAATATTTCTAATTCGAAAACATGTTTCTGAAACTTTCAGTCACATTCAGAAAATAGCTCTTACTCCCACGTACATAAATATTTGAGACAGGTAAATTCTTTTTTCCTTTTAATAACACTGCACTGCACTTGGGGAAAAAAAAAAAAAAAATCCCGAGTTTTGATACCATTTTCGCTAATTCTTATGTAAAATGACCTCCTAAATCCGAATGTGACTCCCATTTTGCCCAGTCACCCACCGTTTTCTCGGGACACCAATTTTTATCCCTCTTTCCTCAATTTTTATCACTGTTCGGTAATTTTATGGCCATGAATTTGATTTGGATAATGAAAAAGAATTAATTTAACACTATATATATATATATATGATGTTTAATAAATAACATTAATAATAGATTAAAAAAATATAAGAAATGTAATGCATAATTTCAGTGGCAAATCTCCCCCTTCCCCTAAATTTTCCCCTTGCCGCAAATGTTCATGTTTTAGAATTTTCCCAACTCTGTAGCCCCTCAGAAGATATTTAACAGTTAAAATAATCCTTTCCCCGCTAAAAATCAAATTTATAGCCATTAAATTACCGAAAAGTGATAAGAATAGGGGGTCGTCCCTAAAGAACGGTCGGTGATAGGGCAAAAATAGGCGTCATATTTGTATTCAGGAGGTCATTTTACATAAGAATTTGCAAAAATGGTGTTCGGACAATTTTCATGCAGAGCAGTGTAAACGGATTATTTTACAGTTATTTTCAAATCATACAACGGCAAAATCAAAGAGCTTTGAAACTAAACCTTTACAATACATACACGTGTTTTATTTTGTTTTTGTACAAATTAAAAAATGCTTTTTCACGTATCTTTAATTATCGAAATGTCTAAATAAAATAATAAAAAACCTTTTATAAGTAAGTTTGCATGTTTTAACTTTAAAATAAAGCAATAAAATAATAATAATAATAAAAGCAAACAAAAGAAGATTTAACGGATGTGAATTTTCTGAATGTAAAAAAAAAAAATAATAATTAATTAATATTAAATTAAACAAAGAGTAATTTGGATACCAAATTTCCTCATCGAACATCGAAAGAAAAAAAAAAATTATTTCATTGGGTATTTCATCCTTTATATATATATATATTTTTTTTTCTCTTCTAAAATATGTATTTACCTTTTTTAGGTGATAAAGTTTCATAGAGAAATTAATCATTAAAAAATGTACATATGCTAGAAAAAAATACAAAAAGAATAAAATTTTTAAAAAGGGATAATAACGACGAGAACACCCACTGTTGACTGACCTAAAGTCGATTTCGAACCACCACAAACATTCATGGTAACGCCGAGATTCGAACCTGGTCCCTGGAAACTGAGGCCAGGACGCTAAGCATTTCACCGCCAGATGGGTTGTTTGGAGAACGACTACAAGAGTGATTAATCTTAAATAATTCAGTAACTTCATGTGCACCATCAACCAAACAACAGATACATGTCGTAACACGTATTTTGCTTCTGGCACATTATGCAAGACAATTAAACTATAACTTTATGGCAAAACAAATATATAAGCACAAGATACAAAGATTCTGAAAAACTATTGCAAAAATAATACCGCTTTTCAATGACTATAACGACAGAAAATTTATATCCTTACAGAATTCCATTACTTCCCAGAAGAAAAGCGCAAAAGGATGCGAGAGAAAAAAAAAAGAAATGAGGGAACTTTTATACAATAAAAATGATGTCTTAAGAAATAGAACATTACCCTCAAGCAATATATAGATAATGAAGTTTTACTAAATAAAAGAAAATGAAAGAGAAAAAAAAAATCTTTTTAATGATGACAAAAGCCATCTCAAAAATATTTTGGTTGAAATTGAAGAAAGAAAAAAAAAAAAAAAAAGAAAAGAAAGAAATTTCCGATTTGTGCAATTAATGGTGCAGTTTCTCACATTAAATGAATAGAAGAAATTTAATCTTATTTCTAAATAGTAAAAAAAAAAAAAAAAAAATCTTACGCTGATAAAATTACTATGTAATGTGCAAACTGCAGAAGATTTAATAAATATATATTTTTTTTCTTTTTTCCCCCAGTTGTTATAATATATATCAAAGGAGACTCCAAGAATGGCTGGAGGTTTTACAGAATAAAATTAATATACAAGTTTATAAATTATAAGAAAATAATAAATATTTCATCAACATTTCTACAACTTTCAAAATAAATAAATAAATAAATAATATATATATATATTAAATATGCATTAAATAAAGAAATCTCAAAGAAACAAAAATAATAATAATAATCCTTTGTATTATACCACCCTTTTTATTGCCACTCAGCATAGTGATGCATTTCAAAGATTTCAACACACACTTGTGTATAGGTTAATTGTTTTTATCCCTGTAAGGCAAAAGCAGCATCCCAATGAAAAACTTGAAGTAAAGGAAATAGGCGAAAATATTTCCCATTGCAACTTTATGATATTAAACGATAATCGTTATCTTAAGAACTATTAGCAATTTCACAAAAAACATTCAAAAACTGATAAACAAGAGATCTAAGAGACCGTTTAATCTTAGAAATCATAAATATTATCAATGAAATCCATTATAATTCGTCGCAAATATATCTAATTCTTCTAAGTAAATTAAGGGGATTAGGCGCCTTTAACGACACGACTGAAGTCTGTTTAATATAAAAGTTTATATTATTTCCATTTAATGGAAATATAAGTTTTCATATGTAACCTACTTCAGTCGTCCCGTCAAAGATGCCAAGACTATATACAATAACTCCGATGAAAAAAGTGGAGGAAAAATCAAAACGTAAACGATTACTTACCCAACTTTATGATTTTAAACCTTTATATCCAAAATTACCTTATTTTTGGAAAAATAGTTTGAAACTTTTGCATTATATTTTTTTTGCTGCATGAGAAACATCTCATATTAAATTTAGCTTAAACTATAGCTTAACTATAGTGAAAGTTTAAACTGTAGGAACCTTGAAGTTCCAATGAAATCCTGTAGTAAATTTAGGCTCTATTGAAGAGTTTTTTTTTTTTTTATGGGACTTTAAAGTCCCGGTGGGATACAAAGAGTTAAACAATAATCATTATAAGAACGATTAAGATACTGTAAAGTACAGCAAGAGCTGTACTTTACACCCCTCGATTAAATGCCTCCCACATGGAATTTCGCTTTTTATTTGAAAATACTTAAGACAGTGCTCCTTACGCTCAGCGGTACACTTTATCCGAACAGGAAGTTTTACGTTATTTATTTATTATTATTATTATTTTAAGTATAAGATTCACCTTCATAAATATGAACATTCACTTGTTTTATAATAAATCGAACACTGTGATTATTTAAATATGGAAAACATATGCTTCTTAAAACAGCGGCAAGTCTTTCAAAACAATTTATTGGAAGTGTGGGAAAAAATTTCTTCGAATTTTTTCGGTTAATTGAATGTCGGTTAACTAATTTTATTTATCATTACAATTTAAAATAGACAATTTGTTTAATTTTAGTAGGAAAATACACGTCAATTTCTATATTTTTGCCAATTTTTACCGTTTATCCGCCTCCTCTCCAAATATTTCCTTATTTTCCTTGAAGATTGACAGGTATTTTACGGTTATTTTTGCGCGATAACATTTTTTTAATGGTGAATACAGGCTACAATTTACTACATAAGATACAGCCATCAATATTATCAATAAAATTTACCTTCATTATATTAAAATTTAATTATATGCATGAATGTATGTTCTCACAAACTGCTAAAAACAGAAAGACGCGGAGGGAACGAAAAGATGCGAAATATCTCAAGGATTTCGAGTTGACCATTTAAATTTAAATTTAAATGTATTTCAATTGATGAAATCAAATTTATATCAATTAAAAATATGAACTTTAAACCCAAATGAAGAACAAGATAAACAGTACAACGTACTTTTAAAAATGTTAGCGTATAGCAACGTCAACTGTCTGAAGCGCTTGGGCGGCAAAATATAGCCAGCAGCAACGGAATTGGTTACAGAAACTTATAATTCATAATTATATGTAATCGCCCGAAACGATGTTTTTACAGTGATTTCAATGGAATTTATTTTTTATTTATAAAATCATGTAAAAAATAGTAATTATTATTATTATTATTATTAATTCATTTAAATATAGTGCCCAGCAAAGCCTGTTAAATAAATATATTTAAATTTTGTAAATGAATTAATACGCATTGTACACAGTAAATAATCAAATTAAAAAAGTGGGGAAAAGTAAATACGTGAAACATTTTCCATTCCAGCTTTATGATATCAAACGATGATGATCGTTATAAGAATGATTAACACTTTTACAAACACATTCTAAAATTGATGAATATACGCTACACTTCTCTGTAGCAAATACAAATATTATTAATGCAGTTTATTATAATTCGTCGTAAACAGCAATCAATATATATTGTACACAATAAAACAATCCAATTGGGAAAGAAAAAAAAAAAAAAGGCAAAATAAATACGTGAAATATTTCTCATTCTAGCTTTATGATATTGAACCATACACTGACAAGAAGTTTGTTGCAGCAAGAAGCATAAAGGAAACGAACATATTTTGGGGAAATTTTTATTTTCTGCTTTAGCTTTTCTCAACTTAAATTTCCAAAGACTTCCAGTCTGAGAAAATAACTGAAGGTGTAACGCCTTTATGACAGGCATCTGAAGATCGATATTTCTTTTTTGTCGAGAGACGACAGGTAAGAATTTTTCGGTTGTTGTTGTAAGTACTTTTCTCATTCTTTCATCTCGGAATAAATATAATAATAACACAGCTACTGAAATATAAAAGCTCATTTTTTTTTTTTTTTTGTACAGTGAAAAAACGAAGAAATATAAAGTGGCTTAATTAATGCTTTTTTATTTAATTACTTTTTAATGGACCATATTCCTCCTTTGGGTTCGAGACTATAAAAAAACAGCTGTTTTTGGCAAACAATTCTCAACTCTACCATAGCAAAGCATTGTGGCTTGCAAATTTTTATCTTGCAATATTATTTCTAAGAGTTACAGATTATATGAAATTGAAGTAAGAGTGATACAGTGATAACTTTGTTTTGTTTTTAATCCAGTTTTAGTAATATACTTTAATCTTAATCTACATATGTAATATTAAAAGATGTCATGTGAACTGTGGCGATGTTAACAAATTTAAATGAATGTTCCATCTAATAGATTCCTTTATTAAAATGATTGAAATTCTAATTATTTAAGCTTTGATGTCTATATATGTGTGTGTGTGTGTGTGTATAAAATGTTCTTATTAATCTTTTATTCATTATATATATGTATGTGTGTGTGTGTGTATACATAAAATGTTCTGCAATTTTACGATATGGAATAGTCTTAACTTTATCATTCGATTCAGTTGTTTACATTTCTCTTTTGTTCTTGTTTGAACATTATTATTAAGTTTCACTGCAGAAGTATTTACGAAAATGTTATGCGTAACAATAAAATAGCATCTTGAATCTAGTTTGTTTACAAAATATCGGCCACGTGTTCGGCGATTTTACCTACTGTGACGTCACAGGAATATTGTCCATCCATACGTAATATTTCCATAAAGTGCCAATATATAGCGGAAAAAAACTGATAATCAAATAAAAATATAATATTTTCTTTATAATCCCAGAATAGTACAAGCATTAAAAGAACTACAAATCATTAAAAATGTTTTAGAAAGATAAATCCATGCAATCAATTAAGATAGCGAAATGGATAGAATTGATTGATCGACATTGAATCTTTTCAAAAGTTTGATAGCCCATAGAAATGAGAGTAAAAAGTTTTTGACAATTTAAAACAAATTAGTAGTGTAAACGAAATATCTGCTAAATTCAACTTCCTTCAAAGTCTCTGCTTCTCAAAACAAATTTATACGTACTTGCCCATCATTTTACAGCTCCAAGATTTAATTCAAGTTTGTAAACAATTTTTTGAGGTAGATAATCGAATGCATCATTTTAAATTTTAAGCCATTTTATTTAGTACTAAATTCTTGCAGAAATTAAGAATTTATAATTGACAAGCTCAGTAATTTGATTTCAATTATGGGAGGGAATTTTTTTTTTGTCCTTTTGTATTGAATTCCTGATTTTGGAACAAGAAAAATAAAAAAGTAGCTCAAGATGCTACTTTTACTAATCATTTAAGCGTAATTAGAAACAAACAAACAAAAAAAAATCTAGTTGGCATAGATATAGGTGGATTCAACTCAGTTCCTTATCATACATTTGCTCTCATAAATTTCTACTATAGGCCATACTACATTCAAGATTGATCTAGCCTGATCGAAAGGCTAAAAATTGTTTTTCAATTGTGTATGACGATTGATTTTTTGTTCTTTTTGGTTTGCTATTTGTTAAAATTTCTGAGAAGTAGATCTAAAATAGGCTTACACAGAGTCTAATTTTAATATGTAAGACATTTTTGGTTAATTCCAATAATCTGATAAATTTCAATTTTGTACAAAAACGTTCCAAGAAAAATTGGGGTGAAAGTACAATCATTTTATTGATTACAAGAATCCATCTATTATGTGTGTCTCATACAGACTTAGTTCTTTTTACTCGTCTCTTACAACCCCTTGTTCGATTGTCAAATTTAGATATCACATGCCATTGCTTTTCTTTTTTTTTTCACCCTTTCTCAATTGCTAAATTAAAACAAATTGTTTAAAATAATACAGAGACACTAAGTTCTAATTTTTTAAATCCTTTTACAAATGTTATGAACAGATTTAAAATAAACTTTTTAAAAACTAACGTTTCATGAGCCGTTCCTTTATCATATTAAATTCATTATCTTTCATGCCAGCCACTGTTGTTATTCATCACTGGCATGCCACAAACTTTTCTTTTTGATGGCTATTGTCTACTTGTTTCAACCGCAGAACATTATCGCCACGATGAATTAAATACAGAGGCACGTTCAGCTGTAACTTTTTGTGCATAAAATTTTCAAGTCTCTTTATTCTTGTCATGGTAACTTTTTTTTTTTGTGAAATTTTTAATTCTTACTTACTCGAATGTACATAATAAAAATCACAAAAATGTTGCATGCTTTTTATTGCAAATTATTGCAATAAACTGAAAAAAAAAAAAAAATGTAATATGCGTTATTGACTTTCTTCTATACTATTTTAAATAAATTCACGCAGTACAAATTATTCATTAAAATTATCATTTCTTAAAGATATTTTTCATGTTGAATGCAGACGATTTTCATCTCAGACGAATATAAGACTAAATATCCAAAAAGTCTTTTTTTTTTTTTTTTTTTTTTTTTTTGGCTAAAAAAAATAAATAATCGATAACTTTTTAAAAATTATCACAGGTCATGTGGTTCAACCATTCATTTTACCAGTACCAACGAGATTTTTTTTTTTTTTTTTTTTTTTTTTTTTTTTTGAAAGATACCCATATTGAAAATTTACACTGCAGGTAGAGAGGGAGGGAATACACACCCATGGCTCTATTTATACAAGGGGGAGGGAGAATTCCTGGTAGACTATCATCATCATCATCATTTGTTTTGTTTTTTTAGTTTTTTGTTTTTGTTTCACACTAACAAGTTAAAAATAATTCTCATTATGTATATTTATACGAATTTTGTCATACTGTCACATTAAAAACTGAAAAAAAAAATAAAAAAAATGATAAAGCACCATCTGTTGAGCGATTGATCATCAAATGAAGAGCTTGTTTCCAAAAGGCGTTAAGTCAAAAATTTCAAAAATTGACTTTTCGACGAAAAAGGTCGCAGCACACGTCTAAGAATATATTTTCAATAAGTAGAAGTTCCGAACGAAGTTTAGTCATAATAAAAACAGATAGTGAAATCCTTGTTTTTTTCCAAAAAGAATTAAGTCACAAGTAAGTTTTGTGCCAAAAAGTTTAACCAATTGTAGCGTGCCTTGAGATCACGTGGTTTGTCTGAATTTGGGCGAAAAGTCAAAAGTAAGGAAAAAAATGTTGTTGTAGATTGTCACATTGAGAAAGGTTTTTTTTTTTTTTTTTTTTTTTTTCCCGTAGAAAAATATAAAGATGAATGCATTTATAATCTTTATTATAATGTGTTTGTAAATATTTTAATCTTGGTTTTGGAATCCCGAAAAAAGACATCTGTTCCTTCTGTATTAGGAAAAAAACATAAATGAATTCAGAAAAATGTACAGAAAAAGGAAAAGACCCTGTTAACCGAACTTTTGATTCATAAGCATCGGAGCAAAAAAAATTAATCACTTTTAGGGGAAAAGCTTACAGGAGAAGATGAAATTACAATATGTTTTGACCTGATGCAGAATCAGGAATTACCACACAAATAAAAATTATACCATGTTAGGAATGTTTTAGCAGTGGCTGCTCAAAAGGACCTCGCCTTCACATACTATTTACCAGTGCGTGGTCACTCTTACTTACCAGCAGATAGAAGATTCGGACGAGTGGAGACTAGTTTAAAGAAAGTGGATACAATGTTACTTTCTAATAAATATTTTGAACATTTCTCTAAGGTTGGAAATCTTTTCGAGTATAAGAAGCACTGGAATATTTTAGACTGGAAAAATTTTGCACATACTTGTCTGAAAAGCAAACAAGGTTTCTTGATTTCAGAGGCAAAAGTACTGGAAATTAAGAAGCGAGATGTGGGAATCAAGACAACGTACTGTGGTTCGTTTTGCCGCCAAAACATCCTGAAACGAGGGACAAAAAGTCTCCCGTGCGCCCCTTATGAAATAAAAACAAAAAACCATATGAAACAAGCAAAGAAAAACAGATGCTTTTAAATTACTTAACGCTTTTGGAATTGCACGAATGTTTTTATTTTTATGAATAATCTCTCAATGATACTGCTAACGCTAACACAAGGGAAAATAATGATAAAGATGGTGAAATAGAATTTATAAATGAAGATTTGTAGCAACTAACTATCTTCAAAAATTGTATAGCTAAAATGTATGCTGTATTTACATGAAAAAAAATACTTGGATTACTTTCAAATGGAAGTAAGTCATTTCATTTCGTTATTTGTTTGTGCCAAAAGGGCGTAAGTCATAGTTTTGTTCCAAAAGGAGTTAAGTCATTTCTTTCTTTTTTTATTTCTAAATAACTATACTGTCAGGATTTTTTTAAACATGCAATTTAGTGTTAATATCATCCATAGATTACTGAGAAAAATTATCTTTTCCTTAAATTCAATAATAAATCCTACATAACAAAACCGCGTTTTCTCAAGAACTGAAAAAAATGACTTAACGCCATTTGGAAACAAGCTCTTCAAATGTAATCAGCACTAGTTAAAGTCTAAATCCAATTAAATAAGTTTGGTAAAACTTCGTTCATTGATTCGTAAGTTACGGCGTCCACAAAATTAGTGATACACAAAAACAGATATATTTTTTAAATAACCAAATAGTGTTCAGGACATCTCAAAACAGGGTCATTCCGTGTCAAATCAACACAGTTCACAACCGGACCCTCTCGGATTTTCACGAAACTGGGCTCATTTATTTGTTTTATAAAGAAATGAATATTTATCAATTATTAAGTTTCTACCTCTTTTAGTTCTTGATACACAGGGCTACGAAAATGGGTAAAAAGTGCAAATTTTCAAAATTCTTGTTTTACAAGTTTGCCCATATCTTGTTCCCTAATTATTGTAGAGGTATAAGTTTAGTATCATTGGAAAGCATTTAATACAGGCTTTCAAGTGATATATCACATGCACATATTTTTTAAAAAAATTATTTCAAGGTCAAACATTGACCTTTGACCTTGAATATTCCAAAAAGTGGTATTTTATTTTTCTTTAAAGAATTATGTGTTGTTCTTATATTGTCTATAATTACTGTGAGTTTCAACTTGGGACTGCCATGGGATGCTGAGTTATAAATTAAAATGCAACCCCGTATCAGCATTTTCATATCAAAATTGCAGAACATTTTTGAATTTCATTTGGGTGTGCCAGATTAGCATGTATAAAAATTTTTGAAAAGGAAAATGGTTAATTACAATGCTTTTGTATTAATAATTATAAGATATTAAAAAAAAAAAAAAAAAAAAAAAAGAATGACAAAAGTTGCAATTTTATTTTGGAATGTTAATCTATTAATTGAGCATTCCTTGGATATGTGCAAAATGCAATAACTGAAAGCTTAAACAACATAAATCAGTTAGTATTAACAAAATAAATAACGTCTAATTTTATTCAAATCTGAATTTTAAATGGTTAAAAATGACAATAAAAAATTATCCTTTTTTTTATTTTGTTTACTTTGGCAGTGTATTTTCATATCAAAATACAAAAGACATATATTAATAAAACATTTTTAACTTTGTCAGTATTATTTTCTGATTGCAAAGGTACATTTTAAAGATTTATATATAATAATAAAAAAAAAATCTCCTGTGCAAATATATTTACAAATATTTGTGAGCATTTTGTAATGGCCTAGTCACAAGCAATCCTTAAAGTTAATTTAAAAGATGCATGGGACATTTCTTCGGGGGGTAGTGTATAAGTTTGCCCAGTGGCAGTTCTTAAATAACTTTAGTTAATACAAAAGCTAAGAGTATTTGCAGTATATCTGGATTTTCAGGATAGCTAAACGAAGTAGAGGCACCACGAGGATGCAGGAAGAACCTTTATTTTTCCTGTGTCATAATCAACATTCAGAAAACATCCTATCCACCTGAGAGCTTCATAAATGCTAGTTACAAAACTATGTATTTCTTCTAGCTTTAGTTCTCCTTCTTTTGTTACTTTTACTTCCTTGCTTAATGTGGAACACGAATAGACTTTACAAAGAAGTTTACAACTTGCATTGGGTATAAAGGCATGTAATTTCTGGGTACCAGGAACAACACGAGAAGACAAAAATCTCTTCGGTAATATGCTTTCTTCTTCGTACTGAAGGGAAGAAATATAAGTAAAATGTATCCCCAAATCATTAGCAATTGCCCATTCAAACAAAAGGCAGGGAGACATTATTTGGTCTGTATAAGGGCGTTGCAGACTGGCTCGAGCTGCTAATTTCTTCACAGTTCCACCAATGCCTTGTGATACCCTTTTTCCGTGTGCTGTCACAAAAAAATGCCATTCAGCTTTTATTCCAAAGTCTTTTTCATGAAAACATAGATTAAAAAAAATTTTGCGATTTTTATAATGAGCAGCTGCACCATCAGAAAAATATATTTTTTGTGGGATTGTACTGAATTTATTCTTTAGAAACTTAATCAACTCTTTCTGAAATAAATGTATTGCTGTCGTATCATGATAAAGGCAAATTGTAATCTAGGCTCACTTGCATTGTGTATTTCCTCACATTCTGTAAAATTCTTTAGCTAAACCCTAAACCTCATGTCATGTTCGTATAAAAACACTGTTATGGGGTTGCATTTTAATTTATAACTCAACATCCCATGACGGTCCCAAGTTGAAACTCACAGTAATTATAGACAATAAATGCAGGAACAACATATAATTTTTTTAAGAAAAATAAAATACCACTTTTTGAGATATTCAAGGTCAAAGGTCAAACTGTTTGACCCTGAAATGATTATATATATATGTGTGTGTGTGTGTGTGTGTGTGTGTGTGTGTGTGTGTGTGTGTGTGTGTGTGTGTGTGTGTGTGTGTGTGTGTGTGTGTGTGCATGCATGTGAATATATCATTTGAAAGCCTGTATTGAATGTTTTCCAATGATACCAAACTTATGCCTCTACAACAATTATAGAACAAGATATTGGCAAATTGTAAAACAAGAATTTTGAAAATTTACACTTTTTACCCATTTTTACAGCCCTGTATATTAAAAACTAAAAGAGATAGAGACTTAATAATTGATAAATATTCATTTATTTCTCTATAAAATAAATAAATGAGCTTAGTTTCATAAAAATCTAAGGGGGTCAGGTTGAAAATGACCCTTTTCTGTGTTGATTTAACACGGAATGATCCAACATGTAAATTCATCGAAAACAGGAGGTCAAAATATTTCACGAATCCAATAATTTTTTCTTATATATATATATATATATATATATATATATATATATAACCTTTTACATAATTTCACAGGAAGAAAAATGACATCACATGAAGAAATGGAAGATTTAGTTTAAAAAGTTTAATAAAATCCAAGAATGAAAGCATACAAAAAAGGGGGACTAAAAATAGTAAAAAGAAAAGAAATAATTAAATTAGTTTTTAAAAAAGTATTACTATACAGCTTGCAAAAGAATAATGTTCACCTAAATGTTTCTTACATTATGCTACATATGTGTGAAGAAGTAGTTAATACCTCACACTTTACACATAGATGACCACTAACCAATAGACCACAAGATGTGACCATTGGCCAAAAAGTATTTTCCTTTTGAATTTTAACATTTGGAAATTAATGAAGGAATAAGCTACTTTTATGATCTTTAAAATGTGTAAAAATCCAGGCTTTAAATGTTTTAGCTACAAAGCTAAAACACCTCAAATTATTCTATACTTCCTAAGAAAGTCAGTTAAATTCATTTAGAAAATGTAGTGTACAGAAAAATAGCATTCAGAAGAATTGAATAAAAATCGAGTACGATGAAAGGGGGGAGAAAAAAGAATAAGAAAAAAAAGAATAAGGAGAGATGGAAAGTCTTTAAGTTGGTTCTGTACTTTTAAAAATAAATAAACTTATATAAAGTAAATAAATTGTGAAATCTTACATTTAATCAATGTAGACAGATAAAACATCGAACAAATCATACCAAAAAAAAAAAAAAAAGCTAGAAGAGCAGAATTTATGACAAAGGTTACATCCAATAAAAGTGTGTCTAACAGGATAGAAGAGAAAACGGGTTTTGAAGTGCATCGAAGTTCTTTAAATGGTGAAAAATAATAGAATTATCAATACTTAGTCTCTTACATACTAATTAATCTTTTCAGTGGTAAGCTACGGAGTACCCAACATAATGCTGAGTCTGCCTCTAAATATTATGTTGCGTCTTGCGTGAAATATTACTTTCGCTACAGAAACGGAAAGTACAACAATATTTATGTGCATAATGTGGAGTGAGTTTCATATGTTTTATATACTTTTTATGATGCAAGTTTCTGTTTTCATTCGTAATTTATCAAAAAAAAAAAAAAAAATGGATAAGGGCCAAAGTTACTAACCTATAGGGACTTTGTTATTTCATAAATTTATTATTATAGATTACCCTAATTTTGAAGAATGGAGTTTCACATTTATGACAGTTAAATATACAAACATAAGAAATATAATAGAAAACATAATTTAGCACATCAGCTATGTATTAACAATAAAATTTAATTAAATGAACTAATGAATATTTTAAAAAGAATAATACTATTAGATAAATATTATCGATCTTAGTTTATCCATATAATTTATCTGGTATCGAGTGTACAATAAATACACAAGTAAGGCGTTAGTAAACAAAAATTCTATTCCATTAATCTGTTTAATAGGAAAAAATGTGTAAAGCAACTATCAAATAATCTATATATATATAAAAGAGTAAACTGACTGATTCACTGACTGATTCACTGATTCACTGACTCAACACGGTTGTGGCGATCCTATGAGAGATAGAGTCACAATTTTTGGTGAGCAGGTTGATTTTAGGACCCTGACGCTCACTAAGACGGGATTTTGCGAAATACCCCCCCCCGTTCCCCCCCGGGGGGGCAGAATGCAAAAACCACCTTTATAAGCATAACTCGGCTCCAAATTGCTTCACGGTGAAGAAATTGCAGATGGGGAGACTAGACTTGAATACAAAAAAATCATTTTCTGCGATTTCGGAATTTTGGATTTTTAAGGGGGTAAAAATGAGATTTTTGGGGGCGTATAAGGCAAAATCACATTTATAAATATAACTCGGCACCAAATTACTTCACAATGAAGAAATTGCAGATGGGGAGACTAGAATTGAATACAAAAAAATCACTTTCTGCGATTTTGGAATTTTTGATTTTTAAGGGGGGAAGGGGGTAAAAATGATTTTCGGAGGTGCAGAAGGCAAAAACAACTTTATAAGCATAACTCGGCTCCAAACTGCTTCACGAGGAAGAAATTGCAGATGGAGAGACTAGACTTGAATACAAAAAAAACATTTTCTGAGATTTTGGAATTTTGGATTTTTAAGGGGGAAAAGGGGTGAAAATGATTTTCGGAGGCGCAGGAGGCAAAAACAACTTTATAAGCACAACTCGGCTCCAAACTGCTTCACGGTGAAGAAATTGCAGAGGGAGAGACTAGACTTGAAAACAAAAAAATCATTTTCTGCGATTTTGGAATTTTGTATTTTTAAGGGGGGAAGGGGGTATAAATGATTTTCGGAGGCGCATAAGGCAAAAACATATTTATAAGTATAACTCGGCTCCAAATAACTTCACAGTGAAGAAATTGCAGATGGGGAGACTAGACTTGAATACGAAAAAATCAATTCCTGCGATTTTGAAATTTTGGATTTTTAACGGGAGAAGGGGGTATAAAAATGATTTAGAAAAATACGGATTTTCGAGTAAAAGTAATAGCTCAAAGATGTTAAAAAAAAAAAAAAAAAAAAAAATCCGCCAAGCGTCTTCTTGAAAGTATTTCCAAAAACTTATTTTTTGATTTTTTTCCGATTTTTTTTTTTTTTTTTTTTTTTTTTTTTTTGGGGGGGGGGGGGGGGCAAAAAAATAAAAATAGTGTCAGATCGTTCAAAATTGGTACATAGAGGTTTTCGATACTTACAAATCGATTGCGGATATTTTCGAATTTGTAAAATTATTAGAAGGGGGGGAAGGGGGGCAGTATGGGGGGGGGGGCTATGGGCAAAAACAAATAGAAATACAGTTAGGCCGTTCAAAATTGGTACAGATAGGTTTTAAAGGCCTGCAAGTCGAATGGGGATATTTTCGAAAGTGTATAGTTATTAGGAGGGCCGGGAAGGGGGGGCGGAGGGGCAAAAAAATAGAATAGAGTTAGAGCATTCAAAATTGGTATATAGAGGTTTTCGATACCTACAAATCGATTGCGGATATTTTCGAATTTTTAAAATTATTAGGATAGACGGGAGGGGGGTGAAGGGGGAAAATAATAGAAATAAGAGTTAGAGCATTTTGGGAATTTTTTCCGAAGGCAGTGAGAACCCGGTGCGACATTTTTTCCTAATAAGATTTTTTTTTCTGTTTTTTTTCACGTGATAAAAATTAATGCAATTTTGAGAATTCAGTAATTATAGCTATTCATTTAAAAATAGGGACCAGCGAAGCGGGCGTTGCCTGCTAGTAATAAATAAAAATACAAAGAGCTGTCGCAAAAATAAAACAAAAGAGAACAGAACTTCCAACAAACTGGTAACAAATCAGATATAATGCATGATGCAGTAAAAAGCACCGATATACTACTTTTGAAATACTGGTGAATAAAAACTTTGTAGCCCCCCCCCCCCCAAAAAAAAAAAAAAAAAATGTTAAACTTGGCTCACCTTCATGTTTCTTGAAAATTTTAAATTTCTTTTTCTAATTTTAAGATATTGTACTTTTAAAAATTTTAAACAAATGTTTTGTATATTTTCTGTTTGATAATATTTGCACAGTATAACATCTAGGTGTTTAATTTGTTAACGCAAATCAAATTTAAAACGGACAAAGTTATTACGATAATAATAGGCACAAAGAAAGGGAAAAAATAAAAGAGAAAAGGGAAAAGCGAAGAGGGCGCATAAATTTTGAGTCAACCCCAAAAAAAATACAAGGGAAAAACACAAAAATAACAAACGCATATGCGTACGGAAATATATATATATTCCCCTTTAATGGGAGGATTTTCGAACTATTTGCGATACTTAAAGGCCTCTTTAGTTACCTTTTACAATTTCTCCATCTCCAGTAGCCCTATTTCAACGTTTTCCTAAGGGGAGATTTGTTAAAATAATTACTCATTATCTAATATTTGTATATTTTTTTAATTCGATTTTCACTTTCAAAAAACTCACCTGAAATTATGAATTTTTGGTAAGCACGAATAAAGTGGTGATTGGTGAGTTTTTTCAAAGTAAAAGAGGAATCTAAAAATATACATCAGATAATGAGTAATTCTGTTGACAAATTTCCCTAAAGGATAATATGGGTTGTGACTAAGGGTCCTTTTAATTATAAAGAGAGAATTAACTATTTACTCAAACAAAATCAGATCTTCAAGTAAAAGCACAAACGTTTTTTCATTTCTTACTTTCTTCTATATTCATAAAAAGAAAGTATTGGATTCGCAAAAATTTTCAACTTCCGGTTTTCGATGGATTTACATTTTTTAAGAAATCCATAAACACGATTTGTTTCTTTTTGTTATTAGTAAATATTTTCTATTTTTGTGAGCATTGTTAACCTAGTTCGATTTCTCTTATAATATTCTAAATATATATGATTAATTACTACTAAGGAATCGAAATAAATCTTCTCGAACATCAAATATGATTAAAACTTTTAATATTTAATTCCCAAACATCATTTTCAAGATAATTTTCCATTCTCGCTTTCATCGACGCACATATTTTATTCGCATACAACAAGGTAAATTAATAAAATAAAAGTGTTAAAAGTACGGGAATTAAATATACGTTCCTTATAAAAAATAAATTAATTTTGTGAATTTTTGTTTATGAATTTTTATGAAACTTTGTGTCATAAAAATTCAGTCGTTAGTTGATTGATTGTTGTTTAATGGCGCAAGGTCCGCAATGGGACATACTGCGCCAAACAAAATGATAAAAAATAAGGACGCTTCTGGATGGGTTTTACCCATCCAGATGGTCAGTAAAAAACACATTGAAAATTAAAACAATAGGTAAAATAATAAAATAACAAGACAAATATAGAAAAAATAGAAAGCAGAGTAAAAAGTGTATAAAATAAAATGATGTAAAAAGTTATGAACAGTGTATATATAAAAACCGAAGTAAAAGGAGATGAACAGTGTATATAATAAAAAGATGAACAGTGTAAAATATAAAATCAAATGTCATGATAAAAACCAGCTTCTTTTAAAAAATTGGTCATGCGATGATGAGGGTTCACACCTAAAAGGTTCGTCAGATTGGGTGAAGATGAATTAAAATGTTGTCGATACAGATGACGAAGGCAAGGGCAGTCGGTGAGAATATGGCGAATGGTTAGTGCAATATAATGACATTTCGGACAAACAGGTTGTTGTTCTCCAAGCAATAAGTATTTATGTGTGAGTCTTGAATGCCCGATTCTTAGTCTAGTTATAATGACATCATATTTTCTAGGGGTGAGTGTTGGCCAGATTGAAATTTGAGGTTTTATTTCTTGCAATTTGTTATTGTTTTGGTTATTCCACTCCCTTTGCCATATACTTTTAAAATAGCTTTTAAGTGTGTGCTTTATGTCATCATATGGTACTGGACAGTTTAAAAGTACGGAAGCTTGCCTTGCGGCGTTGTCTGTTGCTTCATTTCCTTTAATGCCAACATGGCCAGGAACCCAGCAAAACAAAATGTCGAATCCCTTTTTCAAAAGGTCGTTGTAAGTATTTAAAATTGAGATGAAAGAGAGGTTACAAGAATTAGAAGAGAGAGAATCAAGAACACTCTTCGAGTCTGTATAGATTATGAATTTTCTACTCCGATGAGATGAAATAATGTTAAGAGCAACCTCAACCGCAAAAAACTCTGCAGAGAAAATGGAAAATGAATTAGGGAGTTGATAGCTAAAAGCTGTATTACCAATGATAATACCACAACCGACTTTATTAGTTGTTTTGGACCCATCAGTAAAAATCTCAACATAGTCTTTGTAGGCAGAGCGATGAGATGAGAAAAGTGTTTGAAAAATGGAAGCATTTGTGTTAGATTTGTCAAATCCCTTAAACGGATGAAGACAAGAAATAACTTGGAAATTCCAAGGCGTCATGATTAAAAAAGACCGGGGACGAACTTTGGTATGAATATGAGAAGTGCCCGCAAGAAAGTTCTTAATCCTAAGAGCAAAATGAGGGACGCAAGATGGCCGATTCACATAAAGATTATGATCGTTGTTATTTAAATGTGAGTGAAGTGGATGATTAGGATGTGAAAGGATGCGATAGTACAATTCAAGTGAAAGTCTTTGTCTTATATCAGTGAGAGAAGGCTCCACACAGTCAGCATATAAACTAAAAACAGGACTAGTCCGGAATGCTCCTGAGCAAATTCTAAGTGCACTGTGGTGTGTTGTGTCTAGTTTTTTAAGGTAAGAATGAGATGCTGATCCATAAACCTGGCAAGCATAATCTAGTTTGGAGCGAATAGTAGCCCGATATATTTTGAGTAGCGATGGACGGTCTGCTCCCCAAGAAGTATTAGAAAGGACTTTTAAAATATTTAGTGCTTTATCACATTTAGTTCTTAAATATGAAATATGTGGAATGAAAGTCAATTTTCTGTCAAACATAACACCCAGAAATCGAGCAGTGTCAACAACAGAAATTGGCCTGTTATTCATCAAAATCTGAGGATCTGGATGAAGACCCCGTTTACGACAAAAATGCACACATTGTGTTTTGTCAGTTGAGAATTTAAAACCATTTTTATTTGTCCATTTAATGATATTGTTTATAGCAAGTTGTAATTGGCGTTCTATGAAGCGCATGTCATTTCCCTGGCAAGAAATTTGCAGGTCGTCAACATATAAGCTTCCATGTACACTTGGAGGCAACTGTTTTAAAATATCATTTATTTTTAAAGAAAAAAGTGTAACGCTCAAAACACTGCCTTGAGGCACACCTTTCTCCTGGAAATAATAATCTGAATAAACTGACCCAATGCGAATTTGAAAGCGTCTGAATCTTAGAAAGTTTTCTATACAAATAGGGAGATTTCCTTTAAGGTCCAAATTAAAAAGATCTCTTAAAATACCATAGCGCCAAGTCTTGTCATAAGCTTTCTCCATGTCGAAAAAAACTGACACCAAATGGTTACGTCTCACATTAGCTTTTCGAATATTAGTCTCCAGTAATAAGATATTGTCAACCGTTGAGCGGCCCCGTCGAAAACCACTTTGCCATGGAGAAATCAAGCTATTTTTTTCTAAAATGAAAACAAGCCTAGTATTTACCATCTTTTCTAGCAGCTAACATAGACAGCTTGTGAGGGCAATGGGTCTATAATTTTTTGGATCAGTAGCATCTTTACCTGGCTTAGGAAAAGGAATAACAATAGCATCGTGCCAAGCAACAGGGAAAATATTTTCAGTCCAGATCCTATTGTAAAGATGAAGGCGATTATTGAGAGACTGTTTTGATAAATGTTTAATTATCATGTAGGTAACACCATCGGGTCCGGGAGAGGAGTTATGGCAATATTTCAAACTATTTTTTAATTCATTTTCTGTAAAAGGTCTATTGTAGTCTGGTGAAGAGCGGGAGTGAAAACTGATTGATGATCGTTCAGAATTACGTTTATGAGACAAAAAAGGTTCGGAATATGAATTAGAACTGGAGATGTGAGATAAGGTTTTACCAATGGTGTCTGCAATATTTTTAGTAGAAGTTATAGTTTGGCCATTATCATTTAAAAACTAAATACTTTGATTAGAATATATTCCCATTGCTTTCTTGACACGACGCCAAAGCTGCTTACTGCTTACATTGGAGGTGATGCTAGACACATATTTAATCCAGGAATTTTTTTGGGCGTTTCTGCGGATTCTTCGTGCGGTTGCCCTTGCTTTTTTGAATGCGATATAATTAGCAGTAGTTGGGTACCTCCTAAAAATTCCCCAAGCTTTTTGTTGCTGTCTTTTTGCATTATTGCATTCATCATTCCACCATGGCTTTGAATGTTTACTGAGACGTCCAGAGGAGTTTGGAATAGCAATATCAGCTGCATTCATAATACAGTTTGTGACATCAGTGATTGCTCTGTTGATATCACCCTCGATCATTTCATATGTGATAGTTGCATTTATAGTGAAAGTAGCCCAGTTGGCCTTGTCATAAATATAATGTGGATTTATAGAATGATGATCATTAAAACTATAAAAAGATAAAAATAGAGGAAAATGGTCGCTATTATGAAGGTCGTTACTCACAAAGAAATTAAAATAAGGATACAAAGTTGGAGAGCAGATGGCCAAGTCTATAGCATGAAATGTTCTGGAAGGTTCATGAACATATGTATTGTCACCGTTATTTAAAATACATAAATTATTATCAGTGATTAGGTCTTCAATAATTTGTCCTCGAGGATTAATATCAGGACTACCCCAAAGTTGGTTGTGTCCATTAAAATCACCAAGAATTAAAAAAGGAGTCGGTAACTGCAAAATAAGCCTATTGAGGTCACATTGTCGAACAGTCATATATGGCGGTAAGTAAACAGTGCAGATGGTGATAAGTATGTGTATATGGATCTGAGCAGCAATAGCCTGGATGTCTGTATTTAAAATATTAGAATGTGGAACATTATGTGTAGCTCTGTCAGAATGTGTAAAATCTTTTCTGAAACACCGGTAGCCACGGATTTTAACATTGTCGTGTTGTCTTAAGTGTGTTTCTTGGAAGGCAAAGCAGATAGGTCGATGATCAGAGATAATATCTCTGATTTCATCTCGTTTATTAATAAAACCTCGGCAATTCCATGAAATGAAATTGGTCATACTTTTTTTTTTTTTTTTAGATTATAACATCCACGTCATTGTCCTCTGATGCAGTGGACATACCGTCCTCCCCATCAGAAGGATGGAGGCAGATCATATCATCTTGTTTTGGAAGATTTCCTTTATTATTTTTATCTGTAGTGGGAGTGGGCAATTTTGTTAGTTTCTTTTTCTTGATGATATTGAGACGAGAGGGTGAATTAGAATGCTTTAGAGAGGTAGAGTTAAGACTTTTTTCAGACAATAAGGTTTTAGCATTTTGTGGCGTTTTCTTTAAGTTTCTTGATTTGGATGAAGATAGCTGTGAAGAGTCCTGATTTCGATTGGATTGTAAGGTTGGGGAATTGTTTAATGCAGTTACAACTGGAGAGTTGGTATTGGGAACAGTGTCAGTTTGGATTGCTATAGACTGATACGTTTTTTTGGTAACTATGGCAGCAGCATATGATTTTCCAACAATGGGTGTTCTTGATTCCACAATTTTCCGTGCTTCGGGATATGATATGTTTTGTATTGTTTTAATAGTTTGAATCTCCTTCTCAGTTTTCCATTTTTCACATGATTTTGAGTAAGATGGGTGATCCTTTTTGCAATTAACACAACAGACAGGGGCTTCACAATTTTCACTGTCATGGCCAATTGCACTGCAACGGGTACATGTTAGCTTACCACGGCAAGAGGTCTTTGAGTGGCCAAAACGTTGGCAATTAAAACATCTTAGAGGGTTAGGGATGTATGGCCTTATAGGGCATTCAAGGTAACCAGCTTTTATTGATTGGGGCAGTTTAGGTGAGTCTATTGTCAAAATAATGTGTTTGGTGGGAACAGGCTTATTATCACGGAAGATTGAAATTCGTTTAACGGCAATAACTTTTTGGTCTTTCAAATTATCGAGTATTTCACTTTCTGGAATATATTGTAGATCTGGTTCAGAAATCACACCACGACAGACATTTAATGTTCTATGTATACTTACAGTGACTGGTATATTGGCAAAGTGGGTATATTTTTTTAAGTTATTAGCTTGCTTGTTATTTTCGACCTCAATCAGTAGTTCACCTGATCTAAGTTTTTTTAACAGACTTTGGATCACCCATTATCGATTGCAATGATTTCTGAATCAGAAATGGAGAGGTCTTAAAGAAATCTCTTTCATTTCTCTTTACCACAAAAAATCTTGCCTCGCAATTCAGGAACACATTATTTTCGTTAAGAGTGGAAGAAAACTCTTCCATTCTTTCCGCCCAAGATTTCTCATTTGAATTTTTGATAGCTTGTCCCGAGCCAGACGCATTATTCGTATTTCCTTTAGTTGTCGCCATATTGAGGTAAGAAAAAAGGGGTCGAGGGTTTCCTTAGTCCCACAAGTCAGCCCGTTCCTTGAACAGACGGAAAAGCAAAGGGTTTTCAGAATCGCTCCCTGGGACACCCATAACCACTCACCAGCTACCAGACCGTCGACCCAGATTGGGAATCACATGTGGTAGTCGTGTTAGTCCGGTGTTTCTCGTTCGAGTAGTCACCGTTGTCTCACCTTCACCAAGGGCACCAGTCTCCCAGTGTGATCCCAAGGCTAGACTACCGTGAGACCCTCACCAAATCGCCAACCCAATAACCAGCGCCACATCTACACCGGTCTCAGCTTGGTTAATGTTTTAGAAGTAAAGTATTTTTAGTATAACCAACAAGACCAAAAAATAAAGGTGAGTGAAAATAAACAAGGTAAGTAGAAACCAAAAAGGTGATTAAAACAAGGTAAGTAGTTTCATTTTTTCGTAAGTTTTTCAAATTTTTCAAATTTTTTTTTTCCAAATTTTTTCTTTTACAAGAACAATAAACAAGAACAAGTACCAAGAGCTTATTGGCAGTAAAAAATAAAAATACTAATAAGGACAAAAAAGCAAGAAAAAAGAAAAGAAAAAAAAAACAAAAAGTGAAAGAAATAATAGAGAGGAAGGTAAAATATACATATAAAAAAAGAAAAAAAAAAGAAAAAAAGATCACTCGGGCCCGGGGTGCGTGACTCCCCCTGAATACCTGAAGAAGGTACCCCCCTGGGAGATTCAGTCGTTAATAATGCAATGTTGTTACTATTAATTATTTTTATTTTCCTTTTATTTATTTATTATTTTATATTTCATATTTTGGGGGAGCAGAGAGTAAATATTTTTATTTTGTCAATTAATTATTTATCAGACGGTTATAATAAGTTATATTTTTGTGCGTAGGTTTGATTTTTCAGATGCCGGCCCTAAGTGATTTTTCTCTTTAGTCGAATCTTAAAATGACGTTCATAATGAGTATTATATATATACTTTGGGGTATCGGCATGTGGTCGCGGTTGATGTTTATCTCCAACGAAAGTAATAAAAAGCATAAAGATAAATTTTCGGGGGAAAAAAGAGAGAGGCTTAAGAAGACTAAAGTTAGTACTAACAATGGAAGTATGAATCAGTAAAATTCCCATTGAACCCAAACCATGTTTAAATTAAAGAGCATGGTCTAAAACATAGGTCAGCGTGCAAATTTGCTGCAACAACCCCCCCATGGAGCGAGAAAACGACCCTAAAAGTTTTAGCTGTTTCCATCAAAACCAACGAAAGAGAATCCATTAACAAGACGTCGTGGCGTAGTGGTCAGATCACTCAGCTTGAGTGACGAAGGTCCTGAGATCAAATTCCGGTGACTGCTCGCATTTATATATATATATATATATATATATATATATAAATTAACTACAATGTAAAAATATATGAATAATTTCAGGGGGAGGGGGGGGAGACTTGTAATAAATTCAATTAAAAAATTTTTGATATATTTTTGAATTAAAATATTTTATTTCAACTAATATATATTTTATAATTTAAAAATTGTCTTTATTATACATTTTTCTTTTTCCTTAAATTTACTTGACTTCAAACACCGACGAAATGCTATTTATTATTATTATTATTATTATTTTAATATTAATGAAAACAAAACATTAAAATAAATGAATAACTTTAGAGAAAATAATTATTAAACTTAATTAAGGATTCATAAATAAATAAATATACTCTATATAAAGATACTATTAAGAAATATATAGGATAAAATTACCTCTTTGTGAAGAAAAAAATCACATTGAAATTTACGAATTTATTTTCAAGTTAATAATGACTCTGACTGTGATTACAAGTAAGAAAATGATCAAATCATAAGCACTTTTCACGGTGAGAACAACATGTATAAGAAAATAAAATTTATGACGATTAATTGCATTACAATCTTGTTCAACGTTGAAGCGAACATTTTGGAAATTATTCGGTTTTCCTTCGAGTCCAGATAATCTGCTTTACAAAATGCATATATAACTGGGTCATTCTCTGAAAAGTGGGCATTTTTTTTTTTTTTTTTTTTTTTTTTTTTTTTTTTTAAAGTAAAAAAGATAAAACCTTAATCCAAATAAAATTGCTCCAAATTTTTTTTTTATTTTTGTACATGTACACATATGTTACAATTAATAAAAAAAATAATATAAACCAAACTGTATCTGATAATTTTTGATATAGCAATTACTTTTATTAATTAGAAAAATGAGGGGATGACTGTGAGGGAATGACAAATTTCTTCTAAAAACTACTTTATAAAAATATTATTAAGTTTAGTTATATTTTCAAACACTAAATATTTATTAAAACATATTTTTATTAATATAATATCATAAAAAAGCAAATTTGATTTATTTTAGTTAACTTTATAATGAGTGAGGGAATGACGTATAATAAAAATACTGTATTTCAATCTAACGTTTGAGAGCCTTATGCAACTCATTGTAAAAAGTATCGAACAGAACACAACATGGCTGCTATACAAATTAAGTTTGACTTATATAAAGCACGGGCTGCCATTAATGGAGTAAGTAGGGGTGTGATTATAGTTTGATGAGGGAATGATATCTAATACCAGGGACAACAATAAAGTGTCTTCTAATTTCTTTCATTGCATAATATATAAATGTAGTATAATGGATAAATATTTATTAAAGTATGTTTAATAAATTTTTAATTCAAATAATCCAAATATACATGTTTTAATACTATAGAAACCATTTTATTTACTTACATGTGGGAATGGGGACACAGTGAGGGAATGATATTTTGCATTTTAAAAATTATTTAAAAATTATATTTGAATTCCAATAACCAAAGAATAACAGTTTATATGTAAAACCAACTAATATTGATAGTTTAAACAGCGTTTTGTTTTTGTGCTTTTAAAAATATACCCTCAAGACTACTGGGACATGAAATGACCACTTTTCAGAGAATGACCCATCTAGATTTTTAAATTTTGGAAATGTATGTAAACCAAGCTGTGAACATATGCAAGGGCCAACAGAATAATAACAATAAGTAAAAGATCATTTTTTTTTTTTTTTACGTATGAATAATAGCGCAATTAAAAGCAGACGAAAAATATGCAATAATATTTTCCGTTGCACTATTCATTTGAAAAAAAAAATTTTCCACTTGAAATAAAATGTTTTATTAATTTAACAGAATATTTATTTTACGTATAAAAAATAACCAAATTAAAAGCAGACGATAAAAGCATTTCCTACTAGGTTTTTGTGTGAAATATTAATAATAATAATTAAAAAAAGTGCAATGAAGAAAAATATTTTTCCTTAAATTATTCATTAATTTAACTTATAAAATAATAATAATAATAATAATTAAAAATGTAGTTGAAATAAAATATTTTAATAATTAAAAATATATCATTGTACATTTTTTAATTGAATTTAATACATGTTTCCCTCCCTGAAATTATTCCTATATTTTTATATTGTGTTTGATTTATACTTATTTAAAAAAAAAAAAAAAAAAAAGAATGCGAGCAGTCAACGGGATTTGATCTCAGGACCTTCGTCACTCAAGCTGAGCATTCTGACTAGGGCCCCTCTATATAGAGTGGCCTTAATTTTGACCACTACGCCACGCCGTCTTGTTAACGGATTCTCTTTCGTTGGTTTTGATGAAAACAGCTAAAACTTTTAGGGTCGTTTTCTCGCTCCATGGGGGGTTGTTGCAGCAAATTTGCACGCTGCCCTATGTTTTAGACCATGCTCTTTAATTTAAGCTAGTTTTGGGTTCAATAGGAATTTTACTGATTCATACTTCCCTTGTAAGGCTCTTTAAAAGCTCTGCCAAATTAAAATTAAAAGAAAAAAGGAGAAAAAGAAGTTAAATTACTCTTTGAAAAATACTAAGTTCGATAGAATTCTCAATAAAACTGCGGATTTTATTATGTGTGCGAAATCTATTTACATGCAAAAACAATATGGTTACCTTTAGAGAGAAGAAACGATAATGGTGATTAATACGGTAGAATATACACATTTCTTTTACTATTCGGTTTGTTTGTTAGAAAAAAGATTTTTGGCTTCGTATAACAAGTATAATAAATAAAATAAATTTTGATAATAATTAAATTTCGATGAGTAAAATAAACAACATATAAAAAATATCAAGACTTCAAAAAAGAAGATTAATCTCCTATTATTTAAAAATAACACAATGACAACAGGAGAAAACAATACACGTGCTATCGGCAAAATGTCGGTCTCTAGAGCACTTGGTCACCATAACTCAGACTTCATGAAACAACAAATAATATTAAATCAAGTTTAAAACTTATAAAATATTTAATTTCCATCCATCACTTTTCAAGACTTAATTTACACTTCTTGCTTATTTATTTAGTCTAACGTTTTCATCAGCCCGCATATCCTATTCGGATACAACAAGGCAAATTTTAATTAAAATACAAGTGTTAAAAGTAGCGAGAGTTAAATATATACGTTCCTTATTAAGAATGAATTAATTTTGTGAATCTTCAAGCACGCGTAGTGAAGTTTTCAAGCAGATGGGAAAATTTCGTTGGCACGCAGCCAAATATTTAGTTTAATCGCTACTATGCATAAATGATTCAAAAATCTCCACTAACAAATTTTGACAAAATTTAATATCCTTTAAGACGAAAGGACGGATTGGAAACGTATTTTAAAAACGAAGAACGCTGGAAATAGAAATATATATATACTTCCAATTATGCACTGAAATGAAAAATATGCGGAATTTCAAGATACATCTGAGAAAAGCTGCCTGTCTGCTGATAGAAAACAACAAAGGGGCATTTTAAAGTAGCACGAGTTTCTCGAAATATGAGGCTTTGCTTAAATGCATATCAATTTATTTAATTAAATTCCCGTTTAGAAACACCTCTGAAACATTGAAACATTGTTTTAAAACCTAAAAATGTATATACACTGTTTATCCTTTCCAGAGGTGAAACTACTGAACATGTAAAAAAAAAAAAAAAAAAAAGAAAAGAAAATGCTATTTGCATGCAGAATGAGCTGCGAGAAAGATTTATTAATGATGTATCCTATGGCTGTTATTAAAAATATTAATTTATACTTATGAAAAGTGACATTTGGAGAGTTCTTAATACGTTATAAAGCAATTAAGCATTCAAAATGTGAAATTTATATAAAAGCAAAATATTTTAACATAAAATCCAGGGACAATAAAATTTTCAAAAAGCCTGAATTTAGGAATAGCCCCTGAAAATTTTCATCCATGTCTTTCATAATAGCACACCTGCATTTATAAATACTATTTATTTTGTCTTTCTCTTCTTTTTTTCTTCCTCTTCTTTTTTTATTTTTTAACACGTTGACTGCCGACTACGAGATAACTAGTAGCTTGTTTATGCTATACTTGTGTAGCTATGAAGTAACTCGTAGTATATCAGTATAAATACTATTTATATATGGCCTCAGAGAAACCAACAACAACAACAACAAAAAAAAAAAATCAAGCTTCTATTGACAGATTGGACAAAAAAAAAAAAAAAAAAGAACAAAAAATAGAGACTTTTTATTTTTATTTTTGGAACATACAAATGTAAGAAAAGTATTATAATTATGTCAAAAATATGAATTTGAGATTTTGGTGTTTCTACACGTTTTGAGGTGCCATCAGTTCGATTTTGCTATTTTTACGGTGATGTATGTGTGAGTGAACACGATAGTGTATAAACGCTTTGTTCGAATGAGCTGAAAGTTGGTACGTGTGTTATAGGTCACCGTAGCACGAACTCTATTGATTTTGGTGAATCTCGGATTTATATATATTTTTTTTTTCAGGGACACAAAGAAAGATTCTTTATCATCATGGCCTATGAGCTCAAATTCTTTAAATTGCGATAACGTCTAAACGCCTTATCTGATTCAACTAAAACGTTATATACACATTAAAGATCGTCGTCTCACGTACTGTATGACTTTTGGGAGAATCTAGCTCTTATAGTATTTTTACAGGGACAGAAAGAAAAATTCTTTATCAATGTGGCTTATGGGCTCAAATTATTTGAAGTGCGATAGCGTCTAAACGCCCTATCCGATTGAGCTGAAAATTTATATGCATGTTATAAGTTAACGTCGCACGAACTGTATAGAATTTGGTGAAACTAGCACTTACAGATTTTTACAGGGACAAAATGAAAGTTCATTTATTTATTATGATCTATGGGCTTAAATTTTTCGAATGGCAATACCATTAAATTAAACGACATACTATATAGAGAAAAATGCTCAAACACCTTATTATAAATTTCTCTTTTGTTTATTTAACGATTTCTCTCATTTTAATTTACTTATACAATCGTTAATTACTTAATGTTCGAAGTCGAGCGGAGTCACTCAAGATTTCTTTAAATTTTTGGTACAAATTTGGCATATCTTTATCGGATACTTTTTTTTTTTCTTTCTTTCGGTAAGTGGGATGCTCAGTAAATAATGAAGCTGTTGCATTTATTTTCCTTTTTCCGGTTGATGAATTTTGTAGAATTTGTTGAATGAATTATCCCGTAGCTGGTTTCCGCGAAGAGTTTTTCGTATATAAGCCAATTTATTAGATAATTTGCCTAAAATAAATAAATAAAATAAAACATTACATATGCTTTTTTGGTGATTAGTATGCACTACAATTAAGAGTTTTTAGTAATATAAAATGATAGAATTAAATTGACTTTTTAATCACTGTGACAGTCAACGTGTTAAGATTATTGTTAAAAATATAAAAGAAAACTTTTCCAACTTTAAAATAGCTATGTATATAATTTCTAGAAATGTTCTTTCCATTCCCCCCCCCCCCCCTTTACATCGTGTTTTCCTTTTACAAATTTATCATAACTCCTTTTTTATTTAATTACTTTTTTTTTTTTCTGCATGTGTTTTAATATATTGTGTTATGCTGAATTTTTATCATAAAATTTGCAGTAAATATAAACAGGAAGGTAAGGAAAATATAAATAAAAAATATTATGTACTTGCAAGATATAATCCATATAAAAGAAGAAAGCTTGCGTAAAAGAATCCTTTCACTTAATATATGCATTCGAGTATTTAAAAATAAAACAATTTCGAGTAATGAATGTTTAAAATTAATCAAAAGAAGAAAAAAAAAAAAAACTGGCACATGATCAATGTACTTTAATTTTAAAAGTACTATGCTAATTATCATATTAGTTTAATGATACCTTTTATTGTACATCCTTTTATCAATTATTCTACCCCTTACCTTTTCTCCTTTCTTTTACGTCGAAAAAGGCTTAATTCTGTATCATTACTTGGTAATGGATATTACGCAGAAGTTTTCCTCACGTAGACAATAAAAGCATAAAAAATGAAGAAAGAAAAAAAAAATGTAGACAACTTAACTAAAACTCATAGTGTGAAAGAAAAGTGTTTCTAATTATCAAATACGTTAATTCTTTTACGAATTAAAATTTAACAATTCCATTTAATCTTCAGGTGTCATGGTCTAGTAAACTGGCATTCTGCCCGGTATTTCTCGCCGAGGTAACACAAGAGGGAGAAAACTAGTTGTTATGTTGTTAGAAAATTAAATCGGTGTCAAAAAAGAAATGTTTTACTTCTGTTAAGAGAAGTGCGATGAAAAGAATACAAGATCGAATTAAATATTTTTTTTAACTATTATTTTATTTATAAGAAAACGAAAAAAACTAGAAATAAGAATATGGAAAGGAAAAAATGGAAAAAAATACTCCCTTGTCTTTGCTTACTGATTTTGACCATACGACAAGGTTTACCAATGAATTTTAGATCAGCTACTGCATATTCAACGCACAAGAATTTTGTACGAAAACAAGAGAAAAAAAAAAAGAGATTTTGAAAAAATAACTTAGAAAGAAAGAAAGAAATCTAAATCTTCTTAGAAAGCAGAAGTAAGGAGCGTTTTTCGGAAGGCAGCAGTATTGAGGGAATTAGAACATTATAGAAGGTAGCATATCCCGAGACGTTTTGATAATCCTACAATAATGCTACTTTAATTATAAAATAATAATAATAATAAAAACTAGTATGATGTGGCCACAACATGGCTTTCTTCTATATAATTTCACACAAAATTTATTCAATACAAATTGTTTATTAAATTATCAAATTATTTTCCATTATAAATGCAGACGATTTCTATCTGACAGAATTATATCACTAAATTTCGAAAGAAGGATTTTTTTTTTTTTTTTTTTTTTTCAATTATCTGAAGAAATGAGGTTTTTTTTTTTTTTTTTTTCGTTAAAAGTAAAAAAAAAAAAAAAAAAAAAAAAAAAAAATCGATAACTTTGTTTTAAATTATCACAGATATATACACTGATGGGGAAAAAAATCCCAACACCAAGAAAAAATTATTGTACAGTGATGAAATTTCAGCAATACATTTGTCTAGGTAACATATTTAATTGATTAAAGTTTCAAGATCACAGGTAGAGCCATTGGCGAGAAGAGCCATTTCAAATGTGAAATGTTGGTACATTAGTAACCGGTGTAACCGCCAGAATTTTGAATGCAAGATTGCAAACGTGCATGCATTGTGTCGTACAGGTGTCGGATATCAGTTTGTGGGATGGAGTTCCATGCCTGTTGCACTTGGGCGGTCAATGCAGGGACGGTTAATGCTGGTTGTGGATGACGCTGGAGTTGTCGTCCAATGATGTCCCATACGTGCTCGATTGGAGAAAGATCTGGTGATCTAGCAGGCCAAGGCAACATGTCGACACTCTGTAGAGCATGTTGGGTTACAACAGCGGTATGAGGGCGAGCGTTATCCTGTTGGAAAACACCCCCTTGAATGCTGTTCATGAATGGCAGCACAACAGGTTGTATCACTAGACTGACGTACAAATTTGCAGTCAGGGTGCGTGGGATAACCACGAGAGTGTTCCTGCTGTCATACGAAATTGCTCCCCAAACTATAACTCCAGGAGTAGGCCCTGTGTGTCTAGGCCGCAGACAGGTCGCTAGCAGTCGTTCACCTGGCCTCCTTCTAACCATCACACGGCTATCACTGCGACCAAGGCAGAACCGGCTTTCATCAGAAAACGCAACAGATCTCCGCTCCGTCCTCCAATGAGCTCTAGCTTGACACCACTCACGTCGCAAACGGCAGTGCTTTGGAGTCAGTGGAATGCACGCTACAGGGCGTCTGGCTCGGAGCTGTCCTTGAAGTAACCGATTTGTAACAGTTCGTTGTGTCAGTGTGGTGCCAACTGCAGCTCGAATTTCAGCTGCAGATGCAGTACGATTAGCCACAGCCATACGCCGAACACGGCGGTCTTCCTTCTCAGTAGTGCCACGTGGCCGCCCGGAACCCGGTCCTCTTGAGGCAGTACCTTCCCTTGACCACTGCTGCCAACACTCATGCCAAGTCTTTCTGCAATATCGCGGAAAGAAAACCCACCTTCTCGTAGCCCTACTACACGACCTCGTTCAAACTCAGTGAGCTGTTGATAATGGCTTCTTCGTCTTCTTAGAGGCATCCTTGACTAACATTAACCCCCTACGTCAAATCTCAACTGTAAATAACGATCACGAACCTTACAGCGCTTATTTAAAGCAAACCTCATTTCCATGTTCATAGTGTCGCTACTAGCGCCACACTTATGCGCGTAGCTCGAAATTTGAATCGACGTCATCTTTCAGATGTATAAACACGCCTACCGAATTTCGTTTATCTAGCACAGCTCCTTCCGGGTGTTGGGATTTTTTTTTCCATCAGTGTAGTTCAACCATTCGTTTTAAAGGTATTGACGAGATCTTTCGAAAGATACCCATATTGAAAACTCCCCCTCCCCCTCGATGTCCCCACATGCACAATTTTTTTTCCTAGTTAACTACTACTATTATCAATAATTCATATTAATTTTACAATAACACGATTAAAATAACTCTTATTATGTACATTTATACGAAATTTTGTTCTATACTGCCATGTTAAAAATTTAGAAAAAATGCGATCACAGCGCCACCTGTTGATCGAATGATCCCCAAATCTAATCAGCACCAGTTTATGTCAGGGTCCAACTAAATACCAAGTTTGGTTAAATTTCATTCATTGGTTCGTGAGATACAGCGTCCACAAAATTTGTGATACACACACTCAGACAGACAAGACATTTTCTAAAAACAGTCAAATCGTGTTCAGGACATCCCAAAACGTGTAAATCCATCGAAAACTGGAGTTCGAAAATTTTCACGAATCCAATACTTTCTCTATGTATACATATAGAAGAAAGTAAAAAAGCAAAACAATAGATTAAAAAAAACTTTAATTAAATTAATTAAAGTTATTTATGAACGCTAAATAAATATTGTGAGCTCAGTACGTTGTAAAAGAAACGGGTTTATTTTTGCAATTACCCGTTCAACAACCACAAGACTGCCATTACCTACTATTACACATAATATTTACTTTTTTTTTTTTTAACACAGTGTGGTCAGAAAACAAAATTATTTTAACAAATCAGACACCTAACAGTTTTCCTGTAACAGCAGACTAATACATACATCGTAAAGACATATAAAACCGAGTTTACATAGCATGTTTACAATTCGGTAAAGCAGTTTTTTGAGTCTTTAATTTCCGAGATCTAAATCTGGCCTACCTAATCAGGACGTAGTCAGTTTTCTGTAATAACCAAGTAATACATGCGAAAGAACACCTATAAGAGAGGGTTTAGGTAGCAAATTTGAAGAAAATCATTAGAGCCGGTTTTGAGGTAAGAACTTAAGATCCCACTTCAAGTATTCCAATTTTTATCAAAAGTTTAATAAATAAATAAATGTACAATGAACCTGTCTAAATTCTGAAGTTTCATCGTTCTATTTTTATTCGTCTTCAGATACACTACTTTTCCGTAAATGACCGGACACTTTAGATTTCAGACGTTTTGTCAAATATCTCAAAAAGTACTCGACGGATCATCTTGAAATTTCAGGCGTGTGAAGAACATATTATACCTCATATATTTCAATGTAAGTTTTGCCCCGAAAACAAAAGGGGGACCAGTAAAAAAAATAAAGATGAAAATGTTTACGATCGATCATCTGTAAAAGTAATACTTGAAATGTGATCTGGCTGTAGCATATGATTATGAGGCTCCTTCTTATTATACGTATAAATTTGTACGAGTCTAACATATATATTCACGGAGATATAATGGTTTCTATAAAAATTTGCCACTTTTTAAACTCTAACACTTAAGGTATTAAATCCTGGCAAAACAATTTTTGGAAAACTTGACACACTGCAGTACACAGTATACTGTAATCAGAATGCAAAAATATTGACTCTTTAATGAAATATGAGGATTTTTGCCAAATAATCTTTAACTGCGCATGAGCAAGCTTTAGTGAAATTTCATTTGCATAATTCAATAGCCAAAAGTACAGAGCTACTTATATAAAAACCTTTTTTTTTTTTTTTTTTGAAGCAAACTTCTAAAAACTGTCGAGAAAATAGTTTCATGGTTATAATATTTCAATATAAATGACCCTGGAAAATAATTCAACACATTTACTACCGATCACACGTCAAAGCATGATGTTGCCTTTATTGACCAGCACAATCTCACATGGCCGATGTGAAATACAATATATCTTGAGACAGAGAGGAGGGGATAATAGAAATTTTAATTTTGAAGGCTTCATCAGTAAGTTTTCAATACGTAGCAAAAAAAAAAAAAAAAAATTAAATAGAAATATAACTACGCAAATAAAACTAAATAACTAATAAATTAGTTAATAATAAAAGTGACATTTAAGAAGAAAAAATTCTTAATGTCAGCAAATTTTTACCACTTTAAGTAATAATTTAGAAATCTGCTATAATTGGGAAAAACTTTTACTGAAGCATGGCTGTCATTCAAAGGTCTTTTTTTACTTTCTTCTATATGTAATATAGAGAAAGTATTGGATTCGCGAAAATTTTCGAAGTCCACTTTTTGATGGATTTACATGTTTTGGGATATGGAGAACACGAATTAATAGTTTTTAAAAAATGTCTGTCTGTCTGTCTGTCTGTCTGTATCATTTTTTTGTGGACGCTGTATCTCACGAACCAATGAATGAAATTTAACCAAACTTGGTATTTAGTTGCACCCTGACATAAACTGGTGCTGATTAGATTTTGGGATCAATCGCTCAATAGGTGGCGTTGTGATCGCATTTTATGCAAATTTTTAACATGGCAGCATAGGACAAATTTCCGTATAAATGGGCATAAAGAGAGTTATTTTACACTTGCGATTGTAAAATTAATATGAGTTATTGATAATAGTAGTAGTTAGCTAGGAAAAAAATTTTGTGCATGGGGGGGCATCGGTTCCCCCCCGGGGGGGAAAATCCCCCCCCCCCGGGGAAGTAAATTTTCAAGATGGGTATCTTTCGAAAGGTCTCGTTGATAATAGTAATAGTTAACTTGGAAAAAAATTTTGTGCATGTGGGGGGCATCGGTTGCCCCCCCACCGGGGGGGAAGTTCCCACCCGGGGGGGGCAAAATTTCAAGATGGGTATCTTTCGAAAGATCTCGTCAATACCTTTAAAACGAATGGTTGAACGATAATTCTGTGATAATTTAAACCAAAGTTATCGATTTTTTTTAATTTTAACAAAAAAAAAAACTTAGAAAAATATCGCAATTTTTTTTTTTTAACGAAATTTAACCAAACTTGGTATTTAGTTGGTCCCCGACATAAACTGGTGCTGATTATGTTTGGGGATCAATAGCTCAACAGGTGGCGCTGTGATAGCATTTTATCTAAATTTTTAACATGGCAGCATAGGACAAAAATTCGTATAAATGTGCATAATTAGAGTTGTTTTAAACTTGTGATTGTAAAATTAATATGAATTATTGATAATAGTAGTATGTAAGTAGGAAAAAAAAATTCTGCATGGGGGGCATCGCTTCCCCCCCTGGGGGGAAGTACCCCCCCGGGGGGGATAAATTTTCAAGATGGGTATCTTTCGAAAGGTCTCGTCAATACCTTTAAAACGAATGGTTGAACTATAAATCTGTGATAATTTAAAACAAAGTTATCGATTTTTTTCACTTTTAACAAAAAAAAAAAAAAAAAAAATCGTACTTTTTTTTTTTTTTTTTTATATTGTTACTGATTGAATATGTATAGGTAAATATAGAAGAAAGTCTTGTGGTGGCCACAACATACTAGTTTTTTTTTTGCAAATAAAGGCTCCTTAGACCGATATATTCATCTTAAAGTTCATTTTAAACCATTGCGAACACCCATGCTTTGCCCAGGATTATAGGCCAGAGAATTAACCATTCGGTTACCAGATGGACCGCATTTTAAATTTAATATCTTTTGCAAAAGCAGTATTTCGATAAATACTAATTTTTCAAAACCCTGCAGTTTTTATCAAATGAACGAAGTTATTTTGAAGTCGCATTTTAGATTATAACATTTACATTATGGTATTCCCATACACCACTCTTGAAATTTTCTATATATATATCCTGGTTCAATTGTGACATTTTTTAGAGCAGAACGTAGACTATTCATTATTATTGATTTTCTATATATATCTTGGTTCAATTGTGAAATTTTTAATAGCAGAACATAGACTATTCATTATTATTAAAATACGTAACATGAGTTAAATATCCCAGGTAAAAAAATCAGCAAAAAACCTTTAAAAATATACATACTTTGCAGGTATTTTGAAGGTTTGCACAGGTATTTTGAAGGTAAATAAAAAATACAGGTTTCCTTCAGGAAATATTCAGATTTTTTAAAGGTTTCATGCAGGTTTTTTAAAGGTTTCATACAAAAATAAAAACTGCAGGTTTCCTTCAGGAAATATAAAGGTTTTTTAAAGGTTTCATACAGGCTTATTTTAGAAAGCTTATAACCTTCAAATTACCTTCAATGACTTAGACAATTTTAATTAGATTATATCAGGTATTTTGAAGGGAAATGAAAACTGCCTTACATGCAGGTAACTTAAAGGCTTTTGAAGATCTTTTTACAAAAGGTTGTTTTTTTCACAGGATCGGATCTTTTTACAGAAGTTAACTCTTTATTAAAGAGAGAAGAAGTGTGACATTGTAAAGAAAATTGGGTGGGGAGAAAATAATGCCTGGTGTATGTAAGAACCCAGTTAGAAATTGCACTTTTTTTGTAAAAAAGTGTATATTATGCATAATTTGTGCATTAAAACAGAATATTTGTAAATACGTTGGGGAAAAAAAAGAAAAGAAAGAAATGCACTTTTTGTGCAAATTATTCGCATTTCTTATACATGCAAAAAAGTGTATATTCTATGTTGTAAAAACTGTGAACATATTTTGTATAAAATTTATTCTTATTTTCTGTTGGCAAAATTTGTGCATTTTTATTCACAAAATTGTTTGTACATTCTAATTTTGCCAAAAAAAAAAAATAAAAAAAAAATAAAAAAAAAATATTTTTTTACTTTTTACTATATTATATATTCAGTGTGTTTTAAAAATCTGAATACACCACAAGTGGCCTCGGGACCCCACGTAACACAAATTCCTTTTTTTTTTTTTTTTTTTTTTTTTTTTTTTTCAAAGGAATTTTTTTTTTCTTCACAAAATCATGTTAAGGGTGCTCAGGCTCACTCCCTTTTACGATTTCCCCGTCTCAAGTCACCAAATCCCATATGAGTCTATGGCAAAAGTTGTTTATAGAATTGCTCATTACATAATAGGTATTTTTAAATTCCGTTTACACATTCAGAAAATTCCCAATCGTTAAATGAGTACCCGTTTTCCAAAAACTGAATTACATTTTACAGCTTAAAAATAAGAAATTTAAAAAAATTTAAAAATAAATTTTTGGAAAACTTATTTAACAGTTAAGTATTTTCAGAATATAAAAACGGAATTTGAAAGTAACAATTAGGTAATTGTAATTCTATAAGCAAATTTCGCCATTAAATAACATGGGCTTTGGCTGACCTTGACGATCCGTAATGCACCCACTTAACCCCCCCCCCCCCCCTCCCAAAAAAAAAAAAAAAATCATGTATTACCTTTAATTATTTGTTTTAAGCTAGGAGGATCTAAAATATTATATGCATATTAATCATCTTTATTTTAAAATATAGTTCATTTTTTATGATTATTATTAATATTGGTTAAATGTTCAGTGTTTTACAAATATCTATCAAGCTATTGTTTTCTCATTTAAATCAAAGAATTTCTGTAGCATAGTTTGTAGCACTTGAAAAGCAGATGTGGCAACACAACGCTATTATTTACAAGATCCAACTTAGATTCAACATGGACGCCCGGCGTGATGGAAGGAAGAAACAGCGTGTCTACACGGATTTACTTTTAGCTTTCATTTATCAAGTTAAGTCAACATTTATTATTTTTTATTAGTCAAAACTACCTGGAAAGCAGGCATTTATTTATTTATTTATTTTTTTATTGCAAATTTGTAATATAAAGTATTTTTCTTCAGTGTGTTTCATCAGTATTGCAATTCCATTCAGAATATTAAAAGTTATGTTTATAATAACCGAACTTGTATGATCAAATATTAAAGCACAGTGTAATCTAATTAGAAATTAGTTATTATTTATACTACAACTTAATTTATTATTGTAGTAAATATCTAGGAATACTTAATGTCAAATTTTTGAATTAGGGTGAATTTATCAGAGTGATATGACGATATAAAATTGGTTAAATTTTGTTTAATAATAATAATAAAATAAATAAATAATGTATAATTTTAAAGAAATCCCTTAAGGATGCTCATTAGTGGCACATATTTACGTAGAAGATAATAAAAATAATGACACTGTTGTTTTCATTAGATTCAAAGCTAGAAATGTTTAAAAAACTCTTTATATGCTATATTGTAATACCTTCATTTTAAAACAACTAAAGCTGTTCATATAATTATTTACTAAATATGTAATGTATTTTATTTATTTCTTCACTTTCAAATGAACAGAATGTATTATTTCTTTTAAAAATGGTCAAGGAATACTCTCACTTCTAGAAGAAAAACAAATCCTAGCAATATCTGTGCATTCAATAATTATTGATCTAATCTTCTAGAAGTGAGAGTATTCCTTGACCATTTTTAAAAGAGTGAATTTAGCATTAGGAGGGAAAAATTAACTAAAAAAAGTAGAAAAAAATAAAATGATCTTTTGGGAACTTATACTAAATTTTACTTCTCAATATGTATATACAAGTATACAGTAAATGTGTGTGTAATAAACTCAGGTTATAAGTTTAAGTTATGAGTTAAAGTTGTATTTTTATGGACGTGCATATTACCGATTGCTTTAAAATGAAATTTCATGCGGTTGAGGTATCCATTGATTTTTTTTTTTTTTTTTTCATGTACACGGAGCGTTACAGACATGCATATTACTGGTTGCTGTAAAACGAAATTTCATGTGTTAAAAATTCATGCGATTGAGGTATCCAGTGATTTTTTTTCTTTTGTTTTCATGTACACGGAGGTGGAGCGTTACAGACATGCATATTACTGATTGCTGTAAAACGAAATTTCATGTGTTTAAAAATTCATGCAGGTGAGGTATCCAGTTATGTTTTTTTTTTTTTTTTTCGGTTTCATGTACGCGGAGTGTTACAGATGTGCATATTACTGATCGCTATAAAACGAAATTTCACGCGGATGAGGTATCCAGTGATGTTTTTTGTTTTTGTTTTCATGGTCCCAGAGCATGCAGACGTGCATATTCCTGATCGCTGTAATGCAAAATTTCATGCATTTTAAAGATTCATGCAGTATGCGAGTGAAGTATGCAGTTATGGTTTTCCTTGGTTTTCATGTACACGGAGCGTACAGATGTGCATATTGCTGATCACTGCAACACAAAATTTTTTCCGTTTAAAAGATTCATGCAGTATGTGGGTGAAGTATCCATCCAGTGATTTTTTTTTGTTTGTCTGTTTCCATGTACACGGAGTGTACAGATGTACAGTCGGCAGTAAAAATATCCGAGCGCTTGCCAATGATTCAGGTGTCAAAAAAGTATAGTTATTAGTTAATATTATTTTGTTAAATAAATCGTTGTCAAATCCTGTTCTTAGGTTGACTAGGAACATTACTTCACAAGGATTTATTTAACAAAGCTGTATTAAGTGTACTTTTTTTGTGACGGGATTATTGCTAGTGCTTGCATACTTTTGCTGACGACTGTTCGTATCACTGATTGCTGCAAAACGAAATTCCAGATGGTCGCCAATTACCTGTAGCACAGTACTACTGCAACGTTAAATCCAACCTACCTATGTACATTGCTACAGTAGCAGTTTATTTAATATATATCGTTTGGTTTTACTTTTTTAATTTTGGCAACAAAATTTCTGTGGGAGATATGTTTGTAATTGTTATGGTTGTTTTTTTTAATGTAAAATCATGATTTATTGGTTTAATATAATTCAGTATTTCTGTTGAATAATATATTAAAAAAAAAGCTTTGCAGTAGTGATTTGAAATGGTGTTAATTAGCTACTGTATATACTTATTTTGAAGTTTTCACAATGGGGCAAGGGGGGGGGGCAGTCTAAAGGTAGAAATTAAGAAATTTGGTCACTGGCCACTAGCCTTCATTTTTTTAGTGGCCACTGGCCACTCGCTGATAAAAGTAAAATAAAAAAATTTTTCTTGAATTTTTTCAATGTTCAGTCTCGACAAATCATTAAGAAAATAATTAAGGTAGTCAACTTTTTGAAACTCATCCACAAAATGTTAATAAATGAAATAGGAATAGATTTACATAATTTATACTATGAATGTAAGAAAATTCTATTCAATACAAAATTCATATGTTTAAAATGCTCTTTGAATGTGAATTAATTGTGGACATTTGGAGACGGGGCTATTGAAGTGAAAGTGTGTCGAATGATGTTTTTAATTTTTCTGCGAACGTAATACAATCGGAGTTTCAGCCGATTGATTATCTCACGAGCTTCCTTTTCGTCTCTTTCTCCCGAAAGTCGGCCGAAACTCTCATTTTGACATTTTTTTACAATCAAAATCTAATACTTTTATAGAAAAATGGAAAAAAGCCATGCGTTTTTTTAGTGTATGAATAAGACTACCTGCCAATTTCCAGTGTTTACTGTTAAAATTGACTTCCGAAAATGTCTGTAAGTGGCGATGTTAGATTTGAGAAAGCCTGAATTCGAACTTGGATCGCGCGGCGCGTTTACTGCGAAAACGCCGCCGCGCGATCCAAGTTTGCATTGGAATGGGGTATTCTATAAAGAATGGGTAGAAGAATTTTAAGTGTTTACTATTAAAATTGGCTTCCGAAATATGTTTGCAAGTGGCGAGGTTAGATTTTAGAACAGCCTGAATTCTTTGTGCGGCGCGTTTACCGCAAAAAAGCCGCTGCACGATCCAAGTTTGCCTTGGAATGGGGTATATTTTATAAAGAATGGGTAGAAGAGAAGTGGCCACTGCATTGCCGACCAAAGGCAATTTCTTTAGTCGCCACTTTTAAAAATCTAGTCGCCATGTGGCGAGTGGCGACCGCTAATTTCTAGCTTTAGGGCAGTTCCCCCCCCCCCTGGTAACATGTAATAAGCATGTTTTTCTTAAAATTTAAAACTATGTTATCAGAATTTTATTAAAAAGAATTTTTTTTTTAGGTTGTGCACCCCCTTGAATTTTTTTTTTTTGGCAACACCACTGGGTTCGCACTGGATTAATTCTTTCTTTTATCCTGTTTTGTACATACAAATTTTCGGAAACAGGTAAGTAAAAAAACCTTCTATTTTATTTATATATTATACTTTTTTTTATGTTTATTGAGCATTTATGTTATTTTTGTAATGTTTAATATTTCTTAGTTTTTTTATGAAAATTTGGCAAGTTTTTATTTTCCTTTGTTGAAGTATTTTAAAGGCTACTTTTTATGCCATATTTTTAGATAGTTGCTTTAAAACATGCAAAATTGGCCATTTTAAAAAAATCAAGAAACTGTGCCAAATTGATAAGTTTGGAAAAAAATTACCAAACAATGTTGTAAAGCACATTTTTCTCGATTTGTGTTTTTTCTTATAAAGTGCTAAATATTTACAACTAAAATTGAACTCTTATAATCTATATCTATAAAATTGTTCTTCCTGACTGAGTGAGTGGGTGATTCATCATTGCCCACACCAAACCCCTGTACCTAGAAGCATGAAATTTTGTGACAATATTCTTTCTATGACGTAGGCATCCACTAAGAAGCGATTTTACAAAATTCGCTCCCCAAAAGGGGGAGGTGGGCAAAACGTGATTTCACAAAATCCTTCATATCTCAAACAAAAAACAGATATCTGTGAAATTTTTGCTTTAAGATATAGCTAACTCAAATGTCTAAAAACCAATTTCTGGAATTTTAGAAATTCGGCCCCCAAGGGGGGGGGGGGGCAAAACGTGATTTCACATAATCCTATATAGCTCAAACAAAAAAACAAATATATGTGAAATTTTTGTTCAAAAATATAGCTAATACAAATATGTAAAAACTAATTTCTGGAATTTTTTTAATTCAGCCCCCAGGTGGGGCGGTAAGGGGGAGTGGGGCTATGGGGCAAAAACAGTTAGGTTGTTGAAAATTGGTACAGATAGGTTTTAAAGGCCTTCTAGTCGAATTGGGATGTTTTCGAAAGTGTAAAGTTATTGGGGGAGGGGCAAAAAAATAAAAATACAGTTACATCATTCAAAATTGGTACATGAGGTTTTTGATACCTACAAATCGATTGCGGATATTTTCGAATTTCTAAAATTATTAGGAGGGGCGGTAAGGGGGGAGGGGCAAAAAAATAAAATACAGTTAGATCGTTCAAAATTGGCAAATAGAGGTTTTCAATACCTACAAATTGATTGCGGATATTTTCGAATTTGTAAAATTATTAGGGGACGAGCTATGGGTAAAAATAAATTGAAATACAGTTAGGCTGTTCAAAATTGGTACAGATTGGTTTTAGAGGCCTGCAAGTGGAATGGGGATATTTTCGAAAGTGTAAAGTTATTAGGAGTGCTGGGAACGGGGGGAGAGGCAAAAAATAAAAATAGAGTTAGATCGTTCAAAACTCGTGCATAGAGGTTTTTGATACCTACAAATCGATTGTGGATATTTTTGAATTTGAAAAATTATTAGGATAGACGGGAGGGGGGGACGAAGACGGAAAAGAATAGAAATAAGAGTTTGAGTGTTCAAAATTAGTAATATTAAGTTTTAAGGTCCAATAAATCGATTGGGGATATTTTCGAAAGTATAGAACTATTAAAAGGGGAGGGAATTGTGGGTGCAGGAACAATCGCTGTGCGCGCAGGTATATGCTGGCACAGGCAGTGGGGGTCCGGACCGGACCAATTATCCTACCAATGAGAGAAGAATATTTTTATATTTTATATTTTTTCCCTTTCGATAATATAGTGAGTGTTGAACATAAATGCACACAGTGGCCTGCGCTGCCAAAGGCAGTGGAAATTCGGTGTGGCATTTTTTCTGATCAGATTTTTTTTTCTTTTTTTTTTTTTTTTTTTTTTCACATGATAAAAATTAATGCAATTTTAAGAGTTCATTAATTATAGTGATCCATTTAAAAAGATGGACCAGCGAAGTGAGTGTAGCCTGCTAGTTTATGTAAGATGAACTATTTTATTATTGCATAATTATATAATATCAATTTTCATGAAAATACGTTTCGGATCTTTCTCACAAAGTATTAAATATTCACAACTAAAATTGTACCCTTGTCATTGCTTATAAAGACTTTTGGTATTTTTATAAAATTTATTTGAAACAGGCATTTTAAAGAAAGTTATTTTTCAGTGTATAAATTAAAATGTGTGTAAAATGACTAACATGTGAAAACAAAACAAGAGAGTAGAAAAAAATTCATAAAAGAAGTGCCCATTCTGAACCCATTCTGAACCCTTCTGAACATTCTGCTTCTGAACCCATTTTATGTTTCACTATATAAAAAGTAACGTCATTCATTTAACATACAGGAATTATGCCAATTTTACCAAAACGTAAAAGATAGTTCTCATGAAAAATCAATTTGGGTTTTTTCTCATAAAATATAAAATATTTATAACTAATATTAAATTCTTATAATTTTTATACAGCCTTAAATTATTTTTATCAAATTTAAGCTAAATCATTTTTTGGTATAAATTAAAATGGGCGAGGTACCTAATAAAATGCGTAAACAAAACAAGCGTGGAGGAAAATTTTTTAAACACCTGCCTGTATACATATACACACAATTTTAGTCTCACATATAAAAATAACAGGCCATTCTTTTAAAATGTATAAGATTTTTTTTCTACTCTCTTATTTTGTTTTTGCATGTTAGTCGTTTTCACATACATTTTAATTTACGCTGAAAAATATCTTTCTTTAAAATGCTGTTTTCATTAAATTTGATAAAAATACTAAAAATCTTTATAAGCAATGACAAGGGTTCAACTTTAGTTATGACTTATGAATATTTAATACTTCGTGAGAAAGATCCAAAACGCATTTTCATGAAAACTGTCGTTTATGCTACAGTTAAATTTCAATTTTGTTGATGTTTTCTTGTTCATAATGTTTGTTCAGTCTTGTTGATGGCCTGTTATTTTTATATGTGGAACTAAAAATGTGTATATAGAGGCATGTATATAAAAAATTTTCCTGTAGTCTTGTTTTGTTCATGCATTTTTTTTTTTTTTTTTTTCTTGATTCCTCACTCGCTCATTTTAATTTATGTTAAAAAATGATTTTGCTTAAATTTGATAAAAATAATTGAAAGCTTTATAATAAATTACAAGATTTCAATTTTAGTTTCAAATATCTAGCATTTTATCAGAAAAAACCCAAATCGCTTTTTCATGAAAACTACCTTTTACGTTTTGCAGACATGTTACTTTTCAGCCTTAAAGCTGAATTCAGCCTTTTTAAGCTTGAGAATTATTATTCTTGGGATCAATGCAAATCCACATTAAAACTTTTTGGTCATGTGTAGGGGGGGGGGGGGGTCAGCCTCAATTTGTGCAGTATATTATTAGCAATTTCTATGTGATTGGCTTCAAGAAATGTCAAATTCAAACTTGGAGAAAATGAAGAAGAAATAACACTTCAACTGCATTTTCCTAATGAACTTGAACTACATTTTTTTGTTAATCAATTGCCCCAGCAAACAATGCTTCTATAGAATAAACTTATTTTCAAGTATATGTAATAAGTTTGTCTGTTTTTTAAGTACTTACAACTATTTTAATTATAATTAATATGATATTCAATATAAGATTTATTGTTCCGATTTTGTTTATTGTGTGTACATGTATGCAATCAGATTTAACATTATTTTTATTATTGAAAAATTTATATTGTGTCAGTTGCCTGATACCACTTTTGAGAGGGGGGGGGGGGATAAGTTCAGCCTTTTTTTTTCTGTAAGCTTGTTCCATTTCTGGTTTTGGTAAAATTTGAGTGTTATAGGTATTTTTATATAATTATAAAGGAAAAATTGGCATCATGCACATATATTAAATGCATGATACACTATTTTTTATATAATAAAACTTAAAATATGTTCAGAATCGATTATTTCACAAATTTTTATTCTACTCTCTAGTTTTCTTTTCGCATGTTAGTTATTTTTGCATATACATTTTAATTTGCACTAAAAAATAACTTTCTTTAAAATGCCGTTTTAATCAAATTTAATAAAAATACTAAAAATCTTTAAGCAATGACAAGGGTTCAGTTTTAGTTGCAACTATTTAAGACTTCGTGAGAAAGATCCAAAACACATTTTCATGAAAACTGCCATTTATGCTTCATTTAAATTTCAGTTTTGTTACTGTTTAATTACATAATTATGCAATAAAATATTTCATGTTAAATATATAATAAAAGAATAGCCTGTTATTTTTATATGGTGAAACTAAAATTGTGTATAGAGGCTGGTATTTAAAAAAAAAAGTTCCCCCACCCTCGTTTTGTGTATACATTAGATTCCTTGCCCATTTTAACTTGCACCAAACAATTATTTTGTTTAAAGATTGTTTTGCTTAAATTTTATAAAAAATAATTAAAAGCTTTATAAAAACTATAAAAGTTCAACTTTAGTTGTAAGTATTAAGCACTTCATGAGAAAATCCAGATCATTTTTTCATGAAACTTTTCATTTGCGTTTTGGTAAATTTGAGTGTTATAGATACTTTTGCAATATTATACAGTAAAAATTGTCATCATGCTCACATGTAGAATGAAAGACACGTTACTTTAAAATAGTGAAACTTAAAATGGGTTCAGAAGCAAGTCTTTTATACATTTTTTATCTGCTTGCTCTCTTATTTTGTTTCTGCATGTTAGTCATTTCCACACACATTATAATTTATGCTAACAGTTAATAATAATAATTATTATTATTTTTAAAATGCTGTTTTACTTAAATTTGATAAAATTATAGGAAGCTCGTTAAGAAATAATAAGAGTTCAATTTTATTTGTAAATATTTAACACTGTTGAGGAAAAAAAAGAAAATGATGATTTATGAAATTTTTATGAAAGCTACCTTTTATGTTACAGTAAAATTTGAAAGCTAAAAAAGCCTTTATCTACAGTATAAATTTTCATGATATTTTTCAAATGAATGTCTTTATTTTTATTTGTTAAAACCCGAAATTTGTTTAGAAGGCAGTCTTTTATACAATTAATTTTTGGTGGGAAAACACTTAATTTTTTTAGTGTATAGTGTTAAGAACTAAGCAAAATATCATTTTGTGCAGGCTTACTCTTATGTGTATAATCAAAGATTTTCAGTGTGTTTGTTTTCAACAGCAAAATCCTGCTAATAAAGATATTGCTTTTGTTTTTCAGATACTGTATGAGAAAAATAAAATGACGGAATTCTGAATGAGAGAATTTTAGTCTATGAAGAAGTGGAAGAAAAAAGATGATAAAAAGGATTAATTTAAATTAAATAAATAAAACTAAATAAAAATTTATTTTTCACTTTTCACCCTTTAAAAAATATGTATACAAATATTTAAATAAATAAATCATATATATATATATGATTCATAGTTTTAAAATGTTTTTATATTTTAGTGGAATATATTTTTATGTTGTTTCAGTATTCTCCATTTCTTATGTCTTAATACACAATTTATTACTTTATTTTTGAAAAAACATATGTGTATAAATTGATTTATTTTTTTGGGATGGGGCGGGGGTGTGTAACTGCTCATATTTCCCACAAAAACAGAAAAGTTTTTCACAATTCCGTTTTACATTTTGAAACATTGCATTAAAAAGAAAATAACTTTCTAACTTAATTATTTTTTGTCATGGGAAATCAGCACTTACCTCTGTTAAACTTGTGTTTGATCATATAGTTAAAATAGTGAAATTAATAAAAAGTGCAAAGAAAATTATTTAATGAAATTGAAAGAAGTTTTAAAGTAAAAATTATGATTTAAAAAAATTAATAATTTTATGATTTAAAAAAATTATGATGTAAAAATTAAGATTTAAAAAAAAAAAAAAATCATAGGATCCCATCCTTTGTGGGAAATATTCAGGATTTTAGAAGTTTCCAGATATTTTTTTTTTTTTTTTTTTTTCATAATTGATTTTCTTGAACTTGCTGAACTCACTAACAATAGTATATATATAAAGAATACTTACCTTTTTGCACATGTTAGCCAAAAAATCTAAATTTTCTGTTTTTTTTTAATAATAAAAAAATAAATGTGAATATTTTAGATGCATTATTTAATATCCATTTTAACACTATAATTATGCAAGAATAATTTGTATGAGTTTTCATACATAAGATTTTTTTTTTTTTTTAGTAGTAGTAGTATTTGTTTCTAAAACAGTTCCTGAATAATTCTGAAAAGTTCCAGAATCCAATATTTTTATTTCTTTTGAATCTGGAGCCGAAAATAAAAAAGATATAACTGCAATAATACACATATATTAACATGTACACATGCACATTTAATTGAAAATTGTCTATTGTATTGTCTAAATATTATTTACGAAAGAAAAATGTATTGAAAAATAAGTCGAATTGGGCCTTGAACAGTACTGGAAGCGGCGATTATCAAACAAAAATTTGCTTCTGCAGTCCTGCCTTCTCCTTTACCCCCCTCCCCTCCTATACGCACCCTGGCCGTTTGTTTCACTTCAATCGCCCCCCTCTTAATATTGAAATGAAATTTCCACCCTTTCTCATCTTCAGAAGTTTGTAGCTTTTTTCCTCTTCTCTTGCATTATTTTCAGTTGCTGTATGTACTTTCATGCAGATTTCACTTCAGAAACTGGCCTCGGCCGGCATGGCTTGTTTGCTCACCGCTTTCCTGTCAGCGCCGTGGTTCATAGTTGCTGCGTTATTGGTACCACTAAATATAATGATGACTGGATCATAAGAGCAAATTGCTAAAAGAAAAGTTTTTATTTTTCTTTACTTTTAGAAAGTAAGACTGTCTTAACAAGAAATTAAAAAACCCTGAAATAGACCATCAAATAAAATTGGAGAATTTTTTATGTGGTTGGTTGCAATTGCAGAAGATTTTCCAGACCATAAACATTTTTAACTATTTCCAGCAAAAAATAAATTCTTCTTTATTTAAGTTTTGTTTTTAAATACTAAATGTTTTTAAAATCATGAAAGAAAAAGAAAAAAATTGAAATTATTCTGGATTTTGGAATTTCAGATAAATGGTACTATATAGTATTTTGCAATTTATTCAAAAGAGTACTTTTTCCCCCGTGAAATAACATTTGCTTATTTTGCAAATTCTGATTGATTCCGCTAACTAAATAAACAAACAAATCCCCTCCTCCCCCAAAAAAAAGGCATTTCATCTCCAGTCTATCACTTTATGCTGATGCTGGTTTTGGGTCATTTCGCATGTGCTCCGTCAGACAGAATGCACAAGGAATGGAAGAAAAGTGACGTCATTGTTTTCGACTGGATCAGACAGCAGATGCAGTCCACAGAGAAGGATATAGCCAGCGATTCGTTTGGTTTTGAAGGAGGTAAAAAGAATCTTTCTCCCATTTTTCTAAATTCAGAGCTAAATAGCCCAGGAAAATAAATTGCTTTGAACTGATGACACAGAATTAAATAAAAGAAAATTTATTGTTTTAGAATAAAGGATATTTTTTGGGAAAAAAAATACAGGTCCTCTTGACCCACAATAAAAAAAAATTCTGCATCTCTTTCATTAAAATTGAGATCAATGGTGCGCTATAGCTCACCAACGCTGACACTATAACATGCAAGAGCTTGCAACAAATGTTTTAAGCCAAGAAAAAAAGGTAATAAAGTAGACATGAGTGCTGCAAACAAAGCAGAATGAACCTCACCATCGTGCCCTTTTTGTTCCCTGACGAAAAGTCTTGTTTTCTTCCGATACAAAGCAATTGCTGTGAGTATTCTTCTGCTTTATGATGTTTATTCAAAGTTTTGTACATATTTCATGCTGGTGTTACCTTTTTATTAAGCTTTAGCTATCGTACACAAAATTATGTAACCTTTTCACAAAAAATTTCCATTTATTTTAGTACTATGATTATTTCATATGACTGCCTATACTTTATTTAAAGAAATATAATTGATATTATTAAACATAAAATTGTTGGTTAAAGGTTCTATAACTTTTTTTTTTTTTACATAAAAGAAAATAAAATTTTGCAAATATTTTGTTCTTCATATATTATAATGGGTACTAAAAATCAAATCCAGATTAGGTACAAAAACTTTATACCTAAAGGAAAACTGCATAGATCTTTTTTATATGTAAGAAAATTTATTTCGGGAATAAATTTAAGGAAAACTGCAGATATATATTAGGGACAGGTTAAAGGGGAAAAATGAAGTTTTTTTTTTTTTTTTTTTACTTTCAGAAACACTGCAGGTTTTTTACCTGCAGGAAAACTGCAGTTATTTCAGACAAATAAAAGAGAAAATGAAGGTTTTTTTATTTTCAGGAAAACTGCAGGTTTTTTACCTTCAGGAAAACTGCAGTTATTTCGGACAAATAAAAGGGAAAGTGGAGGCTTTTTTACTTTCAGGAAAACTGCAGGTTTTTTACCTTCAGGAAAACTGCAGTTATTTCGGACAAATAAAAGGGAAAGTGAAGGCTTTTTACCTTCAGAAAAACTGCAGGTTTTTTACCTTCAGGAAAACTGCAGTTATTTCGGACAAATAAAAGGGAAAGTGAAGGTTTTTTACCTTCAGAAAAACTGCAGGTTTTTTTCCTTCAGGAAAAGTGCAGGTTTTTTACCTGTAAAAAAGATGTAGGCTATAGTCCGAAATACCTGCAGTTTTCCTGAAGGTTTTTTTTAAAGGTTTTTTGCTGATTTTTTTACCTGGGATTGGAACAGATAATTAGAGTAATGCATGATGTCAGTCCGAAACTGCAACTTGGAAAGTAGAATACGAAACTGTCTAAACTACCAATAAAAAACTAATCTAAAATTTTAGATTAATTATTTATACTATAAATGAAATAAATGAAGAAAAAAAAAATATTATTGGCCATTCTAAGCTGATTTTATCAGTTTAAGAAAAATTTTGTCCACCTATTGTATTGCGCTTAAAACAGTTGCTATAGAATGAAATCTCTCATTTTAATGCTCACTGAAGAGATGGGATACCCTAATAATTGTTATCTTTGGTGAGATTTTTTTTTTTTTTTTTACAAATTTCAATTTTCAATAGATTTTTAACTATAACTGAATTTATATATCAAAGCATTTTATAAAACATCTTTCATCATAAAAATGCATATTTGCGATTAAAAAAAAAAAAAAAAAAAAAAAAAATTGCATTTTAATTTTTAAGAACATTTAAGATGTTAATTTCATAATATTTCAAAACATTTTTAGCATTAAAATACACAGCAATAAACAGAGGAGGGGGGGGGGGTGATGACTGTGGTTGTGTGGGTTGAGGTCAGTCGACTACGCTAGAGTCCTAGGCCTGAGTAGAATGCCATCCGTGGGGAGACATCTATCTATCTATCTATCTATAATAATAAATGGAAAGGTTTGTCTGTCTGTCTGTCTGTTCTTTTATACGTTCAGCCCCTATTGAACGCAGAAGTACAAGAATTGACATACGGATGCTCTGGAGCCTTTCCGATGTTTTCCTCGAAACAGAATTTAAAAATCTTAATTAGTTTCGGAGATATTAATTAAAATGCTGACCCATATCGATCGCGAAAATGACCAAAAATCCTTATTGCTTAAAAAGAGGCATTCTATCTGCATTCAGCAGACGATTTTAACAGCTGTCTCTAACGGAAAAAAAACATGTGCAAGTCATTAATGTCACATGATCTTTAACTGGGGTTAAAAATTGCAAATTTCAAAGTGCTTCAAATTTTCTTTTTCGTACACAACACTTAATATACAACCTATTCAGCACAAAACCAACCTGCAGTTAAAATTTCATCAAATTTCATTAATAAACAAAGCAGTTACATTTTAATCTATAATAATAAATGGAAAGGTTTGTCTGTCTGTCTGTCTGTCTGTCTGTCTGTCTGTTCTTTTATACGTTCAGCCCCTATTGAACGCAGAAGTACAAGAATTGACATACGGATGCTCTGGAGCCTTTCCGATGTTTTCCTCGAAACAGAATTTAAAAATCTTAATTAGTTTCGGAGATATTAATTAAAATGCTGACCCATATCGATCGCGAAAATGACCAAAAATCCTTATTGCTTAAAAAGAGGCATTCTATCTGCATTCAGCAGACGATTTTAACAGCTGTCTCTAACGGAAAAAAAACATGTGCAAGTCATTAATGTCACATGATCTTTAACTGGGGTTAAAATTTGCAAATTTCAAAGTGCTTCAAATTTTCTTTTTCGTACACAACACTTAATATACAACCTATTCAGCACAAAACCAACCTGCAGTTAAAATTTCATCAAATTTCATTAATAAACAAAGCAGTTACATTTTAATTGCTAATTAAATTGTATTCTAACACGTAATCTATCTTTCAATAGGCGGTAGGAGTTTCCATAGCAACAAAATATACATTTGAAGGAACTAAAAAATACTTTTTCTTTTTCTTTTTATTTCCATTACCCGACTACCGTGGTATAGGTTTTGGCGAAATAAAAAATATTTATTTTTCTTTTTACTTCCATTAATAAAACTACCGTAGATAATGGAATTAGAGATTTCACGTGATTTACATGTTTTATAATATCCTGATTAGGTTTTCTTTTGTATCACAGCTACTAATTAAAATAATTTCATAAGTAACACATTATTTGAAAGCTTTGTTGATTTGGAATTGAACAGTAGATTACAGAAATTTCTACCGCCAGATATTTTAAAATTTCGATATTTCAAATTCCAATTAAATTATTTTTGATACATCATTCGAAAGATATTTTAAAGTTCTTTTAAATTATCGAAAGTTTTCACCAGATTTACACGCTTTGAGGTTTCTTGAATTAGTTTTCTTTTGTATCTCAGCTACTAATTAAAATAATTTCATGAGTAATGCATCATTAGAAAGCTTTTTTAGATTTGGAATCGAACAGTGGAATACAGAAATTTGTACCGCCAGATGGCGCTGTAATATTTTAAAATTTCAAAATTTCAATTTCTAATTATGATTAAATTATTTTTAATACATCATTCGAAAGATATTTTAAAGTTCTTTTAAATTATCGAAAGTTTTCACCAGATTTACACGTTTTGAGGTCTCCTGAATTAGTTTTCTTTTGTATCTCACCTACTAATTAAAATAATTTCGTAATTAGTACATCATTAGAATGCTTTTTTGATTTGGAATCGAACAGTGGAATACAGAAATTTGTACCGCCAGATGGCGCTGTAATATTTTAAAATTTCAATATTTCAATTTCTAATTATGATTAAATTATTTTTAATACATCATTCGAAAGATATTTTAAAGTTCTTTTAAATTATCGAAAGTTTTCACCAGATTTACACGTTTTGAGGTGTCCTGAATCAGTTTTCTTTTGTATCTCAGCTACTAATTAAAATAATTTCATAAGTAACACATTATTTGAAAGCTTTGTTGATTTGGAATTGAACAGTAGATTACAGAAATTTCTACCGCCAGATATTTTAAAATTTCGATATTTCAAATTCCAATTAAACTATTTTTGATACATCATTCGAAAGATATTTTAAAGTTCTTTTAAATTATCGAAAGTTTTCACCAGATTTACACGCTTTGAGGTTTCTTGAATTAGTTTTCTTTTGTATCTCAGCTACTAATTAAAATAATTTCATGAGTAATGCATCATTAGAAAGCTTTTTTAGATTTGGAATCGAACAGTGGAATACAGAAATTTGTACCGCCAGATGGCGCTGTAATATTTTAAAATTTCAAAATTTCAATTTCTAATTATGATTAAATTATTTTTAATACATCATTCGAAAGATATTTTAAAGTTCTTTTAAATTATCGAAAGTTTTCACCAGATTTACACGTTTTGAGGTCTCCTGAATTAGTTTTCTTTTGTATCTCACCTACTAATTAAAATAATTTCGTAATTAGTACATCATTAGAATGCTTTTTTGATTTGGAATCGAACAGTGGAATACAGAAATTTGTACCGCCAGATGGCGCTGTAATATTTTAAAATTTCAATATTTCAATTTCTAATTATGATTAAATTATTTTTAATACATCATTCGAAAGATATTTTAAAGTTCTTTTAAATTATCGAAAGTTTTCACCAGATTTACACGTTTTGAGGTATCCTGAATCAGTTTTCTTTTGTATCTCAGCTACTAATTAAAATAATTTCATAAGTAATACATCATTAGAAAGCTTTTTTGATTTGGAATCGAACAGTGGAATACAGAAATTTGTACCGCCAGATAGCGCTGTAATATTTTAAAATTTCAATATTTCAATTTCTAATTATGATTAAGTTATTTGTAATACATCATTCGAAAGATATTTGAAAGTTCTTTTAAATTATCGAAAGTTTTCACCAGAATTACACGTTTTGAGGTGTCCTGAATCAGTTTTTTTTTTTTTTTTTTTTTTTTTTTTTGTATCTCAGTTATTAATTAAAAAAAGTTCATAAGTAATACATCATTTGAAAGCTTATTTTAGTTGATACAAATTTTAAAGTACTTTTACATTATCGAAAAATGGAATTCAAGATTTCACCCGATTTACACGTTTTGAGGTGTCCTGATTAGGTTTTCTTTGGAACAATAGATTACAGAAATTTCTACCGCCAGATGGCGCTGTAATATTCATCTAATATTCTAATTATGATTAAATTATTTCTAATACATCATTCGAAAGATATTTTAAAGTTTTTTTACATTATCGAAAGTGGAATTCGAGATTTCACCTGATTTACAATTTAAAGTGTCCTGATCAGGTTTTCTTTTGTATCTTAGCTAATTGAGTAAGAATAAGTAACTGGAATGGAACAATAGATTACAGAAATTTCTACCGCCAGATGGCGCTGTAATATTTTTAAATTTCAATATTTCATATTCTAATTATGATTAAATTATTCCTAATACATCATTCGAAAGATATTTTAAAGTTCTTTTACATTATCGAAAGTGGAATTCAAGATTTCACCTGATTTGCAATTTAAAGTGTCCTGATCAGGTTTTCTTTTGCATCTCAGCTAATTGAGTAAGACCGTTCAAAATTGGTATATGCAAGTTAATTAGGAGGGGCTGGAACGGTGGGGAAGGAATAGGCGCGCAGCGCGCATGGGTTTGGGACCCGGTGCGAGTTTTTATTGTGAAAAAAACAATTTCCACATATATCAAATTAGCAGAGTTAGCAGTGCAGTGAAATGATAGTTGCTCAGCTCTAAAAAGCTATAAAGAAGATAAATATATGTGGCATTCATTGAAGACAAAAGTTCGATTAAAACAGTTTATTAAAGTTGAAACAAAATGATGAATAACATTAAATCAGCTGAAACAATTTTAGAAAGGTTGCTGACGAAAGGTTAAATACCCTTAAAAGTACTGCCATACTGAGTTCAAATAGAAAGCTACTTTTCACACTAAACGAACAAGTCACAAAAATGTAATTTACAATCATAAGAAAACTAAACAGTTTATAATTATATCGAAATACCAGCTCATGACTTTGAGCTAAACTGAAAAAACATAAAAGCTTAAAAGATTAAGGGCTTCAGAGCTTAAGAGACTGATTACATATTTCCTACCTCCTTTTTATAGTCACGAAACGGATTCAAAGTAACATCTACTAGATGCTGTAGAATAGGAACGCCTCCCATAACTATAGCAACACGACGCTGCGAGTCAGCCGCCATCTATGGGCTTAGCAAAGAGACTCTGCAGTTGAAAAAATATTACATCTCCTCGCTAAGTAGCGAAATGAACAATCCGTAAAAGGATTTAAACATATTTTTCTTTAAGTTAATTTTAATAAAATATGCTTTTAAATATGAGGTAAGTAATTAAAGTTATTTCAAAAGACTTAAACATAAATATATCAATAAGGAATATAATTTTTAACTAAAAGTAATTATCATTAAGCTTTTTAATTTTAATATATCTTTAACTCAAATGGCAGCATCAAAAGAGAAAATAGCACTAAACGCTATAATTCATTTAATTAATAACTTAAATTTTAAAGGTTATAACGTGAATTTAAATTATATTTAAGTAGTGAATGAATTTAAATTTAAGAATCAACACGGAAAGGGTATAAATTTTACAACAAGGCCCCCCACCGTGTTGATTCGACAAACACAAACGTCAGCAATTACAATATAAACTTTATTAGAAAAGAAATAAAAAAAATTCCTTGAATATTTAGTGACTTGAGAGATTCACATATGTCTTCTACAGAATATACTTCACACAAAGCTACAAGGTTTGTCAATCTCGTAAATCATAAGATCAAGAGTCCACAAGTCCAACTCACACTTTCAAAAAAACAGTAGCACTATCAATATACTATACACATCTACTAAAAGAAAGAACAAGATATTAATACAGAGCAAATATGCACAGCATTTCAAGGAAACCTTTTTTTCCCCCATTCCCCATTGTCAAAATAAGAAAACGATGATATTCACAAATATATGAAACATTTATATAACATACACATAACCAATTACACGTAGCGCTACGAATTTCTCTCATACAAAAGTTAAACTAAACTATACATCACTACTCAATGGAAAACGTAGGAAAAATCCACCAAGAAAATGCATACATATCCCTCTAAAAAAACATTTTTCAGTTTCAAAAAATTCAAATATATATTATACGTTCAAAAAAATTTAAATTTACTCTATATACATTTACTTAATAAATACTTTATTTACAAATTTAGACATATCACCTTTAGTATGGGGCTTTGTGAAGGGATCGGCAAAGTTATCTTTAGTATTTACATATTTTAAATCAAACCGTTCCTCAAATAGCCATTCACGGATGAAAAATAATTTTACATTAATATGTTTAGATTTGTTATTCTCTATAGGAGACCTCGTAAAATTAATAGCTGCTTGGTTATCAGCAAAAAGTATTGGTGGTTCATATGAAATAGCAATTAATTTAAAATCAATACAATCTCGTAATATATTATCAAACCACATTAATTCTTTAACCCCGTCACACATGGATACAAATTCACTTTCCATGGTTGAAAGGCAAACACTTTTTTGCTTAAAGGTTTTCCAAGAAATAGGGCTATTATCCAAAAATAAAATTTGTCCCCCCATTGATACGAAGTCATCTCTATTCATCGCGAAATCAGCGTCAGAGAAAGCAGTTAAACATGGATTAAAACAATTCAAATTTAATTTCAAATCTCGAGTACACGAAACATACCCAAGCAATTTAATTAACCCATTCCAATGATTAAACCCCGGTGAATTTTGAAATTGACTGAATATATTAACTGCGTAGGCAATATCAGGTCGTGTCCTGTTTGCAATGAAAGATAAACATCCTAAGATATTCCGATATGGAAATTTAGACATTTCATCAATTTCATTTTGATTAGTAGGACAATCTTTTTTCGAATACTTAATGCCTTTTACAATAGGTAATGAGCAGAAAGGGATGTTAAACGACTTAAACCTGTCATACACTTCATTAATATATAATTCCTGGAAAATTTGTACTGAATCATTTTCATAATTAAATTCTACACCAAGTAATTTCTTTGTTTTACCTAAAATTTTTATATCAAATTTACATTTTAATAAACTAAGAATTTTATCTATTTGAAATTGATTTTTACCAAACAAAACTAAATCATCTACATAAACTAATAAAACAATATAATTTTCAAAATAATATGAACAATTACACCAGTTAAATTTATTAAACCCTAAATCTAATAGTACTTTATTTAACTCATAATACCAGAGCCGACCACTTTGGTGAAGGCCATATAACGCTTTGTCTAGTTTACAAACAAGATTTTCCCCCCCCCTTTACAACATATCCTTTTGGCTGAGACATATAAATTTCTTCTTTTAAAGGTGCATAAAGATAAGCACATTTTATATCGCATTGAACATTATGCCATTTATAACATGAGACCAATAATGAAAAAAAAAACGTATTACTGAGAAATTAACGACGGGTGAAAACGTCTCGTCATAAGTGTCCCCCTTTATCTGATGAAAGCCCTGGGCCACGAGCCTCGCTTTAAAGCGGGCAACGTTTCCTAGCTCATCTCTTTTAACGGCGTATACCCATCTATTTCCCAAAACTTTTTTCCCCTCCGGTAAATTAACCAGATGCCAAACTTTACGGATTTTCATATTATTTATCTCATCATCCATGGCATTTTTCCATTCAATGCATTCTGAAGATTTAACGGCCTGATTATATGTTTTAGGTATAGGGATAACTAGTCATGATTTTTTATGAGTTAAACTTGAAGTTGGGTTATCTGAGTTTTGCTGATCAACCACCCCCTCGAACTTATTACTACTAGAGAAATCAAAAAAATTAGAGTCAAAAATTAAATTATTTTTATCACAATATTGCTTGACATCGTTCATTGATCTCAATCTAGTTTTAGTGTTGTCCGGGTAATAGAAGATGTCAACTCTGTCACTCATTTTTCTGGGTACGGGTTTTCTATTCCAAGTAATTGAAGAAAGAGGTTTAAGAGAAGATTTATCTACAGGAGTTTCATCGACGGGCTCGTCACTAGAATCATCGGGCTCACCTCCGAAAACAATGTCAACAGGATCGGAAACTTGACAATCAACTGGACTTTCCGGAAGTAAGTCCAATTCCTCCAGTGAGGTGCCCATCACCGCTCCACTGCATTTACCAAATAGCTGATCAGAGAACGTTACGTTTATAGTTTCAACTATTTTATCCTCATCCTCCAACCAAATTTTATACCCCTTAGTCTTTAATGAATAACCTATTAGTACTCCCTTTTTAGCCTTAGGTTCAAGCTTATGGTTTCTATGCTGTTTTGGGATCCCTACATACGAAATTAACCCAAACGGCTTCAGGTGTCTTACGGATGGTTTAAACCCAGTATATAACTCAAAAGGAGTCTTAGTTTGTCCTCTGTGGATTAAACGGTTCCAAGTGTACGCGAAATACAACATTGCATCGGGCCAGAAAGAAAAAGGCAAACCACTATCCGTGATAATAGCTCTAACACAATTTAAAGAAGTTTGATTAAACCGCTCACTTAACCCATTTTGCTCAGGTGTGAACGTGTTAGTTAACTCATGAACAACTCCATTTTTACTACAAAATGATTTGAAATTGTCATTTACAAATTCGGAACCATTATCCGTACGAATAGCTTTCAATTTTTTATTCAAACTACGTTCAGCCCGTGCAATGTGCCTCTCGAATACACCAAAAACCTGAGACTTATCCTTTAAAGGATAAACAGCAACCCTTTTAGAAAATCCATCAATAATGGACAAAAAGAACCTTTCCCCATTTTTACCAGTTACTTTAATTGGGCCCCAGACGTCCATAAATACTTTCTCTAACGGTGATTTAACGCCATGAACATCGGATGATTTAAAAGACACACGGTTTTGTTTACTAATCCTACAAGGCTCACAAAAAAAATTCTTAAACTTAAGTTTAGGAAGGCCCCTTACCCCGTTCTTCTTGCTAGTATTTACTATAGTATCAGGACTTACATGCCCAAAACGAGCATGCCAATACCCGATTTCATTAACTTTTGCAAGAGAAGCTGAAGGATTTTCTGGGTGCCCCCCATTCACTTTACTCCCCTTTTTAACTTTAGAAACATTAGGATATAAATAGTAAACACCGTCTTTAATTTTAGCAGTAAAAATATGTCTTTTATCTTTACCGAACACCGACACTCGACCCTTACCGCCAGTGTATGTGGCACCGTTCACATCTAATTTAGGACCTGATATTAAATTTTTCCGTAACTTTGGTGAATATAACACATCTTTTAAATACAATACATTTTTACCAAAATCCAACTTAACAGTTCCTTTAGCAGTAATAGGAAAACTAATACCATCGATCGCGACAAAAAGCTCCTCTCCCTCCACAGGAGTATAATGCTCAAAAAGATCTAAATTTCTTAGAAAATGATTTGAAGCAGCAGTATCAAAAATAAAGCTGTCATCATCACTTAAATTACTAAAGTTAGCTTGAGCTATGTAGTAGGAGGGGGGAGATTTGCATTTGTCACGACCGTTGGAGTTATACTTTAAATTTCTAGGTTTAAATTTAACATTACTATTCAAAAAACAGTTTTTCTTAAAGTGGCCAATACGGCCACACTTAAAACAAGTTAAAGGCTTTTTACCTTTTTGCTGGATGTTCTGTATCTGAACACTGTTATTGGCATCTTTCTTAATATCACCCTCACGAAGCTGTAGACGCGATTCCTCCGCTGTTAACTCGGACACAATATTCTGGAACTTGAACTGGTCGTTCTTCCAACGCAACAAATATTGCACTGCAGATTCAAACTTGGATGGTAGGTGTTGCAAGAGCTGAAAACAGCAGTACACGTCCTCCATAGCATGACCAATTTCACGCAGCTGGTCCAGTATTCTTGATAACCGGGTTACAAAAGAATTAACCGTTTCATTCTCAGACATTCTACAATTAATGAACTCTGTAAACAGTCCCATATGATGAGCTCTAGAGTCTGATATAAAGGTTTTCTTCAAAGTCTCCCAGGCATCAATAGCACAATCACAATTTTCAATAATGCTTCTGACTTCAGGCGATGTATTCAGATATATTGTGGATAATGCAACTCGACTACGAGATTTAAAATCCTCCACTTGTTTTGAAGTTATTCCGGCCTCAGCATCTTCAACAGGCAGTATTTCGTTCTTACATATTATATTCCAGCAGTTTCTTTCAATTAAAATAAATTTAATATCCTTGACCCACGTAGTATAATTATTCATCCGTAATTTTTCAATCGTGGGGTTTAAACTTACTGCCATTTCAATTTCTTATCTTCAAACACTTAGAATGCCATAAAAACTATTATCAAAATTTTAATGCTATGAGCTGACAACGAGCCAAATTGCCCATAACCGCTTATTGTGAAAAAAACAATTTCCACATATATCAAATTAGCAGAGTTAGCAGTGCAGTGAAATGATAGTTGCTCAGCTCTAAAAAGCTATAAAGAAGATAAATATATGTGGCATTCATTGAAGACAAAAGTTCGATTAAAACAGTTTATTAAAGTTGAAACAAAATGATGAATAACATTAAATCAGCTGAAACAATTTTAGAAAGGTTGCTGACGAAAGGTTAAATACCCTTAAAAGTACTGCCATACTGAGTTCAAATAGAAAGCTACTTTTCACACTAAACGAACAAGTCACAAAAATGTAATTTACAATCATAAGAAAACTAAACAGTTTATAATTATATCGAAATACCAGCTCATGACTTTGAGCTAAACTGAAAAAACATAAAAGCTTAAAAGATTAAGGGCTTCAGAGCTTAAGAGACTGATTACATATTTCCTACCTCCTTTTTATAGTCACGAAACGGATTCAAAGTAACATCTACTAGATGCTGTAGAATAGGAACGCCTCCCATAACTATAGCAACACGACGCTGCGAGTCAGCCGCCATCTATGGGCTTAGCAAAGAGACTCTGCAGTTGAAAAAATATTACATCTCCTCGCTAAGTAGCGAAATGAACAATCCGTAAAAGGATTTAAACATATTTTTCTTTAAGTTAATTTTAATAAAATATGCTTTTAAATATGAGGTAAGTAATTAAAGTTATTTCAAAAGACTTAAACATAAATATATCAATAAGGAATATAATTTTTAACTAAAAGTAATTATCATTAAGCTTTTTAATTTTAATATATCTTTAACTCAAATGGCAGCATCAAAAGAGAAAATAGCACTAAACGCTATAATTCATTTAATTAATAACTTAAATTTTAAAGGTTATAACGTGAATTTAAATTATATTTAAGTAGTGAATGAATTTAAATTTAAGAATCAACACGGAAAGGGTATAAATTTTACAACAGTTTTTACCCGATGATAAAAGATTTCTTTTTAATTTTATTTTCTTAATAATAAAAGTTTGAGTTGAGAAGGAATATGCGTGTACAGCGCACGTATATGCGCGCGCAGCGCGCATGGGTCTGCGCTGCCGAAGGCAGTGGCGTCCCGGTGTGAGTTTTTACCCGATGCTAAATGATATGTTTTTTAATTCCTTTTCTTGAGAATGAAAGTTTATGAGTAATAACATTGAATTTTGAGAAGTCATAAGGATAGTGAAGGAATACGTGCGCGCAGCCCACGGGTCTACGCTGCCGAAGGCAGTGGGGACCCGGTGCGACATTTTTCCCGATCAGAATTTTTTTTTCTCTTTTTTTATCACATGATACAAATTAATGCAATTTTGAGAATTCATTAATTATTGTGATTCATTTAAAAATAGTGACCAGCGAAGCGGGCGTAGCCTGCTAGTTTCTAAATAATTCTAACAAGTATTTACGGAAGTTTCGGCGATAATCACGGAAAATTTCGAACAATTACAGCGATACGCGAGACCTGGGATCGATTTCAGCACCTCCCGTCTTGCAGATTTGAGAACAAATTCTCTTGGCCACTGGTATGGTCAGAGAAGGATAAAATCATTATTATACTAAAGTATAATACCAATTAAAATATTTTTAAAAGTATATCGGTTACATTATTAATTTTAATGCACAATATATTTGCTGAAAAAAAAATGTAACAAGAAAAACAAATTACAGTTAACCCACCAATTATGAAGTTTAAACTCATATATGCTTATATTTAATGTTAAAATGTATTTATTATTAACACTGATAGTAAAGCTCAAAATGTCATAGACCCCAACGCATCTGGCATTTTGCCAAAGACATTTTTCAACAATGGCATATTTATGAAGGGTAGTGTTACGTTATTCAGGAAATTATGGGAATTCTAGCCCGAGTAAAAATCTTACATCGGATCAAGGCACCCACAGTCGTCTCGACTTATAGGTCAGGTTCACGTCAAGTAAAATCTCTCCCTATCCCCTCCCCCCTCCCCTCATATTTTAAGTACTGCAACAAAAACAAAAATGTCGATAGACAGAAGTCCAATTTTAGAATTTAGATTTTTTTTTTTTTAAATCTATTTCAGTATCTTTTAACTTTTTAGAAAAAAAAAAAAAATACATATATTTATATTTATGCAGTCTTAGCAAAATTTCAAAAAAGCTTCTGCTAAAATTTATGACGACAATTCACAATTTTAAAAGAAAAATGAATACAGATGTGTAGAATAGAAAAGGAAGCATTATTATTTTAATCATTTCATATACTCACGTTCAAGTATTATTCATCCAAAGTTTGTCAATATATTGTCTCTAAGGTCTAATAACACAAGTCTACATCTAAAATTTTGATTTGATTATTTTGGCGGCTTTGATAATTTAGATTTTTTTTGGTGCGTTGAAACAGAAACTGAAGCCAGTTTTTGTCTATCACGCATAGATTGTTGTCAATACAGGGTGTCTACCCACACAGTTTTTACCGTGACTCTTCCACCAATACAACTGTACGGTAACTTTTATTGTATGTATGATTCATTATAATTAATCATGGAAACATACTAGAAACTACAGAATATGAAGAAATTATGTCGATAGACACTAGTTTAGACAAAAATCTGTATGTGATAGAGAAAACCTGATTTCCTTTTCGGGTTCAGCTTCACCAAAATGCATATGGTATCAGCTAAAATTATCAAATCAAATTTTTGTAAAAATTGTTTTTGCAGATCTGTGAAATTACAGTTTTTTCTTCTAATTATTTAATTCCATATGAGGATAAGCTGCATATTAGTGTACATACACATGGGCACTTTCGAATTCGATTAAAAAATCTCTTAAATTTTAAACGTACCTGAAGTTAACACTCCTTCTTCTCTTTCAGCTTTAGCCCTTTTTAAAAATCTATTTATTAAAAGAAAAAAAAAAAAGATTTATTTATTTTATTTATTGTTTGTTTGCTTTGAGTGTTGATTTCTTTACTTCCGCCAATTAATTTTTTAACTTTTTACATAAATTTTTGAAATACGCACAACGTTGGTACATGTCCGAGAAGATTCCATGTAAATTTTAACGTTCATAAAAAAAAAAAAAAAAATGCTACGATGGTCACGAAATATACTCATTTCCACAAGTTAAGCAACATTGTATTCTGTTATTTATTTATTTTTTTCTTTTGAACATAACTTTTAAGCAACAAGTGACAAAAAGAACATACAATTTCAATGTCATATTCGTTATCTAATAACACTGGTCGGGGGGACAGAAATATATAAATAAATATTTTTCCCTCCCTGTAAAAAAAGGGGGGTGAGGTGGGGCAGGGAGGTGAATTGTATGAATTTTGACAATCCTGATTACAAATGTGTCACCGAAATTGTTCCATCACGTATCGTTTTTAAAATAGGCAATATATGAAAAATAGAACTTGCTATATTTAATGAAAGAAAATGTATTTCCTTAACAATGCTACAAAAGCAATAAAAACATGAAAAAGAATACAGGAGCAAAAATCCTGTTCAAAATTAGCATTTAGAGGTATTTTTTCCTTCGCCTAACTTTACGATTAAAAATTTAATCGTAACTGGACCACGTTAGAGGAATATTATATAGATTATTTATCATTATTTTTTAATAACTTATGATATATCATTCTGTTGATTCGGATTGTTTGAATAAAATTCACAGTATTATATATCAATCTAATATAGTAATTACTGTCGCAGAGCAAACAGTTTGAGAGCTGGACTTCCAGGTAATGAATAACATGTCTCTCAAATGGATCTATAAAGGATATAATATTCAACGTATGGCGATACTTGATGGATTTCAGGCCATCATAAGTAACTTTTGTAAGTACCTATCACTTTTATTTATTTTTACTTTCTTCTATATTCAATAGAAGAAAGTATTGGATTCGTAAAAATTTTCGACCTCGGGTTTTTCATGGATTTACACGTTTTGAGAGCTGTAGAACATGATTTGACCATTTTTAGAAAATGTCTGATTGTCCGTCTGTCTGTCTGTCTGTGTGTGTGTCAAAATTTTGTGGCAACTGTATCTCAGGAACTACTGCACAGAATTTCATACAAATTCGTATGTAGTTGCACCTTGACATAAATTAGTGCCTATCAACTTTTGGTAAAAATTGTCTTACAGGTTGCGTTGCCATCCCGCTTTTTCAAAATTTTTAACATGGTGATATGATAAAATTTTGTATAAATGTGCATAAAGAGAATTATTTTTTCGTTATCATTATGAAATTTACAAGAATTATTTATAATAGTCAACTGGGAAAATTTTTTTGTATGTGTAGGAGCCTCGCCCCCCCCCCACCTGGGGGGGGAGTCCCCCTTTGAGGGGAGTAAGTTTTCATGATGGGTATCTTTCAAAAGAGCTGGCCAATATCTTTAAAACGAATGGTTGAACCATCGATCTGCGATAATTTAAAAGAGAGTTATCGATTTTTTTCATTTTTAACAAAAAAAAAAAAAAAAAAAAGTAATATTGACAATAATATCGACATTTATTGGATATTTAGTGTTATACTACTTCTCTAATATGGAAATCTTCTGCATTATCATGGAAGATAATTTTTTTAAATAATAATTTTAATAAAATTATTACTGAGTGAATTTGTATAGGAAAATATAGAAGAAAGTCATGTGGTGGCCACAACATACTAATTTAATTTGTTTTTTCAACTGTGTTTTCCAAGGTATAGAATTTTGGAATCATTTTCATATTTTCTTTACAGACTGTCTCTGAGGAAAAAAGAGAAAATTCGAACATAAATTAATATTAAAAATTCAATTTAAGCTGTGTATTAAATAAAGAACACACTACTTTTTCTAACAATAGTAACAATTAAAAAACTAGTATGTTGTGGCCACCACGAGACTTTCTTCTATCTTTCCCTATACAAATTCACTCAGTAACAATAATAATAAAAAAAAAAAAAAAAAAAAAAAAAAAAAAAGTGGGACTTTGACAAAATTTTGGGTAAAATGTGAAAATTATTCTAAGTTTGTCAAAACACGGAAACCGTGGGAGTTTGATAGAATTAAGGGGAGAGGAAAAAAAAAAAAAAAAAAAAAAAGTGGAAATTTAACAAATTTTCACATTTTACCCAAAATTTTGTCAAAGTCCCACTTTTTTTTTTTTTTTTCCTCTCCCCTTAATTCTATCAAACTCCCACGGTTTCCGTGTTCTGACGAACTTAAACAAATTTTTGCATTTTTCCTCCAATTTTTTCAGTCCCATGGTTTCCGTGTTTTGACAAACTTAGAATAATTTTCACATTTTACCCAAAATTTTGTCAAAGTTTGTCAAAACACGGAAACCGTGGGACTTTGACAAAATTAGGGGGAAAATGCAAAAATATGTTAAAGTTTGTCAAGACACGGAAACCGTAGGACTTTGACAAAATTAGGGGAAAAAAGCAAAAATTAGTTTAAGTTTGTTAGAACACGGAAACCGTGGGAGTTTGATAAAATTAAGGGGAGAGAAAAAAAAAAAAAAAGATTTTTTTTCTAAGTTTTTTTTCGTAAAAAGTAAAAAAAATCGATAACTTTGTTTTAAATTATCACAGATTTATAGTTCAACCATTCGTTTTAAAGGTACTGACGAGACCTTTCGAAAGATACCCATCTTGAAAATTTTTGCCCTATATCACCCTGTTAAAAATTTAGAAAAAGCGGGATGGCAACGCAACCTGTAAGACGATTTTTACCAAAAGTTGATAGGCACTAATTTATGTCAAGGTGCAACTACATACCAATTTGTATGAAATTCTGTGCAGTAGTTCCAGAGATACAGTTGCCACAAAATTTTGTCACACACACACACACAGACAGACAGACAGACACACAGACAGACATTTTCTAAAAATGTTAAAATCGTGTTCTACAGCTCTCAAAACGTGTAAATCCATCAAAAACCCGAAATCGAAAATTTTTACGAATCCAATACTTTCTTCTATTGAAGATAGAAGAAAGTAATAATAATAATAATTCTTTAGACATGAATCTTTTAAAATTCAATTCTAGGCAAAAAAGTTGACTTGTTCCTAAATGTTGTGAAATTAATCACCGCATCTTTGTTATCAAATTTAATTCTTTAAATAAAAATAATTGCATTAAATATGAAGAATTTGTGGGTTATATTAATGTTAAAAGTTGATTATAGATGAATCTTTTATTATTATTATTATTATTATTATTATTATTATTATTTGTTTTTAATTCTCTTTTTAAAAAGCAAATTAAAGAAAACTATATTGGTTCTCACTTTGTATTATGCCTGGTAATAAACTTGACAAGTAACTTTAAAATCAAATCATAAAAATAATAATAATAATAATAATTCCAGAAGTTTGAAACTTAGATTTAGGAGATACTTTTGACTATCTAGTAAATGGGTGATTCCACTCTCTCGTGTGGGACATTTAGACTCAATTTTAAATAACATTTTTATAGTTAAACAAATTACTTAAAGCTAAAAGTTTGAAAACTACTAGCCTACAGAAAGTATTTTACATGTATGATTTTTTAAGCACAAAATTTTTTCCATTGTTTTTTTTAATTATAATTTTTTTTAAATTAAATATAGCTGTCACGTGTTGCACATAATATTGGACACATGTTTTCAAGCACTTTTTACTTTTAGCGAAAAAGCCTCTGAATCTACCGCATTGTTATCTTTGTTATCAAATTTAATTCTTTAAATAAAAATAATTGCATTAAATATGAAGAA